>OZ012736.1:430774356-431329356 GCA_963859935.3 Lathyrus sativus
GATATCGTATTTCGTGCCTACGTACTTTCACACGGCATGAAAGATCAGAGCAAACGTAGTTCGGAATAACAAGACCACAAGTTTGGTTCAACAGTTTTACCCGAGTAGGGTTAACAAACGGTTCCAGCAGTTGGTGTATGCAGCTCGCTCGACGGAGACTTAGGCGTTTACCGTTTGCGGTAGAACCGAGAGTTAACAAAAAAGAAAAACCCAAGAAGAAGTTTAACAAAAAGAAGAAGGTTCTGATGGCAACATGGGATGACTCAGATGAATCTGAATCATCTTCTGAATCAGAAGAAGAATGTGCTAATGTTGCACTGATGATGACGCTGAAGAGGTAATGGCTAAACTTACCAAAGAAGAACTTATAAAAGTTTTAACAGAAGTTCTTAAAATTTATAACAATATTAAACTCAAATACAAGAAGCTGAAAAGCAATCTTGAATATGAGATTGATCTTCTGAAGACAGAACTTGTTGAGCAAAAAGAAATTAATCTGAAAATCAAATATGAATTTGAAATAACTCAACAAGAATCTGAATCTGAGACTAAGTCATGTGAAAACATTTTAGAAAAATATGACTCTAGCTTTCAGAGATTTCTTACTAAGAGCATTGACAGAAGCAAGATGGCTTCTATGATCTATGGTGTTAGTGGGAACAACAGAAGAGGTATTGGATATGAATCTTCATCTGGAAGTAATCCAAAATCTGTTGACAAACTTTTCATCAAGAAGACACCTCTGTATTCTCAATTTAAATTTGGTCACTTAAATGACATTAAACACACAAGCTCTGAGAAGAATACTTATGTGTTTAAACCCAAGGCAAGTCAGAATAAACATTATGTTGAAAAACAGAAGTTTAGACAAACCTACAAACCAACTAACCCCAAAGGACCCAAGAAGATATGGGTACCTAAAAACAAAATAATTCCTGTTGCAGATGTTCTTAGCAGCAAGGTCAGGACGCCAATTATGGTACCTGGACTCTGGATGCTCACGACACATGACAGGAGAAAAGTCTATGTTCCAAAGCCTGGAACTTAGATCTGGAGGTGATGTGAAGTTTGAAGGGAACCAGAAGGACAAGATCATTGGATCTGGCACTATTGGAAATGGTAAACTTCCCTCTATTACTAATGTTTTACTTGTTGAAGGGTTAAAGCATAACTTATTGTCCATAAGTCAATTAAGTGACAATGGTTATGATATTACCTTTAATCAAAAATGTTGTAAAGCTATTAGTCAAAAGGATGGCTCTATCCTATTTAGTGGTAAGAGGAAAAACAACATTTATAAAATAAATCTTTCAGAACTTAAAGTTAAAAATGTTAAATGCCTCTTGTCTATTAATGAAGAGCAATGGGTCTGGCACAGAAAATTGGGCCATATTAATATGAGACGTATATCTCAGATTAATAAACTTAATCTTGTCAGAGGACTCCCTAATCTGAAGTTCACTTCAGATGCTCTTTGTGAAGAATGCCAAAAGGGGAAGTTTTCAAAAACATCTTTTAAATCAAAAAATGTTGTTTCTACTTCTAAACCACTAGAACTACTTCATATTGATCTGTTTGGACCAGTGAAAACTGCATCCATCAGAGGCAAGAAGTATGGATTAGTCATTGTTGATGACTATAGTAGATGGACATGGGTAAAGTTCTTAAAACACAAGGATGAGTCACAATCTGTGTTCTTTGACTTCTGTAAGCAAGTCCAGAATGAAAAGGATTTCAAAATTATAAAAGTCAGAAGTGATCATGGTGGTGAATTTGAAAATAAATATTTTGAAAAATACTTTTCTAAAAATGGCATTGCTCATGATTTTTCCTGTCCTAGAACTCCACAACAAAATGGGGTTGTAGAGAGGAAAAACAGAACTCTGCAAGAAATGGCCAGAACCATGATCAATGAGACAAATCTGGCAAAACACTTTTGGGCAGAAGCAATCAACACAGCATGTTACATTCAGAACAGAGTGTCTGTTAGACCTCTTCTGAAGAAGACTCCTTATGAGATGTGGAAGAACAAAAAGCCCAACATTTCATATTTTCATCCTTTTGGATGTATTTGCTATATGTTGAATACTAAGGATAATCTGAACAAGTTTGATTCCAAAGCACAGAAGTGTTTCATGCTTGGATATTCTGAACGCTCTAAAGGCTACAGAGTATACAATACTGAGACACAGATTGTGGAAGAATCCATTCATGTCAGATTTGATGATAAGCTTGGCTTTGAAAAGCCCAAGCAGTTTGATAACTCTGCAGATAAGGAAGTAGTCTTCATTGACTCTGAAGTTCCGGAAGCAGATAAAATTCAAGTGAAGGAACCAGAAGCAACTCCAAATGCTACTCCTTTAACTTCTCATATGAATAATCTAAACATTTCTGAAGAATCAACTTTTAGAGGATCATCATCCAGAATTAAAGCTTCTCATCCAGAGGATGTTATTATTGGAAAGAAGGATGATCCCATCAGAACAAGATCCTTTCTAAGATCATCTGAAGCATCACTATTTGGACTAGTGTCAGAAATTGAACCATCTTCTGTAGATGAAGCTCTGCAAGACAATGATTGGATTATTGCCATGCAAGAAGAGCTAAATCAATTCAGCAGAAATGATGTATGGGATCTAGTTCAAAGACCTCAAGGATTCAATATAATTGGTACAAAATGGGTCTTCAGAAATAAGCTAAATGAGAAAGGAGAAGTTGAAAGGAATAAGGAAAGGCTGGTTGCTCAAGGGTACAGTCAACAAGAAGGTATTGATTACACTGAGACATATGCTCCAGTGGCAAGGTTAGAATCTATACGCCTTCTTATTTCATTTGCTGCACAAAATAACATCACTCTGTATCAGATGGATGTTAAAAGTGCCTTTCTTAATGGTATTATAGAAGAAGAAGTTTATGTCCACCAACCTCCTGGTTTTGAAAATAAAAAATTTCCAGATCATGTTTTCAAATTAAAGAAATCTCTATATGGTTTAAAACAAGCTCCCAGAGCTTGGTATGAGAGATTGAGCAATTTTCTTCTGGAGAAGAATTTCATCAGAGGCAAAGTGGATACAACTCTCTTTTGTAAATCAATTAAGAAAGATCTTCTAATTTGCCAAATTTATGTAGATGATATTATTTTTGGATCAACAAATATTATGCTTGGAAAGGAGTTTGCTACATGTATGCAGGCAGAATTTGAAATGAGCATGATGGGAGAACTCAGATTCTTTCTAGGAATCCAAGTTAATCAAACTCCAGAGTGCACTTACATACATCAGACAAAATATGTTAAAGAACTTCTGAAGAAATTTAACATGTCTGATAGTAAGCTGGCAAAGACTCCAATGCATCCTACTAGCTCACTTGGCAAGGAAGAGGTAAGTAAGAAAGTAGACCAGAAGCTCTACAGAGGTATGATTGGCTCTCTTCTTTATCTTACTGCTTCTAGACCTGACATATTGTTCAGTGTTTGCCTATGTGCTAGATTCCAATCAGATCCTAGAGAATCACACTTGACAGCTGTCAAGAGGATTCTAAGGTATCTGAAAGGTACTTCTAATGTGGGTTTGTGTTACAGAAAATCTGATGATTTCAAATTAGTTGGATTCTGTGATGCTGACTATGCTGGAGACAGAGTGGAAAGAAAAAGTACTTCTGGAAGTTGTCAATTTCTAGGAAGAAATCTAATCTCTTGGTACAGCAAGAAGCAACCCACAATTGCACTTTCAACCACAGAGGCTGAGTATATTGCTGCTGCTGGATGTAGCACGCAGATGCTCTGGATGAAGAGTCAACTAGAAGATTATCAAATTTTTGAAAGTAACATTTCTATCTTTTGTGATAATACTTCTGCTATATGTTTGTCCAAGAATCCCATTTTACATTCTAAGGCAAAACATATAGAAATTAAGCATCATTTCATCAGAGACTATGTTTAGAAGGGAATCATAAATTTAGCCTTTGTTGATACAGATCATCAATGGGCAGATATTTTTACAAAACCCCTTGTTGAAGATAGATTCAATTTTATTCTGAAAAATATTGGTATGGATTTTTGTCCAGAATGATATTTATCAGAAGCAAATTTTTACAGATGCAAAAATGCTTAATGCTCTGAAGTATTTCTTCTTATTGCTATTTTATTCTGATCATTATTTCTTTTGTGAATCTCTGAACTAACAATCTTTAGAAGATCTAAACGTTGGCTAACGTTTCATTTCTTAAGAGAATTCAGAACACATGCAAGCAAACACGTGTCACACCAAATCTGAAGAGGTGGCGTGTACATAACTGAAGAGACATTTGAGGTGAAGTTTGAATAGTGAAAATCTTGATTTTCCCCCCAAATTGTCAGAAGCAATTAATGTTTGTAATGATTATTATTCTTTTCATTTATTGCTTGTTAAAACGTGCATATTTCTGACTGTTGATTTGCCTAAGTGTTTTAGTATAAATACATGACTTGTATTCACTTTCACACTTTTCACACTCTCAGAAAAATTATATGCGTTTCATCTTCTATTTGCTCTGCATAAAAACCCTAAACCTAAGCGTTTGACAAAGCATTCTTCAATGGCAACTTCATCATCAACAGCTGCTCAATTCCAATCTTCTATGGCTGTTGTAACTTCAGAAAACATGGGTGTTGCTCCCTATTCTCCTCCCAAAAGAACTCTTCTAACCCCTGTTGATAAATTGGAAGTTCTATGTGAATCCATGGTTGAGTTTGACTCTCTTGCAGAAAATGGGTTTGAGTTTCGTTCCATCATTGGAGCTCAAGGATGGGTTAAATATTTTGATAGGCTCTTTGGACCAGTTTACCCCCTCCTTGTGAAAGAATTCTGGATTCATGCATCAGTTTACCCCAAGTTCATCTTGTCTTCTGTGCTGGGAAAAGAAATTATTATCACAGAAGATCTGATAAGAAAACTAATTGGATATGAAGAAACAGATGGTATTTCCCACTTGCCAGCTGGGCGTGTGGACATGGATGAGGTATATGAAGAAGTAATGACTGCTGGTCAAGCTTCTAACAAATTTAAGGATCTGAAGCCTGACTACAAGATCTGGGCCAAGATCTTCATGGGATGCATCCACCATAGGAAGTCAACTAATTCTCCAGATTATGTCAATAATGAACAGCTCTATTTCATGTATTGCCTTAGTCAGAGCACCAAGGTAGATCTTCCATACATTCTTTTTATGCATCTATGGAACCATATCAATGCATCTAGAGAGTATGTGAAGGAGAAAGGACAGAAGATCAGAACTTGGATCCCCTTTGGAAGGTTGATCTCAGATCTTCTTACTGAGAATGGTTTGGTCACTGCTCTGTACGCTGCTGGAGTTACAGAGGAATTAGAATTTATAATGGGAAAGCCTCTGAATGCTAAAAGTCTTCAGAGACTCAAAATTGTTGATGAACTCACAACAGCTCCCAAGAAGCTGAATGTGTCTGAATTGAATAAGAGGGTTCCTGTAGATGACTTTCCTTTATTCTTTGCTGAAGAGCCCAGACATATAGTTGTTATGTATATTGATGAATGCAAGAAGGAAAGAAAACCTGTTCCTGCTAATGTGATTTAGCTAGCTAGACAACCACTACTAAATGCAGAAGAAGAAGAAGAAGCACAACTACAGAGGAAAAGGACTCAGCCTGTAGTAGACTCTGCACCTGCTCAGAAGAAGGTCAAGATTGCTGAGAAGCTAAAGAAGCTCTTGAAAAGAAAAGAATCTGAAGAAGCTGCTTCTGTACCTGCCAAGAGGATCAAAATAAAAGGTACTAAATCTTCTGTATCTTCTGTAAATATTGTTATAAATGATTCTAATATTAAGTCTATACCAAAACCACCTTCAACACAAACCACTTCTGGTACTGCTCCCAGTTCCATATCTCCACAAAAACAAACACCTGTTCCAACTGAAACAACAAAATAAACAATTCCAACACCAACAGTTTCTGTACCAAAACCTTCTCAACCTAAAATCCTTATCAAACAATTTGTTCCACGAACACAACCATCAGAACAACAACCATCAGAACAACAACCACAACCTTCTGAACAACAAATATCATCTAAACAACCAGAGAAACAACAAGAATCTCAACCAGAAAAGCCTCTGAAAATCCACCTTCAAATAATCCACCATCTGAACCCATTGCACCTGTTACTTTTGAACCTACAAAAGTAACTTCTGCTCCCATTTCATCAGAATCTATCTCCATTCCATCTGAGTCACCCATCTCAGAACAACCATCCAAACCATCTGACATTCCTTCAGAACAAACCAATACTTCTGAACCTCACATACCTGAGACAGATGTTCTTGATATCACACCTTTAAAAACTGTGTTTCAAGTATCTTCTACCTCCTGTACACCAGCCACATCTTCTAACTCCTCAGAATCAGAACTCCACCCAGATTTTCTAATCTCTCCATCTCAAAAATACTCTGAGGTAAACCAACCAGAACCCAACATACCTTCAAAAGATTCCCTTCCAGATCCTATTCCCACACCTACACCTACACCATCATCTGAGATTCTAATCCCCAATTCAAACCCAAGCTCTTCTATATCTTGTGCTCAAGTATCCTCTCTGTTTCATAATTTGGCCTATGGTTTCAAACTAAAATATTTTTATGACAGAGTTGAACCTTCTGATCCCATCAACCCTCTGAAACCAAAACTAACCATGACCCTTCCATCTGTGATTCTTGATTACATAAAATCTATGTCAGATGTAGAACCGTTAGCAACCATATCATGTTCTGCAAAATCTAATAAAGCTGTTGCTTCAGCTCTGCCAATTACATCTGATAACACTATTGCATCTGATGAACCACCAAAATTTGCTTTCAAACCCTACTCAAATGCACCTTTTGATGTAGTTACCCCTCACAGAAGAGCCAAACCTCATTTGCTAAATGCTTTAATCAGATCAAAAGAAAAAGCTCCTGAGATACCCTTCATTCCATATTATCCTCCTCCTCTGATCTCTATTCAGAAATCTCTTTTTCCACCAACTCCCCAACCTAAACCTGTAACTCTGGAAACCTTGTTACGTCCAAAGCCCATACTTAATGTTAATCATTTATTTCAAACGTTTTTGCAAGAAATACAGATGTATTTAGGTACTGTTCATAAGAAATGCTCAGCAACAATGGATGCCAAAGAATCTGACATCATCTGGAATGGATTCATCAACAGATTCAACTCTGTAGCTTCAAATCTGAAGAACGTCTGTTCTGATGATGCAAAGCTCAGATTTGCTGAGGCTGCAAGGACTCTATTCTGGACTGTCAACAAATCTGAACCTCTGCTTCTCTTAGATGCTCCTCCACCATCAACAGAATCTAATGACATTGCATCTGAGGAAAATCCGTTGGCTATGACTCTAGTAGACCCTCCTTCTAATTCCAATGCTCCAGAATCTACAAACCAAATGGAAATTGACTCTGTTCAGGCTACAGAACCTCATCATACTTCTTCATCTGAGATAAAGAAAGAACATCCAGATTTTGAAGACAAGATTGCTGCTCTGGAAGCTGGACAGTCAGAGATAAAATCCTGGATGGCAAAACAGGATAAGAAGTCTGAGGATATGACAGAATGGATGTCAAAGCAAGATGAAAAGAATGAAACTATGGCTAAGTGGATGTCCAAGCAAGAGCAATCATCCTCTGAGATTACATATCTATTGAAGATGCTTTTGTCCAAACACTCTTAGATTTTTTTTTCATTCTAATGTTTTTGCATCTGTTGTTTGCATCTGTACTTTATTGCTATATCTTCTGATGTTTTCCTTTGTACTCTTGATCTAATCTTTTGAATGAATCAAAGTTTTCTCCATTATATTATCTGATTTACTGTTTCCTTTTATTTGTCCTTTTAAAGTTTTTACTTTTTGCTTATGACAAAAAAGGGGGAGAAAATATAGATCTGAACTATTTAATATAACTTCACCAGAATGAAACTTCAGACATATCTATTCTATCTAACATTTAATCTGACTATTTCAGAACATTTGATAAGTATATTCTATAAAAGAAACTCTGAGTCTCTCAGATCATTTGTCTATTATCAAAACTCTGAATCTTAAATCTGCAAGACATTTTGATCTTCAAATGTTATAAGAACAAACAAGATCTAACTCTGAAGGTTACTCAAGACAAAAGGGAAGTTTATATTCCTTATTTATATTTAACTCAGGGGGAGATTCGTCATCTCAGGGGGAGTTGTAATTCTAATATGTTCAGTTAAACAAAATTTCTGATACTTTTTATCATCATCAAAAAGGGGGAGATTGTTAGAACACAGATTGGTTCTTAATAATATCTCTTTGTTTTGATGATAACTGTTAGGAAATTTTGTATTTAAGAATTATATACTCTAAAATTTGCTTAAGAGTTTTACTGCAGATTGAAATGATATTAACACTCCATAAGCAAATCTGAATTGTATACAAGAAGTTATCTAGACTCTAAAGCGCCAGATGCACTCATTAAAAGATTCTGATTGCTGATTATAGAAGATCCTGAGCGTAGTCTCCAGAAGGATCTGAAGCAAGAAGCTCCAGAAGATTCTGAAGCAGAAGCTCCAGAAGAATATGAAGCAAGCAGAAGCATCTGAAGCAAGCAGACTCATCTGAAGCTAAGAAGAATATTGTATGAAGAGTTTCTCAAAGCATAGTTTCTACAGAAGTTTCTAAAAGTACTAAAGCTGCCAGTACTGAAGTTCTGTGTTAAATATGCTCTGATGATCAACACGCTAAAAGCACACATGCTGCAGAAGACTCTGATACAGCAAAGTTCTGAACATCATTAGAAGACTCTGACTCAATCAGATTCTGATGAACTTGCTGAAAACTGAAGAAGAAATATTCAAAGATTATATCCGTTGAAGTAAATCAACGTCTCTTTCCTCATTGGTGCTAGACACAAGAACACAGACAAAAATGATTTTTCTGTGCTTTCTACTTCTAGGAAAGGTCACTTGATGTGAAGACAAAAAGACTCAGACCTTTTTGGGACACTCTTCTCAACGTTCAGCTTCCTTGGATCAGCTGCCTATAAAAGGAAGACTCCACCAAATTCTTCAGTTAGACATTTTTGCTGAAAAGAAATCATAACATTCAAAGCTCTCATTCTTTCATATTCTTCTTAGAATTATTTGTACTTAAACTTAAGAGAAATATCACTGTTGTGATAAAAGCTTTTTAGAAGCATTCATACTCTTGTATTAGATTTACATTGATTGTAAAGGATTTCCTTAAGAGGATTCAGTTGGAATCAGTAGCTCTTGAGAAGACTAAGAACAGTTGTTCTTAGGTGTTACTATTGTAATCTGTTTGATTAAATAGTGGATTAAGTCCTTGTTGAGAAAGGCAAATCACTCTAGGAAGGGTGGACTGGAGTAGTTGAGTTCAACGAACCAGGATAAAAATAATTGTGTTTTTATTTCTATAGTTTAATCTTTCATACTTATCCAACACTCCTTCTAAGTATTATCTCACCTTCAAATACATGTTAATGAAATGCACAAATGAAAGTGCGAATGCATATGCAACTAGGGGATCAAGCTTGCTGCTGTAGCTTGAGAATAATCAGCGCTACGACTCGATAATAACCAACCACAATAGGAACCCTTGGATAAAATTCACACTGATAGAGAAGAACCGGGTTTTCTGAAGTCTAGAGTTTCCTGCATAACCCCAGCCCACTCACGGGTATGGACTTAATTCTCCGACGAGGTATGGCATCCTATGCAGTCATCAGCGTCACAGACTTTCAAGAGCAATGATACGATACCTAGAAGGTGTGGCATCATCATCTCTTGAAGCGGTCTCACTTAGATGAATCCCAAATGATCGGTTCCCAGAGTCAATAACCCTCAAATCCAAAAACTAGTCGAGCCCAAAGGGCCAGGCCAGAGGTCATCAAAGAGAATCTCGTCTGAGCGCGAATTTCATGGCTAGCTGGTTCATGCAAAGCATACAAGCTCACCACTAATCTCCACTTCTAAGTCTAAGTCTATACTCAAGCCCAGGTCCGGCTTATCTCTCAAAGTGAAACCCCTCCCATAACACAACAGTAATAATATAATACTGAAAATAGAGTGCGGAAAGTAAAATGTGAAAGATAAAAGCAGAAATGCAAACCCAAAAGATAAACAAAAAAGCGCTCAGATTGACTCTCGTAGGGGACGTTGGATCCCCAGATTGACTCGCATAGGAGACGTTGGGTCCCCAGCAGAGTCGCCAGCTGTCGCTACCGTGAAAATAAGGTGCCGGCAAAACAGAAGAGTCACCACCTTTCGTTATTTATCCCACAAAAGGGAAAGGAAACGATCGGAAAAACCTGACGAAAAGGTATAAGACAAGGTCATCGCAACCATGTCTAGGTTCGGGAGTCGGTTACGCAAGGGGAAGGTATTAGCACCCCTCACGTCCATCGTACTCAATGGGATCCACGCTTGTTGGGTTTATCTGACGGGTTGGTTTATCTATCTACGCTAAAAGTCTGGTCTGAAAAAGAAAAGAAAGTGACTCGGCAGAACACATCAGTTCTATGCCTACGTATTCCCGTCTGAAACGAGAAATCAGAGTCAACGTAGTTCGCCTAACTACGGGTTATGGGGGAAGGTTGCTCGCCGAGATATCGCATCTCGTGCCTACGTACTTTCACACGGCATGAAAGATCAGAGCAAACGTAGTTCGGGATAACAAGACCACAGGTTTGGTTCAACAGTTTTACCCGAGTAGGGTTAACAAACGGTTCCAGCAGTTGGTGTATGCAGCTCGCTCGACGGAGACTTAGGCGTTTACCGTTTGCGGTAGAACCGAGAGTTAACAAAACTCTCCTTATGAAAAGGGTTTCCAAGGATTAAAGGTCCCAGAGGACAAAAATATGTTTGATCTTTGTTTTCTGTTTTTTTAGAAGAAGTATCTTTTATGGATGTTTGCAACTGATATCGCACTAGAGACTATGACCTGAGAGTGAATGCGTCACATGTCACCCAAAGGGTACCATACTAAACATCCAAGCTGTTGAAAAGAAACTCTCCAACAACCCTTTCTCAAGTAGCTTAAGGCTCGTAGCGTACGACATCAATTAACCTTTATTACTGTATTTTGATTTGTTTGAAGATGAGAAGAGAAAGAACACAACTAAGGGGAAACTAGTCCAATCCTAGAGTTGTCATGCAAAGTTCATCCTATAGTCAAGGTTAGGAGGGAAATACTTATTGTTGTAATGCATGGTTTAAAGGCCTAATGTCGATCAAATTCTATCTTGAACAAGAAGGAATGGAAATCCTAAGGGAAGGAAGACAAAAGAAGAAGAAGAAAACAATCATAAGAATGCATACATGAAATGCAAATATGTGAAGCAAAGATGCAATGCAAGTGAGGGAGGAAAATAGTTTGGGGCAGGAGCCTCCACAAGCCCATCTCAACCTCAAGCCAATCATGAAATAATGCAAGAGAATAGAAGAAGGAAATTCAACAAGAGCAAGTCATAAAAAAACAATACAAAGGAAGTCCTCAAGGATTCACCACTTTAGGCATGCCTTAGAGACCTCCAAAGGAGATACCTAAAACTTCCTTAAGTGGCACACAAAGGTCATGGGACAGAGGGTAGCATATTCTAATCATACAGCCTATGCCACAAATGAATATCAAGGAAAAAAAAGTAAGGCATCAAGAGAGACCTACAATGAAAGTACATAAACCACTATATGGAATCACTATGTACAAGCATGAAAGTATAACATCAAATGGGCAAGCTATGTACAATATAAACAGCCACCAAATGGTCTTATGGTCCATAAGACCTATAATATGTCCAAAATAAGAATCAAGCACTATAATATCCATCACACAAGCAATACAAGGCTTTTGGAGCCAAAACAATATAAGTGTCCAAGTGGGAAAGCCAAATTATGAGTCCAATTGCAAAATAAGGCAAAAATAGTAAGCTGCATATAAAAATGCCAAATAAATTCTCCAAGCACCTACAATGTGTCAACAATAAGAGGTTAAAAGGATAGAGGAATAATCCAAAAGGAAGTGTTCAAACTGAGAGTAAACTTCCAAAGATATCTCAAACCAAGTCTATCTAGAGCATGCACAAAAATGGTGTTCAAAACCTATACAAGTGGTAGTATAAAATCCAGAGAAAAATATATTCAAATCCTTCAAGATGTGGACAATGATCCCCCAAAATATTAGGCAAAAATTATTTGTTTTGGTACCTCAATGAAAATCCAAAAGAATATGTCACAATTATCACATTGTTAATGGCCATTAACATGGGAAAAATCATAACAAATTGGGAATAAATCCTAAAAATGAAATTCCAATTTCTAAAATTCCTAATCATATATAGTATCATCATGTAAAAATATCAAGATTTTATGAGGCATATTTCTATTTTTAAATGAATTAAAGCTAGCAGACAAGAAAGAATGAAAATAAGAAAAACAATGAAAAATAAATAAGCGCGCGTGTCAAATAGCAAAACCAGATAGTTATAATTTGGACTGGGCCTATGTGTGGTGTGTGAATATCAACGAGTGTTAAGCCCATTCTGATTCACTAAGTTGAACGCAACGTTTTGCATAGAGGGGGCGTGGCTGCATCGCGTGCGTAGGATCTGTGGACTTGGTCAATGCTTCAGCGTGATCCAAGGGCCATTATGTTTCTTCTTCGTTTGAAATGAGAGAGAGAGGGAAAGTTGCAGACCGTCGTGCGTGATGGCCGGTAATGCACCGGTCGTCTTCAACCTTCTGACCCAAACCCTAAAATGCTCAATACTTCACCAATTTCCATGATTCTTTAGCCAAACTTCATTATTTTTTCACGTAGGTTGCAAATATGGTATTTAATTCCCCTTTTATCCACTGAATCATCAAAACCGTGCCACTCCAAGAAACACCCAAGAACACGAAAACTTCGTGAAACTCCTCCAAAGGTTACCAGAAACCATCTAATCTTCAAGAGGGTTGCAAAGATACAAAAATGGCAGCCTAAAGATTCCTACATGATGAGTTATCTTGAGTTTTGATTACCTCTGAAATTGATGATGGATAGCTTCAAATGTCCACGAATTCTCCAAGAAAAACACTCAGAATCAATCATTGAATGCTCCTAGAGGTGTCTGGATCCTTGAATTGGCTTGAATTGATGAGAAACTGGAAATTCGAATTTCACTTGGACCTTACTTTGTTCAACTTGAAATAGCTTGATTCTCCACCAAAATGTATCCAAAAAAACTATGAATGTACTCCTGAGATTATATAAAACATGTTTGATGCAAATTGAGGGCCCAAAAATGAGAGAATGTATCAATTGAATTTTGGCCATTTTGAAGTTGGAGGCCCATGGAACTCATTCAATTCATGGTTGATTTCCCTTGTTTTTTATTCAATTCAGTTACTTGCAATGTAAGGAATATCAAGGGCTCATAATCTCCCCTTGTTTCAATCTCAATGGCCAAGATCCAAAGTGTTGCTTAATCATGAAGAAAGCTTGAAATAGCCCATGAACCATGCCTCAAATCCAATTGATTTTGTCACCAATGATCTTAAAATGTATTTTCCCTTCAAAATGAGTACAAATATGACTATATTTGATTTAAGTTTGACAAGATCCCAAACTAGGCTTTTCACATGCTTTTACCAAAATCTCTTCCACCAATCTTCAACCATGAGCTAACCCATTGATAACTTGAGGTTTAGTTGACCAAATGACCCCATTTGGAGCAACTTTCATGTTGGAAAAAAGTACATTTGAGTTATGCAAAGTGGTGAACTTGACCTGTAATTTTATGACCTGTAATCAAAGTTTCCCAAAATACCCCTGGCTTGTAAACCTCGTAACTTGAGTTCTATAAATCAGATGAATGACTTCTAGTACAATTTGGAAATCTAAGATCAAGACCTACAACTTTCATGATGGCCAAAAGTTTAGGATAAATATCCTTCTAGTTTAAAAGTGCCTTGGAAGTTAGTTGACATTTGCAGACAAATTTCACATTCATCTGGTGACCTGTAGCTTGTCTGGATCATAACTTGAGTTCCATAAATCCAATGGAAGACTTCTAGTACTAAAATTAAAGCTAAGTGCATGCTCTACAAGTTTCATGTTGGCCAAAAGTGTAGATGAATCTTGTATCTTGAGATAAGTGGTCTTGAAGTCAGGCACTAAATAGGGGATTTTACCCTGAGAACCCTAGTTTAGCAACTCCTCACACTTTGAACTTTTCTTGAATTGATCTTGGAATATCACCTCATGTATCTTAACACAACTCTCCATGATTACAAAGACTTATAATTGAGCTTTTGATCCTCTTCAATTGCACAGTTGACTTAGGGTTGACCAGATGAAAACCCGAATTTCAACACCCTCAACTGTGGCTCTTCACACTTAGCATAATGATTTGACTGAGCCCCACCATGACTCTCAAGGCACTCTATGAGCTCTATCCACGTACTCTATCCATAATCAAGGCTTCACAACCCACTGAAGCTCTTCAATTGGCTCCCAAGTTAGGAGATGAACCCCATACAAGCATCTGAACTTCTCAAGAGCATAAACCACTTCCTGATGACTTCGGTGACTTCTCAAGCTTGAGTAAAACCTCTAGATAGGCTCTTCTTGATATATATCACATTTGATCCCCTGCTAAATGCTAATACAATGCTCATGATACTGCTAGACTAATGGTATGCTAATGCAATGAAACATAGAAAAAGGTTAGGCAAATTTTGGGGTGCAACACTTATTTACTTTTCATTTACTCATTGCTAAGTCTTGGTATTCAACCCTAAAACCCCATTCAATTCTTCTTTTACCTTTCAAGCTACATCCATTACTTTCATTAAAGCTCCACTCACAAAAATCCAAAGGGAAATTCAAGGAAAATTAAAACCCACTCACTAGTTCCTCTTTATAAAACCCAAAACTCACAAACTCTCATCTCAAAGCTCCTCACCCTCTCCAAATCTGAAAATCCTTTACACCCTAAAATTCTAAAAGCTTCACCAATGGCTCCCAAACTAGACAAGGGCAAGAAGAAGATGGATGAAGGAAGCTCCGATGCTGTCGAGGAACAACATGCACCAACAATTAAGTCTTGAAGAATGAATTTCACAGTTCGAAGTCAGACCTCGATGTCAATAAAATATGACAATTTCAGTGCTTTTCCTAATCACAACTTTACTTTTAGCACTTTATTATAGAATTCTGGAGTCAAAAATCTTGTTGCTGAGAAGGGTTTTTATTACCCAAATTTGATTATGGAGTTTTACTCTACTTTAAAGTTTGTTTCAGATGATTTTGGAGATATTATGATAACTGCTAAAGTTAAAAAGGTCGACATTTCTATGGATTTATCTGATATAGGAACTTATTTGGGAATCCCTTCAAAGGGGGAAGAACTTCGTCACAGGGTTCTTCCGGACCTTCCCTTTTGGAAAAGTTTAGATTATTTTGTTTCCATCTGTAAGGGATCTCATGAGGATGTTATGATTAAGCAGTCTCATAACTCCAGCAGGGTGGTAAAATATGCAAACCTTCTGACAGTGAGCGACACAATGCTTCACTATATTTTGGCATATATTCTGGTGCCAAAACATTCAAATCATTCGTAGGTCAGTGAGTTGGAAATGGAATTAATCAAATGTCTGAAGTTGAATAAAGAAATTAACTAGGCATATGTCATCGTGCATAATATGCGACACCAACTTTCTCTCAACGACGGACTACCTTACGCTCGGATCATCTCACGGTTTTTGGAACATAAGGATGTTTTGCTACAAAGGGAACCAAAAACTGTCATGGTTGCTAAAGTGTGTGAAATCAATGCTACAACGACAACTAAAAACACCGACATTGTTATTGCACCTAATGGGATGTTCCGTTACAAAGAAGAGCTTGCTCTGCAAAACCCTCCAATCCCGGAAGGCGGTATTACCAATGAAATTTTATATTTTGAAATTCGCTCCATCAAGGAAACCATGGAAAGAAGTCATCGTGAAACAACTAGGGGAATAACTGCCCTTAGAAAATATTTTAGATCCATGAACCGTTCCCGAGCTATTATTGAAGAAAGTGATGAAGATGAAGATGGTGAAGGTGAAGAGGGAGAAGGAGACCATGGCTGAAGATGATTAAATTTTTTGTGATCATTTTGTTTTCACATTATGTTATGTTTTATGTTGTGGTTATGTTTTAATTTCTGGATATTTCTAATACGTGTTATTAAATTTGTTTAGTAATCTTCGTACAATGTTTATTGTTTCTCTTGTATGCTGCTTTGTAAATTTTCGGTTGAAATCTTTTCCCATTCTTTTTGTTAATGACAAAGGGGGAGAAGAATTAGCTTTTGTGTTTTTCTCTAACGACTTGCAGAATTTTAAAGCTTCTTCAAATGTTAGTTTAAGGGGGAGCTTGTTAGAGAACTCAAGGTTATTTCAAATTGATTTAAATTGTCAAAGGTTGGTTGTCATCATCAAAAAGGGGGAGAATTTGAAGACATGGCTTCTCAGATGTTTTGATGAAGACTCACCTACAAAGCTTCTCATAAGGACAAGATGGATTAACAAAAAGGATTGATCAAGTCTCCTGCTCAAAAATCAAATCTCTACAAATGTCAAGGCATTATGAAGATTGAAGCTCAAAGTAATAGGTATAACACTTAAACTCATGCATTGATACAAGTGTTCATCATATTCCTCATTTATGCCATGATCCTTAGAAACATTTTTTGGTTGCAATAAAATGGTTTTGAAACTCTGTTTTTAAGCATTTTTCAATTCTGTTTTGAAGTAACCGATTATCCTGTCACAACTTTCAAAAAATTTTAACGTTACAATCAAGTAACCGGTTGCCCTTTATAGAGTAACCGGTTACCACTGAAGCAGAGCCAAAAATCTTATTGCATCCCTTCATAAATTTTTCTGTTGTTTTGTCTGATCAACCATGGCATCCTTTCATGATTTGTAACCTTCTGTAGAGGTGTCATAGGCATATATAAACATCTTTCTATAAGTCTTTACACCCTACCTCCTTACAAAAGTTTCAAATCAATTACTCATTTCTCTCAATCTTCAAAAACTTTCTAAGTGTTCTTCAGATTTTTTTTCAAAAGTGAAAATTTGCATAAACCTTCATATTAATCATCATAATTTCATTTGCATACAAAGAAAACTTGTATTATTGTCTTGAGAATTGAGTGTTACAAAGGAAAAGATCGATCTTGTGATTGATATCTTGAAGAATCAAAATTTTATCTACTTACTCAAAAATTCAGAACTATTGTAAAATCCTAAAATTCCAAGGATTGTTTAGATTTAGGTGCTAACTATAAGGAGAAGGTTTGTTTCTCTTATAGGGTTTGTTAGAATCCTTGTTATTTGGATTGTGGATACAAGAGATCCATTGTAAGAGATTTATTCTTGGTTGGACTTTAAACTTGTAAAATCCAAGAGGATTGTTCTTGGTGTTTTGTCAGAGTCTAGTTTAGAAAGACTAGGTAGTGTTGTCTAAGATCTAACATTATAGTGAAATCTCTTTCATGTTGAAAGGGAACCGGAGTACTCTCGATCTGTGAGGGGAACCAGTATACTTCCTGGTGTTCTTTACTTTCCATCTTTACATCATTTCATCACTTAAAAACTTCTAGGAAAGTAAAATTCAAAACCATCAAAAAATCGAGAAGAATCCCTAAACACCTAATTCACCCCCTTCTTAGGTGCTTTCATAACTTACACATTCAAGACACTGACCCATTCAAAGTTCAAGGTTGGTTTAGGGTTAATTTTATTTCTCAAGGAACCGATTCCAGATTCTATTTTAAGTGGGAAGTCAAAAGTATTGGAATTTGGTTCTAATTGGAAATTCAAATTTTAATTGTAATAGTCCAGGAATTGCAAGTTTCATTCATCATCATATTAAAGATTAGAGAATTAAAGTTGGTTTCAAGTGTTGTTCAAATGGAAAATGCAAATCAAGTTCTCAAGCATAGTCTAAACAAGTAATGGAGGGTGCGAATAATGATCAATTCCAAGTGATGATTCAAATCCAATTTGTAACCCAAAATTTAATTTTGATAAAGTTCAAAAAATTCCAAGAATGAGAATCCATTCAACAAACTCATGTTACAAAAAACTTTTACCAAAGCCAATTGCAAGTTTTACAACAAAAAAAAAACAATAAGCCCATGTGCATTTATATTTCATTTTACAGCAACCAAGACAAAATCTTGTTCTACCAACCAAGCCTAAAGCCATGCGCAACAAAAACCTACAACATGAAGCCACGACCAAACGTACAACCATACACAGTCTGCAACAAACAACCACAAGTCTGCGATCTGCACTCGAAAACAACTCATTACAATAATGAGACAAATACCTATACCTCAAAACTTATTCAAGAAGTTTGGTTTTGGATTTAAAAAGAGGGGAAGGATTTCAAGAAGAGGGAGAAAAAAATACCTCCTCTTTCACATTACAACAACCTTCAATTTGTTGTTTCTTCACAAAAACCGCCTTACCTACTACACCATTCACCATCATTACACAACAAAAATCATATTCCTTTGATCCACCATGTTTTAATACCCAAAAATCTCTCCAAATCATCACAATTTTCAATCAATTAACAACAACCCACAAACCTTGCAAATCTTCCATTTTACGATTCCACATCCGTCGTAAACGAGATCAAAACAAAGAAGAGCGAGACAGAGAGAGATTCAGATTTGAGAGATGCGTTTGAGGGTGAAAACCAAAGTGAAATTAGTGGGAGAAGGAGAGAACCGCTGCGTACAAGGGGAAGATTCTGACGTCGCGTTTGTTAGAACACAGATTGATGTTCAATATATCTCATTGTTTTGATGATAACATTAATGAAATTTTGTATAGAGAATGTATATACACTAATTTTTGTTCAAGTGTTTATTTGTTTCAGATATCAAAATTAACATTATTCTGGAAGCAAGAACGCCTCTGAACATTAAAGAACGAGAAAGCTCTGAGCGTCAGAAGCAAGTCATCAGAAGACTCTGATCTGCTACAATGACTCTGAGCAAAGCTAAGAAGATCTTGAGCAAAGAACCTACGCAAAGCTTCAGAAGACTCTGAAAGTACTCAACGCTACAAGTACAGAAGTTCTGATAAGCAAGTATGCTCTGATAAGGATTTCACGCTTAAAGCACTTTGCTGCAAACTCTGATAGAGAAACTTTGAGTGAGTTAAACTCTGACCTGAACAACTAAGAACATCATCAGAAGTTCTGATGCAAGGCGTTCCAAAGTTGTTGAAGAAGATGCTGTTCAAATAAAGATCCGTTGGCATATTCTTTGGCTTATCCTAAACGACTCTTTCCCCATTCGTGCATGACACAAGATTTCAGACAAAAAGGATTTGTCAGAACATTCCTCATCTGAGAAAGGAAAAGTCAAGTGAAGACAAAAAGAACAGAATGCACAGATTACACAGTCTTTGAGAAAGGATTTTCAAAGTACTATAAAGGCATTTCCAAGCATCACTTCAATGGTTAATGAACTACCAACGAATTACTGTCAAATTATTCTACAAGCTCTCGTACAATATTCTTCAAGCTAGAATAGTTTTATTCTTCGTTCTTTAACTTGTGTAAAAATCACTGTTGTGATATAGCTTTTTAGAAGCACATATTAAACACATTTGTTAGTTCATCTTTGTAAAAGATTTCCTTAAGAAGACCAAGTTGTGGTCAGAATTTCTTGAGAAGACTAAGACAGTTGTCTTAGTGGTTTACACTGTAATCAAGTTTGATATAGTGGATTAAGTCCTTATTGAGAAAGGCAAATCACCTGGGTAGGGTGGACTGGATTAGTTTGAGTTCAAACGAACCAGGATAAAAATACTGTGTTATTTTTCTATCAACTAAATTGTTTTAAAACCCTTATTCAACTCCCCCTTCTAAGTGTTTTTCTCACCTTCAGTTGGCATCAGAGCCCCGGTTCTGTAAGTGCTCTCACTTAACCGTGACAGAAAAAGATCCAGTTGAGAAAAATTCCTAATATCTTGTTCTTTATTCATCATGGCTGCTGAAGCTTCAACTTCAAATTCATACAACAACAGATATGATGATAGAGACAGAATCAACACTAAACCTCCCATGTTTGATGGTGAGAAGTTTGATTCCTGGAAAGATAGAATATAAAGCTTCTTTCTAGGCTATGACTCTGATTTGTGGGATTTGGTAACTGATGGTTACATTCATCCTACCAATGATGAAGGGAAAAAGGTTGACAGAAAATCTATGTCTGGTCAAAAGAAGAAGGAGTTTAGAAACCACCACAAAGCAAGAACCATCCTATTAAATGCAATATGTCATACTGAGTACGAGAAAATAACAAACAGAGATACTGCATTTAATATGTTTGAGTCTCTCAAAATGACGCATGAAGGAAACTACCAAGTAAAGGAGACAAAGGCTCTGGCCCTCATCTAGAAGTACAAAGCCTTCAAAATGGAGGAGTCTGAATCTGTGGAAACTATGTTCTCAAGATTTCAGATCCTAACTGCTGGGTTGAAGGTTCTGGATAAAGGCTACTCTACTTCTGACCATGTCAAGAAGATCATCAGAAGCTTGCCAATAAGGTGGAGACCAATTGTTGCACCCCAAAATTTGACCAACAATTATTTATTCATTGAGTGTTTGAAAGTTGATACCTTCATCAGAAAGTTCAAGAGATCCTCAGAGGAATTGGTTGAAACCAGAGTTGTGTGTCTCCTAGCTTGAGAGTTGTGGGTGCTCCTCAGATGATTCTGAGACTTTGAGAATGAACTTGATGTTTTGAGAAAGCCTATGAGATGTCTTGATAGCCATCATGAAGCCCAGAGAGGTCATTATGCAAGAATTTAGAAGATTCAACCATGAATGGTAGAATTAGGGTTTTGACTGGGTCAACCCTAGGACAACTGAAGATTTGGAGAAGGTTGAGACCCAATCCAAGGGCCATGAGATCATGGAATGATGAACAGAGATGTTATAAAGGTGATTCCTAGACCAACTCATCATGATTGAGGAGTTTGAGAAGTTTCAAGTCAGGGTTTCCAAGGATTGTCAGTGAAAAAACCCTAATTTGATCCCTATCTTCCAGGCAGTTTTAGCTCTAGATGTGATTGATATCTCATCTTCCCCACAACATGAATGTTGTAGATCTTGTTCTTAGCTTTAATTTGAGTGGTGGAAGTCCTTGATAGGAGTTGCAGAGCTCAAGTTATGGTTTTGACAAATGACAGGTCAGCTGAGGTGTGTGAATCTGGGTCTTTGAAAGTCACCCAACTTGCAGACAACTTTTGCCCTAGTAGGATGATTCCTATAATCTCTTGGTCAACATGAATGTTGAAGGGCATCTCCTTAGCTTCAATTTGAGTGGTGGAAGTCCTTGATAGGATTTGTAGAACTCAACTTATGGTTTGAACAAGACAGGGGTATTTTGGTCATTTGTCAGTTATAGGTCATTTTAAGCAAAGGCCATATCTCCTATTTCCAAGCCTCAAATGGAAAAACTCAAAACATGAAAGTTGTTCAAAATGGCATTTTAAGCCTATAAAAGTGGTCATGAGTTATTGAAAAGTCCTAGAGCATGGATTTTTAAAAGTGGTTCAAATGGCTTGTAAATGGCTTATAAGTTGAAAAAGTTGAATTTGAAAATTGGTTTGGAAGATCTATGAATCCAAAATAGGTCATCCAATATATCATTTTGATTGGAAACATCATTTTAAAAGCAATGGTTTATCCACATTTTTGAGTTTAGGCTTAAAAATTGGAGTTGCTTTGTAAATTTGTTACTTGCACTTTAAGGCATCAAAAGGAAAGATGGGAAAATGCTACATAAGGACTTGTAAGGCTTTGTTTTCATTTTACCATATCATTTGAGGAGAAATTAAGTGAGATTGCATGGTGTATCATGATATAGCATGAGATTTACTAAATATGGCAAATTCAAATTATCATTGCATGAGAAGTTCTAGAAGCTTCATGGAAGGTTCTACAAACTTCCACACACTTCTATTCTCATCTATATAAGCCCTAGAGTGACTCCATGCATTGGTTGGTGATTCTTAGAGCTTGCATACTACACTTTGATTCCTTCACTCCAAAAGTGCATTTTCATTCCAAACCCCATTGAAACTTCATCAATCACTACAATTCTGATTATCATCATCATCTACAAGCAACATTGAGTATTTGGCAAGAAAAATCAAGGAGAATTCGTGGATGGTTCATGAGATTACAAGCTTCACTCCAACTTGCATGAAGGATTGGCTAGGTTGATTCAAGAGGTGTGAGCAAAAACTACTGCAAACAGAAGCACATAGAGCCATTAAAGATCATTCCAAGAGAGCACCAAGGCTTGAATTGGAAGAGAAACACCATAGCCATCATCACTTGCAAGGTATGCATTTTCTCTTGAATCTCTTTATTTATTCTGTTTTAGGGTTGGTTGTTAGGATAAACACGATAGAGACCAATTAGGGAGGTGTTATGATTAGTTTGAAAGCATTACATGTAGGTTTGTGTTATGGCCATTTCTGTTTTGAGTTCAAGAACTCGTGCCTTAATGTACTACAACCTTAGTTTTGTAGTTTAGAATAATCACCATGAAGTGTAGATCATTCTAGGTTAGTTTCAGCCAAGATCATGATCATGCATACCAGGTGCAAACTATGATGGACAGAACTTCCATCGTGTGTATCCCTTGAGTGGTTAGGTTTTAGAGGAATCCATGGCCATGGCTGTGTAGAGGGAGAGGAGGAGATTCATTTTGGTCTTTAGATCGTGTCGTTTCATGGCGTATTGAGGGAGATATAGGAGATGGAAGGTCTGCGCATGGGCTAGGGTTTCTGAAAACCCTAATGGCTAATTGGAGAAGATGATGCTCCAGCCGTCAGATCGTCCCTAGAATTTGACCAATTCTACCCCATCTACGGTCCCGATTGAGCGAGAAAGCGGAGGGAATTTTAAAAGTGAAACGCGGCGTTTAGATTAGTTATTGAACATGGGCTCAGCAACAATTTACTATCCACACACCCCACCAGCGGCCCAATCATATTTTGAACTAAATTCAGTTGCTAACTGCACCGTGGGCGTTCCATTTTTCGTTTTAATTTTTCATGGTTTTTCTGAAGCGCGTGTGGGCTTATCCCCAGATGCTATGCGCACCCCCCCTGATCCAGCCCATGAATATTGAACTGAGGCGCCCTTCTATCTGCACCCCCTCCCCTTATATTGATTTCTTTTTTTTTTTTTTAATTCCTTTAATATTTTTCTTGCTTTTATAAAATTCATAAAAAATAGAAAACTAAATATTTTTTAATTCTTGTTTTTTCTATGTGTTCATAAAATTGTCTAGAAAAATATAAATAAATAAAATTTCCATTTTATTTTCTTTTCATATTTTTAGTATATTTTTCATTTTAATAGCTTTTAAAATAGGATTAATTTTGTACATGATTTTGTAGAATTTCTTTTAAGCCTTTCCTTTAGTCTTTTTAATTCATTCTTTTTTGTGTAATTAGATATTGAATCATAGTTCCCCATAGGATTTAATTCTTGATTTTTAGATTAAAATTTGGTTAGCTTAGTTAGGGTAGCATTAGGGTATCCTAATTAGGGTTTAGGTTATGCATAGGTAAGGAAATTCATTTTCTTTAGATAGTTTTGTCTTGATTTTTGGGTAGGGGCATATGTGGATGTTATGGGTAGATGTTGTAGACCCTTGTGAATAATTGATAGATTTTTCCCCCTTGGTTTAGTATTTTTAGGTATTTTCTGAAGTTAACTGATGATTTTGTTTGTTCTGTGGTTATCTGTTCATCTCTGGGGTTATTTTGGGAATTTGTTGTGGGGCTTAGTTTGTTTTGAAGATCTGGTTGAGAAGCATGATGAAGAGAAGATTGTAGATCAAGACTCAGAGACCCAGAGCTTGGATTATTCCCTGTCTGTGAGGTTTGAGATCCTGAAGTTTGAAGGAAGTTCATGGTACTTTCCTGAGGAAGGCACTATGAATGACTTTCATTCTTCCTTCTCACCTCTTTCTTAAGTATCCAATGATGTTGGAGCCAACCTGTGAGTTTAATTTCTCCTGAGGAGGAATGTAAACTGATCACATGTTGTTGAGCCACATGGGATGCAATTCCTAAGTGGAAGCCTCCTAGTACTTTCCTGAGGAAGGTCCTATGAGTCTGTTCATTTAGTTCCATTAGTTTATCTAGGATTTCTTAAGTATCCAATGATGTAGGAGCCAACTTGTGAGTTTAGTTTCTCCTGAGGAGGAATGTAAACTGATCACATGTTGTTGAGCCACATGGGATACAACTCCTAAGTGGAAGCCTCCTAGTACTTTCCTGAGGAAGGTCCTATGGGTCTATTCATTTAGTTCCACTAGTTCAGATAGGATTTCCTAAATATCCAGTGATGTTGGAGCCTGCTTGTGAGTTTAGTTTCTCCTGAGGAGAAATGTAAACTGATCACAGTGGTTGAGCCACGTAGGATATGATTCCTGAGTATACACCTCCTAGTGCTTTCCTGAGGAAGACACTATGAGTCTGCTTACTTAGCTCCCTTTCTTTGGTAAGCTTGTTTTGAAGCTTGAAGACTGGGATTGTTTTCTTTTGTTTATGTTTTGCTTTAGGGCTTTGATTAGATTTGATCAGGATTCTGTGTTAGGGTTAGGATTAGAGAGTAGATGATTCTTTCTCAAGCATGTGTTTTGTTTGCCTGATGGCATTTCATTTCTTTTATCTGTACATTGCTTGATAGCATGTTGTTTATCTTCAGTATGATTACTGCTATTTCATGACTGGCTTGAGGTCGAGACGAGCTTGTGGAGGCTGAAGCCCCACACACCTTTCCTCCCTCACTTGCATTGCATGCATTTTACTGTTAAAGCTGATGCTTTTGTCTGTTTTGGTGTATCATTGACATGATCCCTTAGGACTCTCATTTCTTCTGATGAGGACTTGATGATAGACTTTTAGGTTGAAACCTATGCATGACAACATCTAGGAGTTCCCTGTTCAAACCTCAACCATAGGATGAATCCATGGCATGATAACAGTAGGACTTGATAGTCTCCCTCCTAGTCGGGCCTGTTCTCTTCTCATCTCAAAGCAGTTTAAGATACAGTAATCATGAATGATTTCTTTCGTAAGTTACGAGCCTTAAGCTATCTGAGAAAGGACGCATTCCCTCTCAGGTCATAGTCTCTAGTGCGGTTGAAATCACAAACATAATAAAAAACACTTCTTTTAGGAGATAACCCGTAGTTTCCCGAACTACGTTTGCTCTGATCTTTCATACCAGATGAAAGTACGTAGGCATAGGATGCGACGTCCTAGCGAGCAACCTTTCCCCCATAACCCGTAGTTATCCGAACTACGTTGACTCTGATTTTTCATTCTCTGATGAGAATACGTAGGCATAAAGCGCGATGCTTTGCCGAGTCATTTTTCTTTTTCTTTTTCAGCCAGCCTTGATAGGTAGATAGATTAAAACCAACCCGTCCAAGTAAACAAGCAAGCGAGGATCCCGTCGAGTACGACGGACGTGAGGGGTGCTAATACCTTCCCCTTGCGTAACCGACTCCCGAACCCAGACAATGGTTGCGACGACCTTGTCTTACCCTTATTCGTCAGGTTTTTCTGATCGTTTCCTTTCCCGCTCTGAGGGATAAATAACGAAAGGTGGCGACTCTTCTGTCATGCCGACACCTTATTTTCGCGCAAGCGACAGCTGGCGACTCTGCTGGGGACCGAACCCAGAATCTCTGGTTCTCCGGTTCCCTATGAGAGTCAATCCTATCGTTTGTGTCTGCTTGTTGGGTTGCGTTTATTTATCGCATTTTTACTTCCCGCATTTTTATTTCCCGCATTTTATTCCCAGTTTGATATGATTATCTGTGCTGCTGTGGGAGAGGGATGTTACTGTGAGTGAAAAGCCGGACCTGGGCTTGAGTACACACCTAGATATAGTTGCGGAGAAGTAGTAGACGAACCTGTCTGCTGAGCAGGCACAGTTCCCTACGAAAATCTGCGCTCAGACGAGATTCTTGCAGAGGTGCTCCTTTCCGGTCCTGAGGATCTGAGGGGAGTCCAGACGTGAGGATTGTCGACTCTGGGGACCGATCATTTGGAAGTCAGCTAAGTGAGACCTCTTCATGACTTGATGATGCCACTCCTTCTGGGAATCGTATCGTCACTCATGAAAGTCTGTGACGCTGATGACCGCATAGGATGCCGTACCTTTGTCTGTGGATTAGGTCCATACCTGTGAGTGGGGTTGGGATATTGCAGGAAACTTTGACCTCCAGACTACCTGGTTTTCTTGACAGTGAATCAGTTATGTTGGGTTCTCAGTTGCAGATATGTTCTTGATAGAGCAAGGGTTTGATCAGAGGATCTTATCATCGGGTGTTTATCTGTTCTTGATAGAGCAGGTTTCGATCAGGATATTGTTATCAGTGGTTTGTTCTGGATAGGGCAGATTTTGAGTGAGGTCTGAAGACCTCATCGGCAGATGTTATTTGTTCTTGATAGGGCAGATTTTGAGTGGGGTCTGAAGATCTCATCAACAGCTGTGCATTTGTTCTTGAGAGGGCAGATTTTTGATTTGGGGTCTGAAGACTTCATCAGCGGACGTTTTCCGATCATACATTCCGGGTCCTTATTATCAGGCACTTACTCTGGGCAGAGCAGAATTTTGATCTCGATCCTATCGGATGGTTATTCTCAGCAGATCAGATCAGTGGTTTTACACCGGGGTCTCCTTCTCATCAGTGACTGTTGATACCGAATCTCCACAGCAGCCACCTGGATATATTGTTGCATCCCTGCATTTTGCATTAGCTCGCATATTCATGTTTGCATTCCATTAGCATGTGTCTGTGCTACAGGCGCGTTTCGTACCCTGAGTCTGGTGTCCCGAGCAATATGAGATATTTTCTTCCATGAATGGATCCAGTCTTATCACTGTATTGACACTATGTTGGCACGTTGACACCAGAATTAGGGGTGATCTCCTAAACGTACAGACACCCATGGCATTAGCATAATTCATCCTGCATGGCAGAAGCCGGGACTTGTCTTCTAACCCTTGTGTTTGCAGGTTTGACTCAGAATCGAGCAGCTCAGACTAATGGAGCAGATACAAGCTGAACTGGGGAAAATCCAAAGCCAGCTGGGGCAGGTCATGAATGACATACAGGCAGTGCGTCTGGACCAGCAAGTACTCAGAGAAGAGAATCAGCAACTGCAGAATCAGTTGAGCTTTCTCATGGGAGTGGTGAGGAGTATGCTAAATAAGGAGAGTGGTCAAGCACCCAAGGAGGAGACCAAAGTGCTTCCCCCATTGCCGTCATTGCCACCCGTGCTGAAGCCAAATGGACCTCATAAATCCTCTACACA
Source organism: Lathyrus sativus (assembly GCA_963859935.3). Taxonomy (NCBI): domain Eukaryota; kingdom Viridiplantae; phylum Streptophyta; class Magnoliopsida; order Fabales; family Fabaceae; genus Lathyrus; species Lathyrus sativus. Next base: position 430,801,826 of record OZ012736.1, read on the forward strand.
GCATGAAGCTCGAGACCTGTCTCGTCAGCAGCCGCGCCGGGCATCTCAGAATAACCCGAAAGGTCATAATCAAAGGAAGAAGCTACTTGATAGAGCTGTGGACCCACTACCTATGAGTTATGCCCAGCTGTTGCCACTGTTGGTTCAGAACCGTGTTCTCAAGCTTCGGACCTCGGATCCACCAGATGACGTGTCACCAGACGTTGATCTCAACATACATTGTGATTTCCACTCAGGAGCACCGGGGCACCATGTTGAAACATGTAAGGCTCTCAAGAATAAGATTCAAGACCTTATTGACTCGAGGACAATTAGGCTTGTGCCGGGCGGCATGAGAGCATCGGGAAAGTTCATCCCGTATCTTGCAGAAGAGGTGAATGATTCCATTCCCTTGCCTGAAGCTGAGAAAGATCTTGAATACGTCCCTCAACCTTTGGTGACTGAATCGCCTCGCTCGCAGTTTCTACCTGGATCAAGTTCGAGGATGCAAGCGCCTAAACAAGAGATCGTTGCCATGCAGAAACGACGACCTCTTACTCTTGGGCGGAAGGAATACCAGCACCAGGATCACAAGAGACCTCGCAACCACGTGGAACAAAGGAATGCTTCTTTCCATCCAGTACCTGTGCCGTATAGCCAGATTCTTCCACTGTTGATTCAGAATTCCTTGGTGGAACCGAAAGCTCTCAAGCCTGTGCCAGAGCCTTACCCTCCAGGGTACAATCCTCATGTTCAGTGCGGTTACCATGGTGGATCTCCGGGGCATTCAACTGAAGATTGCAAGGCTTTCCAGGCGAAAGTGCAGCAATTGATCGACCAAGGGTGTATTTCCTTTCCAGGTGGAGTTTTGGTTGTACGTGACATCCTCTCAGCTGTTTGAGCTCGCCGATTCAGAGGGTTATTTCCAGAAGCCAGTGATCCAGACAGGAAGACGTCCTCAACATTGGCAGTCCTCGGACTTTTTACCATTTTGCATTTGTAGTTTCTTTTCTTTTAGTTACTACTTGCTGTTAAACATTGTATGTTTCGAATGGTAATATTAATAAAGTGACTATGCATTTTTCTGAATTAGTTATGTCGTTGTCACTCATTTACTGCATTGCACTGACACTTGCATTTTATTTACTCCGATTTCTTACTATGATTAGCAATGAGCGGAGGGAGGATGATGAAACTGAATACTCATAACCAATGATCGTATTGCGTTCAGATAAAACTTTGCCGATGACGTATAAGGCATTGTTTCAAATCCCTAAACACCGGAGAGATAAGGAAGAGAATCCCTTGTTAACCACTTCGAGCCGAGAAGTAGGAGTTTTCTTTCGGACTTTTTAACCCTCGCATCTTAACCCGGGGCAGGGTATGTCAGTTAGCTTGATCGAGCGTTCAAGTCTTATAGAGGAGTGTTGTCCTTCGAGGACCAATCACATCATATTCCTCTCCAGAGGTCGTACCTCATCAACCACAATGGTTAAACCTCACCAATCAGGAGTGAGACAGTTACAAGCCTTTCGAAGCAATCAAGACAACCAGTGTCGCACGACTTGTTCCAAAAGAAAAAGGAATAAGAAAGCCCGCTAAGTAAAAAAGAAAAGCTAGAAAGCAAATACTTAGGCAAAAATCAGGGCATCCCGCTGGACTTCAAAAGAAAAAATCGAAAAGAACTCAAAAGGAGTCAGTCCAGGCAAAAATTAGGGAATCAAAACAAAAGAATGAAAAAGAAAGGATTATAAAAAAGAAAAATCCTCGAACAAGGACGAAGTCGTGTAGACACAGACGCCGAAAACGAAAAAGGAGTAACCGTCACTCCGAAACACCTTGTGAGTTCTTTAACCAGTTGTTCCCAAATGTTCAACATACCTCTCGAAGAGGCGAGCGCTCGACCCAAGTTAACTAAACTTTAGGATCGGAGGTCATCACGTAGAAGGGGTGGGTACAAATCATAATTTGAGCCAAATATCCTTTGTTTCACGAACCGTGAACCCGACCACGATACAACCCTTAAAAGACCTAATTGAGGCAGGGTTTATTCTGGAAGCGCATTACGATAAGGTTGAGTAACCTGACTCCTTCATGATTTGCTAATCATATCCTTATTGTATTTTTTTTTCACTGATCGCATCAGCACTACGTTTGAACTCTTGAGTTCATTCTTCACTCACTAGCATGACACGTAAATGAGTGACAGTACAACATTTTTTCGAAATTTGCATGAACACTGCATTAAAATTACTATTCGTGAATAAACAATTTTGGTTGCAGGTTAGTAGCTGATATGAAGGAACTTCAACAGGGAATAGTCAATCAGGACTGAATCGTCAGAGGTCTGGGTCAGAATGGTATGCTGTGAAACCCTGTGAATCTGGGGCATCGACTTCCAGTGAGTTTGGAATCGGTTTGTCTGAGGACAAGTCCTGGAGCATCAGTTGACTATGGGGCGGTTTATGCAAGAAGCGGTTGATCGGAAGTGAATCTTCTCGAGACCCAATCAGGGGCAGTTATCCAGAATTCTTGCGATTGGAGGACAGATCCCTCCAGTGATCAATCAGAGCATGTTGAGTCGCTCATCGCTCGTTCAGGGGCAAACTACTTCAGAAATATTGAAGCCGACCATGCTGAGAGTTGGTTAGTCGAGCATGAATCCTCCCGTTGTGCAGATGTTGGGGCAAGCCCTCTGAAGATTGTCTTGTTGCCAGTTGTTTTCGGCTCAGAATGAATTATTCCCAAAGGTCGGATTGGGGCAAGTTGAATTGCGCTGGGGCAAGTTGTTCAAATGAGTTTGTTCACCCTAGCAAGAATTGAGTATCGGGGAATCGTGTCATTACCCTGCCAAAACCTGACCCTTCTGAAGAAGCCTTGCGGTCATTGGATTGCTATCCTACAACATAACCTGTTACTTGACTCCATGATTGGTAGCCTGTATTCCCTGTGTTGACGTTGTTGAATCGGGATTGTTTCTCAGCAGAGATGTACGGTTTGAGGTTGTTCCCCCTGTACAGTTTGAGATTGCAGCAGATTGAGATGGCGTTTATCCCTTATCAGATCAGGGTCAAGATTACCCTTGTAACACCCTGATTCTGAATTCCCATTAATTGTTGAGTCTTTTAATTTATTTAATTGATGTTTGTTTTAAATTGAGAAATTATATATTGCTATGTGGTGTTTTGCTTATTTTATCTATTTTTACCGATTCGGAGAGTTTTCGGGGAATTAGAGTAAAAAGGGCATTTTAGACATTTAGCACTTTAGTGTGAGAATTGATTGGTAAGTGTTGGAAAGAATTTGAGAGGAAAGAAATAGAGATAGAAATAGAATAAGAGAGGAAAAGGAAGAAAGATAGTAACATAAGAGGAAAAGCAAGAGAAAGAAAAGAGGAAAAGAGAAAGAGAAGAGAAAGTGGAGAGGAAAACCTAGAATCATCAAGGAAATCATTACCAAAGCTTGCAATCGATCGGTAAGGGTGTGAAACTTCATCATCTCTTTAATGTATATGATTGTATGTGTATGTGTGTGGATTTTGTAGAGTTCTACTCTTTTTCCACTTAGGTTAGAAGTTGGTTTTGTGAGTAGAATGAGGTTTTAATCAGTTAGAACTCGGATTAGACGATGTAGTTTAGTCGGGTGATGGTTGGGTTGTGCTACTGTGACTGGTTTGGATTTAATCAGTTGGTTGTGTGGAGTTTGGGCTTTGAGACAGCCATGGAAGTTCTGTCTTCGCAAGTTCGCCAGGCGAATGGCAGCGAAGCTTCGCCAGGCGAAGCCCAGCGAGCTGTAGCGAAGCAAGTCAGAAGCTAATATCCTGTATTCGCTGGCAAGTTCGCCAGGCGAGGTTAGTTGGCGAAGGTTCGCCAGGCGAGTGGGTGGCGAGCCTCAGCGAGTAATTCCAGAATTACTCCCAGTGGACTTCGCTGGGGAGTTCGCCAGGTGAAGGCCAGCGAGCATTCGCTGCGTGGCTTCGCCAGGCGAAGGTTGGCGAACCTGGCAGTGTTATTTGTTTTACTGTTTGTTCATGACATGATGTTTGATTGATTCAATTATGATTAATGCCTATACGAATGATTGATGTGTGAACTGTTTCAACATGTTGTGCTGTGGGTGGCCGAAAGGCGTGAATCCTAGATTGTAGAGTAAATGATAAATCTTGAATATTTGATAATCTTGTGTATTTGCTCGAATTGAATAGAAATGCATTGATAGACTGATATGTGTGTAAACCATGTGTGGAATGGTGTATAATGTGAATGCATGATAGATATATGCTATGTATATGATAAATGCAATGAATATGTTTGTGAGCATAGTATGCATTTTTGTGTCGATTGATCCCTCGGAGGATTTGCAGAACCTCGTATGATACGATGGTTATATTTGATTCCTTGGAGAATCGGTTGCATTGTGTGATTCCTCGGAGAATCGGTCATAACATGTAATCCCGTGGAGGATTGGTTAGAGTATTTGATTCCGTGGAGAATCTGCTGAGTACTTGATCCCGTGGAGGATCTGCTGAATATTCGATTCCGTGGAGAATCTGATGAATATTTGATTCCGTGGAGAATCTGCTGAGTACTTGATCCCGTGGAGGATCTGCTGAATACTCGATTCCTTAGGGAATTTGTTGAATGAGTCGGTACCGCATTTGCATCTGCATAGGGTCGTGTGTCGGTCTCTATGAGTTGCATGAGTCATCTGTGTATGATGCATTGGTTGTGTGAATATAACTGTGTATGTTATATGTGATTGTTTGGAGGAAATATAGTGAATGTTCATGTGTATGTGTAGAGACATGATTATTTGTATATGCTTAATGTGGTGAGAACATAACTTGAGTATAACTTGTATAATTATGGAGTTATGTATATATACAATTTTATGCATTAACTGTTATGATGTTGTTTCTCACCCTTCTGCTGTTTTATAATGCTCTATGAGGCATTGCAGAGTAAGAAGCTGGAGGTTCTTTTGTGAAGCGATGTCTTCATTCTTTTTGGTCAATGGCTCTGATATGTAACATCTGGGTAGTTAGGAAGTCTTTGACTCTTTTGGAGTTACATTTGTTTTGATTCTTTTGTGATACATATGTGTATGTATCTGTTGTGGATACGTTGTAAAACATGAATTAACTGATGGTTGTATATACTTTTATGAATGAGATCGATTCAATATTTGGATGTTTCCGCTTTATTCTAAATATTGAGATGTGGGTTACCCATTGTTGCATATCTATTTTGAGCAGGTATCGTATGTGTTTAATTTCATGATAATGTGATGCGCCTCTTATATACCATGTTTTAATTAAACTCTGATGAAATAAATTTTCTAAGTGCCTAATTGATTTATTTGATTAATTTGGGGGTATAGAAAGGGGGTGTTACATTAAGTGGTATCAGAGCCAGTGTTGAGTCAGTCGTGTCTGTCTTGTTGTTGTGTTGGTTGAACGGTTGTTTGACCTTGTTGTTATTTTTGGGAATCCTCAGAATATGGCAGGTCGTAATGACAATGCTATGGCAGCGGCGTTAGAGGCTATGGCCAGAGCTGTGCAGGGTGCACCTAACGTGAATGCGAATGATGAGTTCAGGAAGAACCAACCACCGGTGTTTAAAGGGAGATTTGATCCGGATGGTGCTCAGATATGGTTAAAGGAAATTGAGAGAATTTTTAGGGTGATGGATTGTGCTGAAGGGAATAAGGTGAGACTAGGGACTCACATGCTGAGAGAAGAGGCCGATGACTGGTGGGTCAGCGTGAGGCAAGTTCTTGAGGTCGACGACGAGGAGATTACGTGGGATTTATTTCGTGCTGAGTTTCTAAGGAAGTATTATCCCGAAAGTGTTAAAGGGAAGAGAGAAATGGAATTTCTGGAGTTGAAACAAGGTAATATGTCGGTGGTGGACTACACCGCTAAGTTTACTGAGTTAGTGAAGTTTCACCCTCACTATGATGCGGTTACGGCGGAATTTTCCAAATGTATCAAGTATGAGAATGGCTTGCGTCCGGAGATAAAGCAAGCGGTGGGTTATCAAAGGATACGAAGATTTTCGGATTTGACTGAGTGTTGTAGAATTTATGAAGAAGATAGTAGAGCTCGTTCTACTCATTATAAGGGTTTGAGCGAGAGGAGAGGGAAGCAGCAAGTACGAAGCGGACCTTATGTGACGCCTGCTGATAAGGGCAAACATAGGGGAAACTTTGATAGGAGACCCGGAGGAGGTTCCGGTGCGATCAAATGTTTTAAGTGTGGCGTGATGGGCCACAAGTCTTATGATTGTGGAAAGTTCAAGGCGAAGTGTTCCAACTGTGGACTCCTTGGACATGATGCAGCAGAGTGTAGAAAGAATGCTGTGAAGTGTTTTAATTGTGGCGAGGTGGGTCACATTAGCCCGAATTGTACCAAACCGAAGCAAGCTCCGGCGGGCGGAAAAGTATTCGCATTAGCAGGTTCAGACGCCACTAATGCGGCAGATCGTTTGATTAAAGGTACATGCTTTATTAATGATATGCCTTTAGTTGCTATTATTGATACTGGAGCGACTCACTCGTTCATTTCTCTTGCGTGTGCTAAGCGGTTGGATTTGTGTATGGTTTCTTTGAGTAGTGGTATGGTTATTGGGACTCCCGCTTCGGGGTCGGTAACTACTTCTTTGGTGTGTGCAAGTTGTCCTTTGACCATGTATGGTAAGGACTTCGTTATGGATTTAGTGTGTTTGCCGTTGGAAGGTTTGGACGTAATCTTGGGTATGAATTGGTTGCAATTTAATAGAGTTCATTTGGATTGCTATCACAAGTTGGTAAGGTTTCCTTCTTTGGAAGATGGTGAAAACGAGAGTTTTCTTTCCACTAAAGAGTTGAAGAAACTTTTAGCGGACGAAGCTCAGTTGTTTGGTTTGTTTGCATCGTTGTCGGTGGAGAGCAAAGTTGAGCTCGACGTGTTTCCTGTGGTTTGTGAATTTCCTGAAGTGTTTCCGGAAGATGTTGCGGATGTGCCGCCAAAGAGAGAGGTTGAATTTTCTATTGATCTAGTTCCAGGTACTAGACCGATTTCGATGGCCCCGTATCGGATGTCGGCATCGGAGTTGGTGGAGTTAAAGAAGCAGTTGAATGATTTGTTGGATAAGAGATTTGTAAGACCAAGTGTTTCTCCTTGGGGTGCGCCGGTCTTGTTGGTAAAGAAGAAGGATGGTAGTATGCGATTGTGTATTGATTATCGGCAGTTGAATAAGGTGACAATTAAGAACAAGTATCCGCTTCCGAGAATTGATGATCTGATGGATCAATTGGTTGGAGCCCGTGTTTTTAGTAAGATTGATTTAAGATCCGGTTATCACCAGATTCGGGTTAAGGAAGAAGATATTTCGAAGACGGCTTTTAGAACACGATATGGTCACTACGAGTATACGGTGATGCCATTCGGAGTTTCTAATGCGCCGGGTGTTTTCATGGAGTATATGAACCGTATCTTCCACGAGCAGTTGGATCGTTTTGTGGTGGTGTTTATCGATGACATTTTGATTTATTCTAAGTCTCGAGAGGAACACGAAGAACATTTAAAGATTGTGTTGCGGATTTTGAAAGGGAAGAAGCTGTACGCAAAGTTGTCTAAGTGTGAGTTTTGGTTGTCGGAGGTGAGTTTTCTTGGACATATTATTTCCGGCAATGGTATTAGTGTGGATCCATCCAAGATCGATGCGGTAATGCAATGGGAGACTCCAAGATCGGTTACGGAAATTCGAAGCTTTTTGGGCTTGGCCGGTTACTACCGGAGGTTTATCGAAGGATTTTCAAGGTTAGCACTTCCGTTAACGCAGTTGACTTGTAAAGGAAAGGCTTTTATTTGGGATGTTAATTGTGAAGAGAGTTTCATGGAATTAAAGAGAAGGTTAACGTCAGCGCCAGTTTTGATTTTGCCGAATCCTACGGAACCTTTTGTGGTTTACTGCGATGCTTCTTTGTCAGGATTGGGTGGTGTATTAATGCAAGATGGGAAGGTCGTGGCGTATGCTTCTAGGCAGTTGAGAGTGCATGAAAAGAATTACCCTACTCATGATTTGGAGTTAGCGGCCGTGGTGTTCGTTTTGAAAATTTGGAGGCACTATCTTTATGGTGCAAGATTTGAAGTTTTTAGCGATCACAAGAGTTTGAAGTATTTGTTTGATCAAAAGGAATTGAATATGAGGCAAAGGAGATGGCTAGAACTTTTGAAGGACTATGATTTTGGTTTAAATTATCATCCGGGTAAGGCGAATGTGGTAGCCGATGCCTTAAGTCGGAAGTCGTTGCACGTGTCTACTTTGATGGTTAGAGAGTGGGAACTCTTGGAGAACTTTAGAGATTTGAGTTTGGTTTGTGAGTTAACGCCGAGTAGTGTGAAGCTTGGTATGTTGCATGTCACGAATGATTTCCTTACTACAGTGTGTGAAAAGCAAAAGTTGGATTTGAAATTTGTGGATTTGATGACGAATGGAAATGAAGATTTCAACGTTGATGAATTAGGAGTTTTGAGGTTTCGAGGTCGTATTTGTATTCCCGATGACGCGGATTTGAAAAAGATGATATTGGAAGAGGGACATCAGAGTAACTTAAGTATTCATCCGGGAGCGAATAAGATGTATCAGGATTTGAAGAAGATCTTTTGGTGGTCTGGATTGAAAAGCGATGTTGCTCGTTTTGTGTACTCGTGTTTGACTTGCCAGAAGTCTAAGGTGGAGCATCAGAAGCCTAGTGGATTGATGCAACCGTTGGATATTCCAGAGTGGAAATGGGATAGTATATCGATGGATTTTGTTACGGGATTGCCGAATACGCAAAGAGGACATAATGCTATTTGGGTGATTGTTGATAGGCTTACTAAATCGGCTCACTTTATTCCGATTGATATTGCTTATTCTTTGGAAAGGTTAGCCGAGATTTATGTTGGCACTATTGTGAAGCTTCATGGAGTTCCTAAGAGTATTGTGTCGGATAGAGATCCTAGATTTACTTCAAGATTTTGGGAGAGTTTGCAAGGTGCCTTGGGTTCTAAGTTGAGATTGAGTTCAGCATATCATCCGCAAACGGATGGTCAAACCGAGAGGACGATTCAATCGTTAGAAGATTTGTTGCGTGCTTGTGTGCTTGAACAAGGTGGTGCGTGGGACAGTTATTTAGCGTTGATTGAGTTCACCTATAATAACAGTTTCCATTCGAGTATTGGCATGGCGCCATTTGAGGCTTTATATGGACGGAGATGTCGAACACCTCTGTGTTGGCATGAGACAGGTGAAAAGTCGGTAGTTGGTCCTGAAATGGTACAGCAAACGACGGAAAAGGTGAAATTTATTCGGGAAAAGATGAGAGCTTCTCAGAATAGACAGAAAAGTTATCATGATAAAAGGAGAAAGGATCTCGAGTTTCAAGAGGGCGACCATGTGTTTTTGAGAGTTACACCGGTTACGGGTGTGGGTCGTGCTTTGAAGTCGAGAAAGTTGACTTCTCGTTTTATTGGTCCCTATCAGATTGTCGCACGAGTTGGTGTTGTGGCTTATCGTGTGGCGTTGCCTCCGACTCTTTCGAATTTGCATGATGTATTCCATGTCTCGCAACTTCGGAAGTATGTTCCGGATCCGTCACATGTTATTCCAATGGATGAAGTGGAAGTAAGAGATAACCTTACAGTTGAAGTTTTACCGGTTAGTATTTTGGACCGTGAAGTTAAGAAACTAAGAGGCAAGGATATTGCGCTTGTGAAAGTGTCCTGGGGAGGTGCCGCGGAAGGCAACATGACTTGGGAATTGGAAAGCAAGATGCGAGAATCGCATCCAGAGTTGTTTGAATCAGGTGATATTTTCGAGGACGAAAATTTCTAAAGTGGGGGAGAGTTGTAACGCCCTGATTCTGAATTCCCATTAATTGTTGAGTCTTTTAATTTATTTAATTGATGTTTGTTTTAAATTGAGAAATTATATATTGCTATGTGGTGTTTTGCTTATTTTATCTATTTTTACCGATTCGGAGAGTTTTCGGGGAATTAGAGTAAAAAGGGCATTTTAGACATTTAGCACTTTAGTGTGAGAATTGATTGGTAAGTGTTGGAAAGAATTTGAGAGGAAAGAAATAGAGATAGAAATAGAATAAGAGAGGAAAAGGAAGAAAGATAGTAACATAAGAGGAAAAGCAAGAGAAAGAAAAGAGGAAAAGAGAAAGAGAAGAGAAAGTGGAGAGGAAAACCTAGAATCATCAAGGAAATCATTACCAAAGCTTGCAATCGATCGGTAAGGGTGTGAAACTTCATCATCTCTTTAATGTATATGATTGTATGTGTATGTGTGTGGATTTTGTAGAGTTCTACTCTTTTTCCACTTAGGTTAGAAGTTGGTTTTGTGAGTAGAATGAGGTTTTAATCAGTTAGAACTCGGATTAGACGATGTAGTTTAGTCGGGTGATGGTTGGGTTGTGCTACTGTGACTGGTTTGGATTTAATCAGTTGGTTGTGTGGAGTTTGGGCTTTGAGACAGCCATGGAAGTTCTGTCTTCGCAAGTTCGCCAGGCGAATGGCAGCGAAGCTTCGCCAGGCGAAGCCCAGCGAGCTGTAGCGAAGCAAGTCAGAAGCTAATATCCTGTATTCGCTGGCAAGTTCGCCAGGCGAGGTTAGTTGGCGAAGGTTCGCCAGGCGAGTGGGTGGCGAGCCTCAGCGAGTAATTCCAGAATTACTCCCAGTGGACTTCGCTGGGGAGTTCGCCAGGCGAAGGCCAGCGAGCATTCGCTGCGTGGCTTCGCCAGGCGAAGGTTGGCGAACCTGGCAGTGTTATTTGTTTTACTGTTTGTTCATGACATGATGTTTGATTGATTCAATTATGATTAATGCCTATACGAATGATTGATGTGTGAACTGTTTCAACATGTTGTGCTGTGGGTGGCCGAAAGGCGTGAATCCTAGATTGTAGAGTAAATGATAAATCTTGAATATTTGATAATCTTGTGTATTTGCTCGAATTGAATAGAAATGCATTGATAGACTGATATGTGTGTAAACCATGTGTGGAATGGTGTATAATGTGAATGCATGATAGATATATGCTATGTATATGATAAATGCAATGAATATGTTTGTGAGCATAGTATGCATTTTTGTGTCGATTGATCCCTCGGAGGATTTGCAGAACCTCGTATGATACGATGGTTATATTTGATTCCTTGGAGAATCGGTTGCATTGTGTGATTCCTCGGAGAATCGGTCATAACATGTAATCCCGTGGAGGATTGGTTAGAGTATTTGATTCCGTGGAGAATCTGCTGAGTACTTGATCCCGTGGAGGATCTGCTGAATATTCGATTCCGTGGAGAATCTGATGAATATTTGATTCCGTGGAGAATCTGCTGAGTACTTGATCCCGTGGAGGATCTGCTGAATACTCGATTCCTTAGGGAATTTGTTGAATGAGTCGGTACCGCATTTGCATCTGCATAGGGTCGTGTGTCGGTCTCTATGAGTTGCATGAGTCATCTGTGTATGATGCATTGGTTGTGTGAATATAACTGTGTATGTTATATGTGATTGTTTGGAGGAAATATAGTGAATGTTCATGTGTATGTGTAGAGACATGATTATTTGTATATGCTTAATGTGGTGAGAACATAACTTGAGTATAACTTGTATAATTATGGAGTTATGTATATATACAATTTTATGCATTAACTGTTATGATGTTGTTTCTCACCCTTCTGCTGTTTTATAATGCTCTATGAGGCATTGCAGAGTAAGAAGCTGGAGGTTCTTTTGTGAAGCGATGTCTTCATTCTTTTTGGTCAATGGCTCTGATATGTAACATCTGGGTAGTTAGGAAGTCTTTGACTCTTTTGGAGTTACATTTGTTTTGATTCTTTTGTGATACATATGTGTATGTATCTGTTGTGGATACGTTGTAAAACATGAATTAACTGATGGTTGTATATACTTTTATGAATGAGATCGATTCAATATTTGGATGTTTCCGCTTTATTCTAAATATTGAGATGTGGGTTACCCATTGTTGCATATCTATTTTGAGCAGGTATCGTATGTGTTTAATTTCATGATAATGTGATGCGCCTCTTATATACCATGTTTTAATTAAACTCTGATGAAATAAATTTTCTAAGTGCCTAATTGATTTATTTGATTAATTTGGGGGTATAGAAAGGGGGTGTTACAACCCTCAGCAGACCAGGATTGATATCCCCGAAGCGGAGCGAGTCCTCCTTCTCCGGCAGAGTTCAGTAGTCTCTCCTCCGCAGAATCTGAACGCAGGATAGTGAGCATTGATATGTCTCCCCGGGCAGAGACGATTCTCTTCCCTAAGCAGACGCGTCCTGAAGGAGCGTCACCCTCATCAGCTGAGCCAAGCACCGAAGAATGATGTCGTCTTTCCCCAGCACCGGGTCACAAGTGCAGATTTCATAGAAGTGTTCGGGTGCCGAAGCTCGGGTTTCCCCAGTAAAGTCCCCAGCGGAATTGAGGTTCCCCCACCAGAGTCATGTTCTCTCCTGAAGTTGGATGATTCCCTCTTCCCCAGTAGAGTGTTGGAACGGCTGATGTTGTATTCCCCTGCAGAGTTGTACTCTCCCCCGAAGTCAGATGATTCTTTCTTCCCCAGCGAAATTGAAATTCCGCACCAGAATTACACGCTCCAGTGAAGTAGAATGATTTCTCTCCCCGGCTGAGTCCGCAGAAGAGCCGAATCCTTGGAAGCAGTTGGGACCTTGAGTGGATGTTCCCTAGCAGAGCGTGGGGCAGCTGATGCTATATGTCCCCAGAGTCGCACTCTCTCCAATGAAGCAGAATGACTTCTCCTTCCGCAGCCGAGTTTGCGGATGCCCAAGAGAGCCGAGTCCTTGGAAGTTGATCAGATCGTGATTGGTTTTTCCCCAGTGGAGTGTTGAGCAGCTGAAGTTGTTTCCCCATAGAGTGGTTATCCCCAGAAGAGTTAGCCATGACGGCCACGCAGTTTATCCTCGCGATGGGTATCAGCAGGTCCAAGTTCTCGCAGAGCTTCGTTCCCCTGCAGAAATCAGCTGAAGTTGTTTTCCATGCAGCAGTCCGCGGAAGATCAGTTCCCCAGATAGAGCCTGATTGATATTGGCGTGTCCGCGTTCTCCTCAGCAGGATGATTCCTCTGTCTGAGTAGTTCTTTCTCCTTGACAGGAGGATTTCCCCTCGGCATTTATTGTGCAGATGGGATCGCATCATTGTGCATGACTGCATAGCATTTAACACTGCATAGCATTTAACGTTGCATAGCATTGTGCATGATTGCACAGCATTTAGCATAAACGCATATCATTCCCACCGTGTGGGTCATGGCGCAGAAGCATATGCATCATGAGCATGACCTAGGTTACTATCATTCTTGTCTTACAGGTATTCCACCAAAAGACCGGTTGCTCAGGATGATTCCTGATATTCTCTCCAACAAGGTCGCTTTCTTAAGATGATTCTTAAGACCCCGGTGTAATCCCCACGGTCGCTCGCTCAAGATGATTTTTGAGATCCCCAGCGAAGTTTTCAGTTCGAGATGATTCTCGAATTCCTCAGCAGGTTCCCGAGTTGCTTGCTTAAGATAATTCTTAAGATCTCAGCGCGGCTTCCCGAGTTGTTCGCCTAGTATGATGCTTGAGTTCCCCGATAGCATCCCCAGCAAGAGTTGCCCAGGAAGATTCCGGGAGTATCCAGCAGAATAAAGTCTCCAGAATGGTTATCGGTTCAGGATGACTCTTGAAGGTGCCCGACGGAGCTGTTTGTTCAAGATGATTCTTGAAGTCCTTAGCAGCGTGATATGTCTGCTCCGACAGTGATGTCTAATCTGAAGATTGACTCCGTAAACGCCTGAAGGTGGTATCAGAAGGTTCCCGTGAGTTCAGATTTCCTTGTTGATGAATCAACGGGTGGCTGAAGACAAGGTTCCAGATTTTGTATTCAAGGTGATCCGTGTTGGTCTGAAGACCAAGTCAGTTGTCCTGAAGTGATGATTGATTGCGATCAAGTGGATAGTGTTTCTTCTGACTGAAGTCGAAGATGTTTCTCCAGCTGAAGCGGAGTTTTGCCTGAAGGCAAAGTGTTTGAATCCCCGAAGAGTCATGAATGGCTCAGGATACTATTTCTTTGACTGAGGTCACAGATTTCCTAAGCTGAAGCGAAGGTGCCTAAGGGCAAGGTTATCCCCAAGGTCATGAATGACCTAGGATTCATCTTTCGGACTGAAGGCCGAAATATATCCCTGACTGAAGTCACGGATGCTCTATAGCAGAGGTGGAGTTGCCTGAAGGCAGATCCATGTATCCTTGAAGGCCAAGGACCATTTCTTTAGACTGAAGTCGAAGATACCTCCTGCAGAGTTGCCGACGGGCAAAGTTTACATCCTTGAAGGCCAAGGATGTTTTTTCTAGCTGAAGCTGGAATAGCTGACGGGCAGGGTTTCATCTATCTTCAGAAATACTTGAAGATTCTCCAGCGGATCTGGAGTGGCCAGGGGCCAGGGTTTCATCTATCTTCAGAAATACTTGAAGATTCTCCAGCGGATCTGGAGTGGCCAGGGGCCAGGGTTTCATCTATCTTCAGAAATACGTGAAGATTTTTTCTAGCTGAAGCTGGAAATGGCCAGGGGCCAGGGTTTCATATATCTTTAATGTTGAAGTTCTACGGCGGGCAGTGTGCAGCAGTATTCCGATGTTCGTTATGGTTCTGAGGGTGAACCCCAGATCAGAGTGTGCTCGGTTAAGTCTCTCATTCCCAGCGGAGTAGTTTCAAATACGCAAGTGTACTTTTTGTTCCATTTACCAGGGGTGAACCCCAGGTCAGAGTTGTTCAGGGTTGTATTTTCTCCAGCGGCGAGGTTGGATGTTTGTCCGGCGGCAAGGTTGGATGTTTGTTCGACGGCGAGGTTGAACGTTTGGATGTGACGGCGAGGTCAGATCATCATTTGTCCGGCGGCGAGGTTGGATGTTTGTTCGACGGCGAGGTTGAACGTTTGGATGTGACGGCGAGGTCAGATCATCATTTGTCCGGCGGCGAGGTTGGATATTTGTTCGACGGCGAGGTCAGACTCTTTAATCCACAGCAGACATGATGTTTGTACGACGGCGATGTCGAGTGTCTCTCAGAGCGATGTTTGTTTCCGACGGCGATGTCAGATTCAGTTCTCCAGCGGCGAGGTTGGGTGTCTGAAGGCAATATCAGAAGAAGTTAATGTGGATGACTGACGGTGATGTCAGATCAGCATGTCTCCAGATAGTTGCCATGCAGCTATTATTCCAGTGTTCAACGAGTTGAGCAGTTGGCAAATTTTCGGGTTTACCGATATTCAACCGTCTCGCGCCTTGATTGGCTGAGAGCCGTTCGCTTCTAACCCAGTCAGGTTCAAGCCGTTTGAATAGGGGCAGCTGTTGCACCCCAAAATTTGACCAACAATTATTTATTCATTGAGTGTTTGAAAGTTGATACCTTCATCAGAAAGTTCAAGAGATCCTCAGAGGAATTGGTTGAAACCAGAGTTGTGTGTCTCCTAGCTTGAGAGTTGTGGGTGCTCCTCAGATGATTCTGAGACTTTGAGAATGAACTTGATGTTTTGAGAAAGCCTATGAGATGTCTTGATAGCCATCATGAAGCCCAGAGAGGTCATTATGCAAGAATTCAGAAGATTCAACCATGAATGGTAGAATTAGGGTTTTGACTGGGTCAACCCTAGGACAACTGAAGATTTGGAGAAGGTTGAGACCCAATCCAAGGGCCATGAGATCATGGAATGATGCACAGAGATGTTATAAAGGTGATTCCTAGACCAACTCATCATGATTGAGGAGTTTGAGAAGTTTCAAGTCAGGGTTTCCAAGGATTGTCAGTGAAAAAACCCTAATTTGATCCCTATCTTCCAGGCAGTTTTAGCTCTAGATGTGATTGATATCTCATCTTCCCCACAACATGAATGTTGTAGAGCTTGTTCTTAGATTTAATTTGAGTGGTGGAAGTACTTGATAGGAGTTGCAGAGCTCAAGTTATGGTTTTGACAAATGACAGGTCAGCTGAGGTGTGTGAATCTGGGTCTTTGAAAGTCACCCAACTTGCAGACAATGTTTGCCCTAGTAGGATGATTCCTATGATCTCTTGGTCAACATGAATATTGAAGGGCATCTCCTTAGCTTCAATTTGAGTGGTGGAAGTCCTTGATAGGATTTGTAGAACTCAACTTATGGTTTGAACAAGACAGGGGTATTTTGGTCATTTGTCAGTTATAGGTCATTTTAAGCAAAGGCCATATCTCCTATTTCCAAGCCTCAAATGGAAAAACTCAAAACATGAAAGTTGTTAAAAATGGCATTTTAAGCCTAGAAACGTGGTCATGAGTTATTGAAAAGGCCTAGAGCATGGATTTTTAAAAGTGGTTCAAATGGCTTGTAAATGGCTTATAAGTTGAAAAAGTTGAATTTGAAAATTGGTTTGGAAGATCTATGAATCCAAAATAGGTCATCCAATATATCATTTTGATTGGAAACATCATTTTAAAAGCAATGGTTTAGCCACATGTTTGAGTTTAGGCTTAAAAATTGGAGTTGCTTTGTAAATTTGTTACTTGCACTTTAAGGCATCAAAAGGAAAGATGGGAAAATGCTACATAAGGACTTGTAAGGCTTTGTTTTCATTTTACCATATCATTTGAGGAGAAATTAAGTGAGATTGCATGGTGTATCATGATATAGCATGAGATTTACTAAATATGGCAACTTCAAATTATCATTGCATGAGAAGTTCTAGAAGCTTCATGGAAGGTTCTACAAACTTCCACACACTTCTATTCTCATCTATATAAGCCCTAGAGTGACTCCATGCATTGGTTGGTGATTCTTAGAGCTTGCATACTACACTTTGATTCCTTCACTCCAAAAGTGCATTTTCATTCCAAACCCCATTGAAACTTCATCAATCACTACAATTCTGATTATCATCATCATCTACAAGCAACATTGAGTATTTGGCAAGAAAAATCAAGGAGAATTCGTGGCTGGTTCATGAGATTACAAGCTTCACTCCAACTTGCATGAAGGATTGGCTAGGTTGATTCAAGAGGTGTGAGCAAAAACTACTGCAAACAGAAGCACATAGAGCCATTAAAGATCATTCCAAGAGAGCACCAAGGCTTGAATTGGAAGAGAAACACCATAGCCATCATCACTTGCAAGGTATGAATTTTCTCTTGAATCTCTTTATTTATTCTGTTTTAGGGTTGGTTGTTAGGATAAACACGATAGAGACCAATTAGGGAGGTGTTATGATTAGTTTGAAAGCATTACATGTAGGTTTGTGTTATGGCCATTTCTGTTTTGAGTTCAAGAACTCGTGCCTTAATGTACTACAACCTTAGTTTTGTAGTTTAGAATAATCACCATGAAGTGTAGATCATTCTAGGTTAGTTTCAGCCAAGATCATGATCATGCATACCAGGTGCAAACTATGATGGACAGAACTTCCATCGTGTGTATCCCTTGAGTGGTTAGGTTTTAGAGGAATCCATGGCCATGGTTGTGTAAAGGGCGAGGAGGAGATTCATTTTGGTCTTTAGATCGTGTCGTTTCATGGCGTATCAAGGGAGATATAGGAGATGGAAGGTCTGCGCATGGGCTAGGGTTTCTGAAAACCCTAATGGCTAATTGGAGAAGATGATGCTCCAGCCGTCAGATCGTCCCTAGAATTTGACCAATTCTACCCCATCTACGGTCCCGATTGAGCGAGAAAGCGGAGGGAATTTTAAAAGTGAAACGTGGCGTTTAGATTAGTTATTGAACATGGGCTCAGCAACAATTTACTATCCACACACCCCACCAGCGGCCCAATCATATTTTGAACTAAATTCAGTTGCTAACTGCACCGTGGGCGTTCCATTTTTCGTTTTAATTTTTCATGGTTTTTCTGAAGCGCGTGTGGGCTTATCCCCAGATGCTACGCGCACCCCCCCTGATCCAGCCCATGAATATTGAACTGAGGCGCCCTTCTATCTGCACCCCCTCCCCTTATATTGATTTCTTTTTTTTTTTAATTCCTTTAATATTTTTCTTGATTTTATAAAATTCATAAAAAATAGAAAACTAAATATTTTTTAATTCTTGTTTTTTCTATGTGTTCATAAAATTGTCTAGAAAAATATAAATAAATAAAATTTCCATTTTATTTTCTTTTCATATTTTTAGTATATTTTTCATTTTAATAGCTTTTAAAATAGGATTAATTTTGTACATGATTTTGTAGAATTTCTTTTAAGCCTTTCCTTTAGTCTTTTTAATTCATTCTTTTTTGTGTAATTAGATATTGAATCATAGTTCCCCATAGGATTTAATTCTTGATTTTTATATTAAAATTTGGTTAGCTTAGTTAGGGTAGCATTAGGGTATCCTAATTAGGGTTTAGGTTATGCATAGGTAAGGAAATTCATTTTCTTTAGATAGTTTTGTCTTGATTTTTGGGTAGGGGCATATGTGGATGTTATGGGTAGATGTTTTAGACCCTTGTGAATAATTGATAGATTTTTCCCCCTTGGTTTAGTATTTTTAGGTATTTTCTGAAGTTAACTGATGATTTTGTTTGTTCTGTGGTTATCTGTTCATCTCTGGGGTTATTTTGGGAATTTGTTGTGGGGCTTAGTTTGTTTTGAAGATCTGGTTGAGGAGCATGATGAAGAGAAGATTGTAGATAACGACTCAGAGACCCAGAGCTTGGATTATTCCCTGTCTGTGAGGTTTGAGATCCTGAAGTTTGAAGGAAGTTCATGGTACTTTCCTGAGGAAGGCACTATGAATGACTTTCATTCTTCCTTCTCACCTCTTTCTTAAGTATCCAATGATGTTGGAGCCAACCTGTGAGTTTAATTTCTCCTGAGGAGGAATGTAAACTGATCACATGTTGTTGAGCCACATGGGATGCAATTCCTAAGTGGAAGCCTCCTAGTACTTTCCTGAGGAAGGTCCTATGAGTCTGTTCATTTAGTTCCATTAGTTTATCTAGGATTTCTTAAGTATCCAATGATGTAGGAGCCAACTTGTGAGTTTAGTTTCTCCTGAGGAGGAATGTAAACTGATCACATGTTGTTGAGCCACATGGGATACAACTCCTAAGTGGAAGCCTCCTAGTACTTTCCTGAGGAAGGTCCTATGGGTCTATTCATTTAGTTCCACTAGTTCAGATAGGATTTCCTAAATATCCAGTGATGTTGGAGCCTGCTTGTGAGTTTAGTTTCTCCTGAGGAGAAATGTAAACTGATCACAGTGGTTGAGCCACGTAGGATATGATTCCTGAGTATACACCTCCTAGTGCTTTCCTGAGGAAGACACTATGAGTCTGCTTACTTAGCTCCCTTTCTTTGGTAAGCTTGTTTTGAAGCTTGAAGACTGGGATTGTTTTCTTTTGTTTATGTTTTGCTTTAGGGCTTTGATTAGATTTGATCAGGATTCTGTGTTAGGGTTAGGATTAGAGAGTAGATGATTCTTTCTCAAGCATGTGTTTTGTTTGCCTGATGGCATTTCATTTCTTTTATCTGTACATTGCTTGATAGCATGTTGTTTATCTTCAGTATGATTACTGCTATTTCATGACTGGCTTGAGGTCGAGACGAGCTTGTGGAGGCTGAAGCCCCACACACCTTTCCTCCCTCACTTGCATTGCATGCATTTTACTGTTAAAGCTGATGCTTTTGTCTGTTTTGGTGTATCATTGACATGATCCCTTAGGACTCTCATTTCTTCTGATGAGGACTTGATGATAGACTTTTAGGTTGAAACCTATGCATGACAACATCTAGGAGTTCCCTGTTCAAACCTCAACCATAGGATGAATCCATGGCATGATAACAGTAGGACTTGATAGTCTCCCTCCTAGTCGGGCCTGTTCTCTTCTCATCTCAAAGCAGTTTAAGATACAGTAATCATGAATGATTTCTTTCGTACGTTACGAGCCTTAAGCTATCTGAGAAAGGACGCATTCCCTCTCAGGTCATAGTCTCTAGTGCGGTTGAAATCGCAAACATAATAAAAAAACACTTCTTTTAGGAGATAACCCGTAGTTTCCCGAACTACGTTTGCTCTGATCTTTCATACCAGATGAAAGTACGTAGGCATAGGATGCGACGTCCTAGCGAGCAACCTTTCCCCCATAACCCGTAGTTATCTGAACTACGTTGATTCTGATTTCTCATTCTCTGATGAGAATACGTAGGCATAAAGCGCGATGCTTTGCCGAGTCATTTTTCTTTTTCTTTTTCAGCCAGCCTTGATAGGTAGATAGATTAAAACCAACCCGTCCAAGTAAACAAGCAAGCGAGGATCCCGTCGAGTACGACGGACGTGAGGGGTGCTAATACCTTCCCCTTGCGTAACCGACTCCCGAACCCAGACAATGGTTGCGACGACCTTGTCTTACCCTTATTCGTCAGGTTTTTCCGATCGTTTCCTTTCCCGCTCTGAGGGATAAATAACGAAAGGTGGCGACTCTTCTGTCATGCCGGCACCTTATTTTCGCGCAAGCGACACCAATGGTGACAGCTCTGAAGCTTGCGAAGGATCTGAATAAGATCACTCTGAAGGAATTGATCATTTCCTTAAGGAGTCACGAGATTGAGCTGGAGGAAGACGAGCCTCAGAAGAAAGGTAAGTCAGTTGCTTTAAAATCTAACAAATCTACTAAAGCTTTGCAGGTTATTAAAGAGAGTTCTGAAAAATCTTCAGAAGAAGAAGATGAACTGTCTTTGCTGTCCAAGAGGATTAATCAACTTTGAAAGCACAAACAAAAGAAGTTCAGAAACTTCAAAATATCTGATCAGCGTGGTGATTCTTCTGGGCATAAGAAATCTGGAAAGAAAGATATAGTGTGCTATGAGTGCAAGGAGCCTGGCCACTATAAAAATGAATGTCCCAAACTTCTGAAGGAGAAACCCAGAAGGAAGTTTCAAAATAAGAAGAAAGTCTTAATGGCCACGTGGGACGATTCAGATGCTTTTGAATCTTCATCAAAATTAGAAGATGATTGTGCTAATGTAGCACTGATGGCTGACGTGGAGGACCACGAAGAAACTGATGAATCTGGATCAAAATCAGATTCTGAAGAGGTATTTTCTGAACTCACTAGAGCAGAACTTTCTGAAAGTTTATCAAAAATTCTTGAAAGTTACAGCAAAATCAAACTCAAATACAAGAAGCTTCAAAGCTGTCTTGCATCTGAGAATGATCAGCTGAGGTCTGAAGTTGCTGAGCTTAAAGCAAACAATCTTAAAATAAAAAATGATTTAGAAAAAGCTCAGAAATCTAACTCAGATCCTATATCATGCTCTAAAAATATTTTAGAAGAGTATGATTATAGCTTTCAGAAGTTTCTAGCTAGAGGCCTAGATAGAAGCAAGATGGCTTCAATGATCTATGGCATAAGCAAAAACAATAGAAAGGGAATTGGATATGAATCACCTTCTAGGAAGGATTTAAATCCAAAACCTGTTGATAAACTGACCATTAAGTATTCTCCTCTATATACTCATTTCAAATTTGGTCATTTAAATGATATTAAACACACACATTCTGATCAGAACAAACCTGTGTTTAATAAACCAAAATTCCATCAGAACAAGGATGCTTATAAGGGAAAGAAATTCAGAAAGAATTTCAAAACTACTAACCCCAGAGGACCCAAGAAAATATGGGTACCTAAGGAAAAAATGATTTTTGTTGCAGACATCCTTAGCAACAAGGTTGAAACACCAATCTTGGTACCTGGACTCTGGCTACTCGCGTCACATGACGGGAAGAAGGTCTATGTTTCAAAGCCTGGAACTTAGATCTGGTGGTGACGTGAAGTTTGGAGGGAACCAGAAGGGCAAAATAATAGGCTCTAGAACTATTGGTAATGGTAACCTTCCCTCTATATCTAATGTCTTACTTGTTGAAGGATTAACACATAATCTATTGTCCATAAGTCAATTAAGTGACAATGGTTATGACATAATCTTCAATCAAAAATGTTGTAAAGCTGTCAGTTAAAAAGATGGATCAATCCTCTTTAATGGAAAAAGGAAGAACAACATTTACAAAATCAATCTTTCAGAATTTAAGGTTCAGAATGTAAAATGCCTTCTGTCTGTTAACGATGAGCAATGGGTCTGGCATAGAAGATTAGGGCATATTAGTATGAGACGTATATCTCAGATTAATAAACTCAATCTGGTCAGAGGACTTCCTCAGTTGAAGTTCAACTCAGATGCTTTTTGTGAAGCATGTCAGAAAGGAAAATTTTCAAAATCTTCTTTCAAAACAAAAAAAATGTTGTTTCAACCTCAAGACCATTAGAGCTGCTTCATATTGATCTGTTTGGACCAGTGAAAACTGCATCCATCAGAGGCAAGAAGTATGGATTAGTCACTGTTGATGACTACAGCAGATGGACATGGGTAAAATTCCTGAAACACAAGGATGAGTCTCATTCTGAATTCATTGACTTCTGCAAACAAGTCCAGAACGAAAAAGATTTTAAAATTGTTAAAGTCAGAAGTGATCATGGTGGAGAATTTGAAAACAAATATTTTTAATTTTTTTTTAAAGAAAATGGCATTGCACATGATTTTTCTTGTCCTAGAACTCCTCAACAGAATGGAGTTGTAGAAAGGAAAAATAGAACGTTGCAAGAAATGGCCAGAACCATGATCAACGAGACTAACATGGCAAAACATTTTTGGGCAGAAGCAGTGAATACAACTTGTTATATTCAGGACAGAGTGTCAGTTAGACCTCTTCTGGAGAAGAATCCTTATGAACTGTGGAGGAATAGAAAGCCCAATATTTCTTATTTCCATCCTTTTGGATGTGTATGTTTTATGTTGAACACTAAAGAAAATATGAACAAGTTTGATTCTAAAGCTCATAAGTGTTTCATGCTTGGATATTCTGAACGCTCTAAAGGCTACAGAGTATACAATACTGAGACACAGATTGTAGAGGAGTCAATTCATGTTAGATTTGATGATAAGCTTGGCAATCAAAAGCCAAAGCAGCTTGAGATTTCTGCAGATAGAGAAGTCCTTATCACAGACTTCGAAGAATCAGAGGCAGACAAAGCTCAAGCAAAAGCACCAGAAGCAACGTCAGATGCTACTCCTTTGACTGCTCAGATGGATAGCTTGACAATTTCTGAAGAACCAAATGTTAAAGGATCATCCAGAATCAAAGCCTCTCATCCAGAGGAAATGATAATTGGAAAGAAGGATGACCCTATCAGAACAAGGTCATTTCTCAGATCTTCTGGAACGTCATTGTTTGGTTTGGTGTCTATCATTGAACCTACTTCTTTGGATGAGGCTCTGAACAATAATGGTTGGATACTTGCTATGCAAGAAGAGCTTAACCAATTCACCAGAAATGAGGTCTGGGATGTGGTTCCAAGACCAAATGGGTTCAACATCATTGGAACTAAATGGGTCTTCAGAAATAAGCTGAACGAGCAAGGAGAAGTAATCAGAAACAAAGCTAGGCTGGTGGCTCAAGGATACAGTCAGCAAAAAGGTATAGATTACACAGAGACTTATGCTCCTGTGGCAAGGTTAGAATCTATTCGCTTGCTTATTTGTTTTGCTGCACAGAATAACATCACTCTATATCAGATGGATGTTAAAAGTGCCTTCTTAAATGGCTTTATAGAAGAGGAAGTGTATGTTCATCAACCTCCAGGTTTTGAAAATGAAAAATTTCCAGAACACGTTTTTAAACTTAAGAAATCACTCTATGGCTTAAAACAAGCTCCTAGAGCTTGGTATGAGAGGCTAAGTAATTTCCTTCTAGAAAATAACTTTATCAGAGGAAAAGTTGACACTACTTTCTTCCATAAATCTATTAAGAAAGATATTTTAGTATGTCAGATTTATGTTGATGATATTATATTTGGAACTACCAATATTACGCTTGGAAAGGAGTTTGCTCAGTCTATGTAGGCAGAATTCGAGATGAGCATGATGGGAGAACTCAGTTTCTTTCTGGGAATTCAAGTAAATCAGACTCCAGAAGGTACATACATACATCAGACAAAGTATGTAAAGGAACTTTTGAAGAAATGCAACATGTCAGAAAGCAAGGGAGCAAAGACTCCAATGCATCCTACAAGCACACTAGGAAAAGAAGAGGTAAGTAAAAAGGTAGATCAGAAGCTCTACAGAGGTATGATTGGTTCTCTTCTGTACTTGACTGCTTCTAGACCTGATATTCTCTTTAGTGTCTGTATTTGTGCTAGATTCCAATCAGATCCTAGAGAATCCCATTTAACAACTGTTAAGAGGATTCTGAGGTATCTGAAAGGTACTACTAATGTGGGTTTGTGTTACAGAAAATCTGATGATTATAAATTAGTTGGATTCTGTGATGCTGACTATGCTGGAGACAGAGTAGAGGGTAAGAGCACTTCTGGAAGTTGTCAGTTTCTGGGAAGTCATATGATCTCTTGGTTCAGCAAGAAGCAACCCACAATAGCGCTTTCAACAACAGAAGCAGAATACATTGCTGCTGCTGGCTGTAGCACTCAGATGCTCTGGATGAAGAGTCAACTAGAAGACTATCAGATTCATGAGAGTAACATTTCTATTTTCTGTGATAATACTTCTGCCATTTTCCTTTCTAAGAATCCTATTTTGCATTCTAAGGAAAAACACATAGAAATTAAGCATCATTTTATCAGAGACTATGTTCAGAAGGGAGTTATTAGTTTGAACTTTGTTGATACAGACCATCAATGGGCTGATATCTTCACAAAAACCCTTGCTGAAGATAGGTTTAAATTTATTCTGAAGAATATTAGTATGGATTTCTGTCCAGAATAAAACTATTATTCAGAAGAAAATTTATTCTGATGAAATATGAATAATGTCTTTGTTCTGAAGTAACTCTTCTGATTATTTCTTTTAGTACATTATTTATTTCTTTTGTGAAGCTCTGATCTAACAAGTCTCAGAAGATATGAGCGTTGTTTAACGTTTCTTATTCTTAAGAGATTCAGAGGCATATCTACATCAAACACGTGTCACACAAGATCTGAAAAGGTGGAGTGTAATACAATGAGACGCCGTTTTGAGGTACTGTTTGAATTTTCAATGTCTCGGTTTTCTCCCCACACTTGTCAGAATCAATAAATGCTTTTAATTATTATTCTTTTTGATGTGACCTTTTGATTTAATTAAATGCATTAATTGTTAAATGTGTGCCTTAATTGTTGCCCTATAAATGCCATAACACAACACCATTTCACACTTTACACTCTCTTTCTCACGTTTATGCATTTTTGCTTGCTACATTGTTTTCTCTTCTCTTCCAAACCCAAAACCCTAAGAAGCATTCATTATCTCAAGTCTTCAACAATGGCAACCTCTTCATCAACCTCTCAACAACTTCAATCAACTATGGTTGCTGTTTCTTCATCTACAATGGGTCCTACTCCATTCAAAGAACCAGTTAGAACGCTCCTCACACCCATTGAACAACTAGAAGTTTTAAGTGAATTCTTGGTGGATTTTGAAAGCATCGCTGAGAATGGGTTTGATTTACATCCAACAGTATCAGCTCAAGGATGGACAAAGTACTTTGACAAATTGGTTGGTCCTGTTTACCCTCGTTTGGTCATAGAATTTGGGATTCATGCAAGTGTTTTCCCAAAGTTCATCATGTCTTCTGTTCTGGGCAAGGAAATCATCATCACTGAGGATCTAATTCGCAGACTGATAGGGTATCAGGAATCAGACGGTGTTACTTATTTACCAGCAAATCGTGTGGATATGGATGAGGTATACATTGAAGTGTTTACTTTTGGAGAAGCTTCCAGCAAGATAAAGGATCTGAAAGTTCAGTACAAGATATGGGCTAAGATCTTTCTGGGTTGCATTCATCATAAAAAGTCTACAAACTCACCTGACTACATCAACTCTGATCAGATGTACTTCATGTATTGTCTGGGCAAAAGTATTAAGGTGGATCTGCCTTACTTGCTATTCAATCATCTGTGGACTCATGTGAAACAATCTAGAGAAGAAATCAGAATCAAGCACCAAAAGATGAGAAACTGGATCCCTATGGGACGACTCATCTCAAATATTCTGACTGAGAATGGCTTGGTTGGACATCTGACAGAAGCTGGAATGAAGGAGGAATTAGCTTCAGTGGTTGGCAGACCTCTGAATGGGAAAAGTCTTCAAAGGATGAGGATTATAGAAGAACTCTCTTCTGCACCTGATCAGATCAACTCTGAAGAGGTCAACAAGAGAAGGATACCAGTAGATGATTTTCCTCTATTTTATGCTAATGAGCCAAGGGAAATTATTTTGACTTAAATAGCAGAATGCTTAGCAGATGTAACTCCTATACCAGAACATCTGATTCAGAGAGAAGGCGAACCTGCACCATATTTTTATGGGGACAAACAAAGGAAGAAAAGGAAAGTCTCAGAAGAAGGATCTTCTAAGCCAAAGAGAAAAGCTTCTGGCGAGGCAGCTTCTGCAAAGCTAAAGTGGGTCAAGAAACAGAAAGGTAATCCTGCTTATGCTAGTTTAGATTCTATTTTAGAAACAGTTAAAGAAGTACTAGCATCTGACCCCCCTTCTTATAAACCTATTCCCTCACCTTCTCCTCCTCATGACTCTGAACCTATTCCTTCTGAACCAGAAACATCTCAACCTATCCCTTCTATACCTAAACCAAAACAAACTTCTGAACCTCAACCTTCTGAACCACAATCTTCTGTACCATCTACACCCTCTTTCAACATACATCAGAAATCCACTCCTGATAAAACCCCAACCTCTACTCCACATACTTCTGAACCACACCCAGTTGAAAACCAAACTTCTGAAATTCCCCCACCTGAAACACAAACTTCTGAACAACAACAAACAGAAACCATCCCCTTCTGATCCTGAACCAACGATTTTGATCTTCAACCTCTAATGACTGTCTATGCAGTTCCCTCTGGATCTTCTGAATCTTCTGATTCTTCATATTCATCTGATTCCACAGACTCTGATAGCTCAGGTTTCATTGCGTCTATTATTGAACCCCTTGTTTCCATCCCTTTTGACCCTGATCATGAAACTTTACCCTCTAAACCTCAGTTTGAAAAACATTCATCTGTCCATACTCCTTCTACATACCCACCTGTTATTATTATTCCCTCTTTTTCCATACCATCAACATCTGAAACCACCAAAACACCCTCACTAGAAAACTATCTGAAACCTAAACCTAGGTTGGATGTTAGTACTTTATTTGCTGATTTTAAAAAGGAATTAAACATGTGGCTGTCTACTGTCACGAAGGAGTGCATGTCAAGTGTGAATCCTGATGATTCTGAGACTATCAGGCAAAGATTCAGATCAAGATTTAATTTTGTAGCTTCTAATCTTCAAGAGATCTGCACTGACGATGCCAAAGTCAGGTTTACTGAGGCTGTGAGACAAACTCTTCTGAGATTCAGCAGAAACCCAGTCTTGCTTCTGGAAAACACACATGCAAAGGATGTGCGTACTCCTTCTGAAGCATTGGTTGCTTCTGAGACTGCTGCAGTGGTTAGCTCTGAAGTAGTAGCTCCAGAAGTTTATGCTCCTGCTTCTGAGAATCTAGACTCTGCTCAACCTGCTGACATGATCATTCATAATGCTTTTGCTTCCTTGATTGTTCATGATGCTTCTGCTTCTACATCTGCTCCAGAATCATCTGAAGTGAAGAAAGAAGATGGAGATTTGCAGGCTCCGATTGCTGAACTCAAGGCTAGCAACATAGAGATGAAGTCTTGGATGGTGAAACAAGAGAAGACAACTGATGAAATTAAGACATGGATGGCAAGACAGGAAGAATCCACATCTGAGATAACGAATATTCTGAGGATGCTGGCTTCTCGTCCTTCTTTGTTTTTCTGTGTTTTGTTTGTGCACTTGTTTTATCTGACTGTTATGTTTGTCTTGGATATTGCTTTTCTGAATGAATGAATGTTATGTTCTTCTGGTTGAATTTATTTGTTGCTTTATTGTTTTTCTTCTGTTATTTTTTTCTATCTCAAAGTTTTTCTTAAATGATTTTCTTTTTGATATGACAAAAAGGGGGAGAAAATGGTAATTTTGATAATTCACATAAACAGTTATCAAAGGCAACTCATACATGATAAATTTCAACTAATCATATTTCTTGAGTGTTTCAGAGCTGATAATTCTCATATGATAAATCTTAAGAATTAACTCTGAACTAAAAGTCTGAGAATCTGCAAGTTTCCTCTGAAGCTGAAAAGAATACAGAAGCTGAAAGGGAGAATTTTATCTTTTCAGAAGTATTCATTTCAGGGGGAGATTAATATTCTCATGGCGAGTATCATTTCTTTTCTATTTTAAACAAAATTTCCCATTGTCACACCCTCATTTTTGCCTTTAGCCTTTATACCCTACATTCGCTATATCATACATCATTTTATTGCATATCGAGCATGTGGGTACGGATTGGGTCGATTTGTCACTTTCCATTTCAAATGAGATAACTTGTCTATCTTGGACTACATGGAAGGAAAGGTTCATCATTTAAGGTTTGATCTAAATTGGAAAGTCTACTCTTGTAGATTTCTTCAAAGAGAAGTTACTTGACAAAATATTAGGATATTCAAGATATATTCCTAATGACCATGAAATGCAAGGCATAACTCAAGATTGCTTCATCCAATTTTGTTTTAAATTCTTGATAAAGTGGAGTTCAAATTTGCAAAGCATGAGTCAAGATCACAAGTCCATAATTCAAGACTTCATCCATTTCAAGCTTAATGGTTCTAAGGAAATCCATCATGAATTCAAGATTAAAGGCAAGAATATTACAAAGAGAAGTTTTATGACATTACAAGAATGTCATTTGTTGCAAGATTTCCAACTCTAAGTAATGTTTAGAAATTAATTTATTTCTAATACTTCATTCAAGTCTCTAGTCAAATTCATGTTATGGTAATGCCACACCAAGTCCACATTATGCTAAAAACATCCAAGAAATATGCAAGAATTAAATCAACATTGGAATGTTTTAAGACCAAGAATATGCATGTTTAATCATGGGCAAAACAACCCCATGCAAGAGGAGGCAAATTACCTCATGTCACAAAATCTACATGTCACAAAATCAATAAAATAGCATATGATAATGCATCTAAATATCAGATTTTGAAAATGCTGTCAAGAGGTAATAGCTTTGACCAAGAGGAGCTGTCCAAGCACAAGCCAACAAAATGGGTGCAAGGCAAAAAGTGCTGCAGAAAAACAGCATAGGCAAAGTGTAACAGCAAAAATGCAGCATAGCTCTTGCATGGAAATGGAAAGAAAGAGAGTGGCATGAGAAAAGGTGGTAAGAGACACCACTCCATGAAAAATCTGATATGTGGGGAGAAGAGAAAACCTTAGAGGAGCTGAGATAAGAGGACGGGGCTGTAAACAAAAAGAGGACTCTGGATTCATTCAACATTCATTCTAGACACACATTGCAAAACCAGAAAAAGATAGAGAGGGCAAACAAAACCCTAAAAACCAGAAAAATAGAAAGCTTTGCAAACCAGAGAAAAAGAGAGTGAGATAGAACCAAGAGGATCATTGAGAAACAAAACCTTCACGACATAGAGTGAAGAGGAGTGAAGTACATTCAACCAAGACCAAGGAGGAATTGCAAGAAGGATAGAAAGCTCTTGGGTATCCATTTCCTCCAACCTTTCTCCTTTTATTTTTTTTTCTCTTACGTTCATTTTGTTTACTCTTTTATGTGTTGTTGTATTGTATGTATCATGTAAGGTTCCAAAGGGACCAAGAAACCATTCTCAAGAAACCACAAAAACGAAAGAAAAACATAGAAAAAGTTAGGGTTTTTGCTCTGGTAGCCTGACACGGGCCGTGTCACACAACACGGCCACCCGTGTCACACTTCTGTTGGCCTTTTCAACGTCAAAAAACCCCAGGCCTCACAACACGGGCCGTGTCAAACAACACGGCCACCCGTGTTGCACCTCTGTTTGAGGTTTCAACGTCCAAAAACCTCAGGCCTCACAACACGGGCCATGTCACATAACACGGCCACCCGTGTTGCATCTCTGTTTGAGGTTTCAACCTCCAAAAACCCCAGGCCTCACAGCACGGGCCGTGTCACACAACACGGCCACCCGTGTTGCACCTCTGTTTAGCCTAAAAAAACATTTTTGCCCAGACCTCATGACACGGGCCGTGTCACACAACACGGCCACCCGTGTCACACCTCTGTCACGCTTAAAACTCCTTGTTGCATGTACCTTATGACACGGGCCGTGTCACACAACACGGCCACCCGTGTCACACCTTTGCCACACTTAAAACTCCTTGTTGCATGTACCTTATGACACGGGCCGTGTCACACAACATGGCCACCCGTGTTACACCACTGTTTTCTCACTTTTTTGATATTTTACCTCCAAAAAAATTTTTCTCAAGGAGTTCGCGTTTTTTTTGCATGTCTCGATTTTTTTAGCCGACTAACCCCATATGTTTGCATGATTTTGGTGTGAATATTGCTATTGTCCTTGTTTACTTTTGATTCCAAAAACCCTTTTCAAAAACAAACTCTCGATTTTGTCGAGCCATTTTTAACCTTGTAAGTCAGTTGCCTTGTGCACCGCCATCGACCTTGTTCGTATCAACTCAAATACTTTTTACAAACAATAAACCTTGATCCAACGTCAAGTGGTTCTCTTTTCTCATAAAAATCCAAAACACAATAAAATATACGATTAGAATTATGCACCATTGTCGCTTCCGCGAAAATAAGGTGCCGGCAAAACAGAAGAGTCGCCACCTTTCGTTATTTATCCCTCGGAACGGGAAAGGAAACGATCGTAAAAACCTGACGAAAAAGGTATAAGACAAGGTCATCGCAACCATTGTCTAGGTTCGGGAGTCGGTTACGCAAGGGGAAGGTATTAGCACCCCTCACGTCCATCGTACTCGATGGGATCCACGCTTGTTGTGTTTACTGGACGAGTTGGTTTTATCTATCTACCTATCAAGGCTGGCTTAAAAAGAAAAGAAAATGACTCGGCAAAGCGTCGCGCTTTATGCCTACGTATTCTCATCAGAGAATGAGAAATCAGAGTCAACGTAGTTCGACTTACTACTGGTTATGAGGAAGGTGGCTCGCCAATACATCAGTATTGTGCCTACGCACTCTCAACAGGCATGAGAGATCATAGCTTACGTAGTTCGGGATAATACGGATTACGGAAATTCAGATTCATCTGTTTTATCGAGTAGGGTTAAACAACAATTCCAGCAGTTAGGGACAAAGCCTGTTTGCATTGGCGCTGAAGTTTAACGACACTCTTTTCTTCAGAAAATCTTCCTTTGAATTACAGGCCCACGGGGCAAAAAGGTTTGGAGTTTGTTTTCTGTCTTTTACGGAAGAACTGTTTTTTATTGTGTCTGCAATTTCAATCGCACTAAAGACTATGACCTGAGAGTGAATGCGTCGCATGTCACCCAAAGGGTGCCATACTAAACATCCAGACTGTTGAAAAGAAGCTCTCCAACAATCCTTTCTCAGATAGCTTAAGGCTCGTAATGTACGAAAGAAATCATTCATGATTACTGTATCTTAAGCTGTTTTGAGATGAGAAGAGAAATGGCTCAACTAAAGGGAGACTATCAAGTCCTACTGTTGTCATGCCAAGGATTCATCCTATGGTTGAAGTTTGAAACAGGGAACTCCTAGAAGTTATCATGCATAGGTTTCAACCTAAAGTTCTATCATCACTTCCTTATCAAAGGAAGTGAGAGTCCTAGGGGATCATGTCAATGATAAACAGAAACAGATAAAGCATCAGCTTAAACAGTAAACAGCAAATGACTGAACAATGCATGCAATGCAAGTGAGGGAGGAAATGTGTGTGAGGCAGCAGCCTCCACAAGCTCATCTCAACCTCAAGCCAGATATGAATAACAGTAATCATACAGAGGAAATAAAATAAAGTGCAATCAAGCAAGATACCATAAACTGCAATCATACAGAAGAAATGAAATGCTATCAAGCAAAACAAACCACATGGGCAAGGGAGCTGGGCTCTACCGAATACCCGCAAGCAAAGCCACACAGTAAAAATACAAGCAGAGGGAGCAACTCAACCTCTAGTGCAATCATGCTCCTAGATTAAAGTCAGTCTAGATATGAACTTATTCTAATGCATCAAGCAAGTCAAACAAGGCACATCAGCACAGAAAAGAAAACAGACAAGAAAGAAAGCAGATCAACCCCTCTTTCAAATCCAAGCTTCAGCTCTTCTGACAGCAATCCAGTCTTCAGACCTCAATCACCCTTCAAGGCTACCATCTCTCATGACAAGTATCAACTTGCTTTTCCAGGTTTCAACCCATCAAACATAAGTACCCACTTATTTTTTTTTCTTCAAGCCTCAGCTCTTCAGTCACTTCCACCTTCAGGCTTCACTTCTAACTACAAGTGTCAACTTGATTCCTTCAGGCTCTCAATGCATCAATGTAAGTGTCAACTCATCCTTCAATCCTCAAGCTTCAGCTCTACACTCAATCTCAATTGACTCCTCCTCATAAGTATCAACTTAGTCTTCAAGCTTCAGCTCTCCTTGTTTCACCAGTATCAACTTGGTCTTCTCTGTTAGAACACAGATTGGTTCTTAATAATTACTCTTTGTTTTGATGATAACTGTTAGGAAATTTATATTTAAGAATTATATACTCTAAAATTTGTTTGAGAGTTTTATTGCAGATTAAAATTATATTAACTCTCTAGAAGCAAATCTGCCTTGAATACAAGAAGCTATTCTGACTCTGAAGCGCCAGATGCACCTTACAGAAGAATCTGTTTGCTCCTTACAGAAGATCCTGAGCGTAGTCTCCAGAAGGATCTGAAGCAAGAAGCTCCAGAACATTCTGAGTCAGAAGCATCTGAAGATAATCAGAAGCATCTGAAGCTGAAGCATCATAAGTATAGAAGAATATTGATTGAAGAGTTTCTCAAAGCATTAGTCTACAGAAGTTTCTGAAAGTACCTACGCTGCCAAGTACTGAAGTTCTGTGTCAAGATGCTCTGATGATCAACACGCTAGAAGCACACACGCTGCAGAAGACTCTGATACAGCATAGTTCTGAATCTCATCAGAAGACTCTGATCCATTCAGACTCTGAAGAACTTGCTGAAACTGAAGAAGTGTTTTCAAGAATATATCCGTTGGAACTATTCAACGTCTCTTTCCTTATTTGTGCTAGACACACTTACACAGACAAAAAGGATTTATCTGTGTCATCTATTTCAAGGAAAGGTCAGTGCATGTGAAGACAAAAAGGCTCAGACCTTTTGGACTCTCTTTTCAACGTGCATGATTCAGCTGCCTATAAAAGGAGTTTCTCACTTCATTCTTCTGTTACACGCTTGCTGAAAAGAAATCACAATATTCTATAAGCTCCCATTCTTATTCTTCATAGAATCTCATTGTACTTAAAACTTAAGAGAAAAATCACTGTTGTGATTATAGCTTTATAGAAGCATTAAAAACTCTTGTATTTAATTTACATTGTTTGTAAAGGATATTCCTTAAGAGGATTCAGTGTGAATCAGTAGCTCTTAAGAAGACTAAGAACTGTAGTTCTTAGGTGATACTATTGTAATCAGTTTGATTTAATAGTGGATTAAGTCCTTGTTGAGAAAGGCAAATCACTCTGGAAGGGTGGACTGGAGTAGTTGTTTAACGAACCAGGATAAAAATAATTGTGTGATTATTTTCAAGTATTAATTTTCCATACTTATTCAACCCCCCCCCCCCCTTCTAAGTATTATCTCACTTTCAGTTGGCATCAGAGCTCCGGTTCTGAGTGTGCTATCACTTAACAGTGTCAGTAAAGATCCAGAGGAGATATACTTTGATCTATATATTTATTTGTTATCATGGCTGATAATTCAATGTCAAATATCAACAATAAATATGAAGAGAGGGATAGGATCAGTACCAAACCTCCAATGTTTGATGGAGAAAAATTTGACTATTGGAAAGATAGAATAAAGAGTTTTTTTCTTGGGTATGATGCTGATCTTTGGGATTTGGTCATTGATGGATATGAACATCCTACTGGTGAGGATGGCAAAAAGATTGATAGAAAATCAATGACTAAAGTGCAGAAAAGAGATTTCAAGAATCACCACAAAGCCATAACTATATTGCTTAATGCAATCTCTCATACTGAGTATGAGAAGATTACTAACAGAGATACTGCTCATGACATGTTTGAATCACTCAAAATGACTCATGAGGGAAACTCTCAGGTTAAAGAGACAAAGGCTCTGGCGCTCATACAGAAGTATGAGGCATTTAAAATGGAAGATTCTGAAAATGTAGAAACTATGTTTTCTAGATTTCAGATTCTTACAGCTGGTCTGAAAGTTCTGGACAAGGGCTACTCAACGTCAGATCATGTCAAGAAAATCATCAGAAGTCTTCCCACCAGATGGAGACCAATGGTGACTGCTTTGAAGATGGCAAAAGATCTGAACAAGATCTCTTTAGAAGAACTTATCAGTTCTTTGAGAAGCCATGAAATTGAGCTGGAGGAAGATGAACCCCAGAAGAAAGATAAAGGTAAATCCATAGCTTTAAAATCTAACAAAACTGCTAAAGCTTTGCAGGTTATTCAAGAAAGCTCTGAAGAATCTTCTTCTGAAGAAGAAGATGAGTTGTCCATGCTGTCCAGAAGGATTAACAAACTCTGGAAGCACAAGGGAAAGAAGTTTAACAACTTCAGAAGATCTGACAACAGAAAGGAATCTTCTAGTCACAGAAGATCTGCCAAGAAAGAAGTGGTGTGCTATGAGTGCAAAGAACCTGGGCACTACAAGAATGACTGCCCTAAACTTCTGAAAGAAAAACCTAAGAAGAAGTTCAACAAGAAGAAGAAGGTTCTGATGGCAACATGGGATGACTCAGATGAGTGTGAGTCATCTTCTGAATCAGAAGAAGAATGTGCAAACGTTGCACTGATGGCCAGGACAGAGGATCAAGAGGAAGGTACCTCTGGATATGAATCAGAATCAGAATCTGATGATGATGCAGAAGAGGTAATGGCCAAACTTACCAAAGAAGAACTCATTAAAGTTTTAACAGAAGTTCTTAAAAGTTACAACAACATCAAACTCAAATACAAGAAGCTGAAAAGCAATCTTGAATCTGAGATTGATCTTCTGCAAACAGAACTTGTTGAGCAGAAAGAAATTAATTCAAAAATCAAAAATGACTTTGATAGAACTCAACAAGAATCTGATTCTGAAACTAAGTCTTGTGAAAATATTTTAGAAAAATATGACTCTAGTTTTCAGAGGTTTCTCACTAAGAGCATAGACAGAAGCAAGATGGCTTCCATGATCTATGGTGTTAGTGGAAACGACAGAAGAGGCATTGGATATGAGTCTTCATCTGGAAGCAATCCAAAACCTGTTGACAAACTTTTCATCAGGAAGACACCTCTGTACTCTCAATTCAAATTTGGTCATCTGAATGACATTAAACACACAAGCTCTGAGAAGAGTACTTATGTGTTTAAACCAAAGGTAAGTCAGAATAAACATTATGTTGCAAAACAGAAGTTTAGACAAACCTGCAAACCAACTAACCCCAAAGGACCCAAGAAGATCTGGGTACCTAAAGAAAAAATAATTCCTGTTGCAGATGTTCTTAGCAGCAAAGTCAGGACACCAATCATGGTACCTGGACTCTGGATGCTCACGACACATGACAGGAGAAAGGTCTATGTTCCAAAGCCTGGAACTTAGATCTGGAGGGGACGTGAAGTTTAGAGGGAACCAGAAGGGCAAGATCATTGGATCTGGCACTATTAGAAATGGTAAGCTTCCCTCTATTACTAATGTTCTGTTAGTTGAAGGATTGAAACATAATCTATTGTCCATAAGTCAATTAAGTGACAATGGTTATGATATAATCTTTAATCAAAAATGTTGCAAAGCTGTATGTCAAAAGGATGGTTCTATCCTATTCAGTGGAAAGAGGAAACACAACATTTATAAAATTAACCTTTCAGAACTTAAAGTTCAAAATGTAAAATGCCTCTTATCTGTGAATGATGAGCAATGGGTCTGGCATAGAAGATTGGGGCATATTAATATGAGATGTATATCTCAGATTAATAAACTCAATCTGGTCAGAGGACTTCCTAAGCTGAAGTTCAACTCAGATGCTCTGTGTGAAGCATGTCAAAGAGGTAAATTTTCAAAATCACATTTTAAATCAAAAAATGTTGTGTCTACCTCCAAACCATTGGAATTACTTCACATTGATCTGTTTGGACCAGTGAAAACTGCATCCATCAGAGGCAAGAAGTATGGGTTAGTCATTGTAGATGACTACAGCAGATGGACATGGGTAAAGTTTCTAAAACACAAGGATGAGTCTCATTCTGTGTTCTTTGACTTCTGCAATCAAGTCCAGACTGAAAAAGATTCCAAAATTATTAAAGTCAGAAGTGATCATGGTGGAGAATTTGAAAATAAACATTTTGAAAAATATTTTTCTGAAAAAGGCATTGCACATGATTTCTCCTGCCTTAGAACTCCACAACAAAATGGAGTTGTAGAGAGGAAAAATAGAACATTGCAAGAAATGGCCAGAACCATGATCAATGAGACAAATCTGGCAAAACATTTTTGGGCAGAAGCAATTAACACAGCTTGTTATATTCAGAACAGAGTGTCTGTAAGACCTCTTCTGGAAAAGACTCCTTATGAATTGTGGAGAAACAGAAATCCTAACATTTCTTATTTTCATCCCTTTGGATGTATTTGTTATATGCTTAATACTAAAGATAATCTGAACAAGTTTGATTCCAAAGCACAGAAGTGTTTCATGCTTGGTTATTCTGAACGCTCTAAAGGCTACAGAGTATTCAATACTGAAACACAGATTGTTGAAGAATCTATTCATGTTAGATTTGATGATAAGCTTGGCTCTGAAAAGCCAAAGCAGTTTGAAAGTTCTGCAGATAGAGAAGTGATTCTTACAGACTCTGAAGGCTCAGAGGCAGAAAAGGCAAAAATCAAAGAATCTAAAGCAACCCCAGATGCTACACCTTTGACTTCCCAACTAAACAACTTGCATATTTCTGAAAGACCAACTGTCAGAGGATCTTCTTCCAGAATCAAATCATCTCATCCAGAAGATGTGATTATTGGAAAGAAAGATGATCCAATAAGGACAAGATCATTTCTCAGAACTTCTGAATCTTCTTTATTTGGCTTAGTGTCAATAATAGAACCAACATCTGTAGATGAGGCTCTGGAAGATAATGAATGGATTATAGCTATGCAAGAAGAGCTGAATCAATTCACCAGAAATGAAGTTTGGGATCTGGTTCCTAGACCTAAAGGATTCAATATTATTGGAACAAAATGGGTCTTCAGAAATAAGCTGAATGAAAAGGGAGAAGTAGAAAGGAATAAGGCAAGGCTGGTTGCTCAAGGATACAGTCAGCAAGAAGGTATTGATTACACTGAGACATATGCTCCAGTGGCAAGGTTAGAATCTATACGCCTTCTTATTTCTTTTGCTGCACAGAATAACATCACTCTATATCAGATGGATGTTAAAAGTGCTTTTCTTAATGGTATTATAGAAGAAGAAGTATATGTCTACCAACCTCCTGGTTTTGAAAGTGAAAACTTTCCAGATCATGTTTTCAAATTAAAGAAATCTCTTTATGGATTAAAACAAGCTCCCAGAGCTTGGTATGAGAGGTTGAGCAATTTCCTTCTGAAGAAAAATTTTATCAGAGGAAAAGTGGATACAACTTTATTCTGTAAAACTGTTAAGAAAGATCTGTTGATTTGTCAAATTTATGTAGATGACATTATTGTTGGATCAACAAATATTACGCTTGGAAAGGAGTTTGCTAAATGTATGCAGGAAGAATTTGAAATGAGCATGATGGGAGAATTGAGATTCTTCTTGGGAATCCAAGTCAATCAGACTCCAGAGTGCACCTACATACATCAAACCAAATATGTTAAAGAGCTTCTGAAGAAGTTCAACATGGTTGATAGCAAAATGGAAAAGACTCCAATGCATCCTACAAGCACTCTAGGTAAGGAAGAGGTAAGTAAGAAGGTAGATCAAAAACTCTACAGAGGTATGATAGGATCTCTTGTATACTTGACTGCTTCTAGACCAGATATTCTGTTTAGTGTCTGCTTATGTGCTAGATTCCAATCAGATCCTAGAGAATCACACTTAACAGCTGTTAAGAGGATTCTAAGGTATCTGAAAGGTACTGCTAACATGGGTTTGTGTTACAGAAGATCTGATGAATTTTCATTAGTTGGATTCTGTGATGCTGACTATGCTGGAGACAGAGTTGAACGTAAAAGCACTTCTGGAAGCTGTCAGTTTCTTGGAAGTCATCTGATCTCATGGTACAGCAAGAAGCAACCTACCATTGCACTATCAACTACAGAGGCAGAATACATTGCTGCTGCTGGATGTTGTACTCAGATGCTCTGGATGAAGAGTCAATTAGAAGATTATCAAATCTATGAGAGTAATCTTTCTATCTTTTGTGATAATACTTCTGCTATATGTTTGTCAAAAAATCCAATCTTGCATTCTAAGGCAAAACATATAGAAATTAAACATCACTTCATCAGAGACTATGTTCAGAAGGGTGTAATTAATTTAGCTTTTGTTGATACAGATCATCAATGGGCTGATATTTTCACAAAACCCCTTGCTGAAGATAGATTTAAGTTCATTATGAAAAATATTTGTATGGATTTTTGTCCAGAGTAATATTTATCAGAGGCAACCTTTCAGATGCAAAATGTTTAATGATCTGAAGTATTTCTTCTGTTCATTTATTCTATTCTGATTATTATTTCTGATGTGAAAATCTGAACTAACCATCTTTAGAAGATCTGAACGTGGCTAACGTTTCATTTCTTGAGAGAATTCAGAACAGCATGCAAGCAAACACGTGTCCCACAAAATCTGATGAGGTGGCGTGTGCACAACTGAAAAGACATTTGAGGTGAAATTTGAATAGTAAATTTCTTGGTTTTCCCCCCAAATCTGTCAGAAGCATTTATTATTTGAAATGATTTTATTCTCTTCATTTAATGCTGCTCAAACGTGCGTTGTTTCTGTCTTTTGGTGTGCCTATGTGATTAGTATAAATACCTGTTGTGTATTCACTTTCACACTTTTCACTCTCAGAATTTTCATGCGCTTTCATCTTTTGTTCTCTCTTCACAAAAACTCAAAACCTAAGTGTTCTAAAAAGCATTCTTCAATGGCGTCTTCTTCATCAACAACTGCTCAGTTTCAATCAACAATGGCTGCTGTGACTTCAGATAATCTAGGTGCTGCTCCATATATTCCTCCACAGAGAACTCTTCTCACACCTGTTGATAAGTTAGAAGTGTTGTGTGAATCCATGGTTGAATTTGATTCACTGGCTAACAATGGGTTTGATTTTCGCTCCATTGTTAGAGCTCAAGGTTGGGTGAAATACTTTGATAGACTATTTGGACCAGTTTACCCTCTGCTTGTTAAGGAATTCTGGATTCATGCATCTGTGTATCCAAAGTTTATTCTATCATCTGTGCTGGGAAAGGAGATCATCATCACAGAGGATCTGATTAGAAGACTGATTGGTTATGAAGAAACAGATGGTGTTTCACATCTGCCAGTTGGGCGTATTGATATGGATGAAGTTTATGAAGAGGTTATGACTGCTGGACAAGCCTCTAACAGATTCAAAGATCTGAAGCCTGACTACAAGATCTGGGCCAAGATCTTCATGGGATGCATACATCACAGAAAGTCAACAAATTCCCCAGATTATGTCAACAATGAACAGATCTATTTTATGTACTGCCTTAGTCAGAGTAATAAGGTAGATCTTCCTTACTTATTGTTCATGCATCTGTGGAATCACATAAATGCATCCAGAGAATCTGTGAAAGAAAAGAACCAGAAGATCAGGAATTGGATACCTTTTGGAAGGTTGCTCTCAGATCTTCTCACTGAAAATGGTTTAGTGGCTGCTCTGTATGATGCCGGTGTTACAGAAGAACTAGAGTTCATTATGGGAAAGCCTCTGAACGCTAAGAGCCTTCTGAGACTCAAGATTGTAGATGAACTTACCACTGCTCCAAAGAAGTTAAACATGTTTGATCTGAATAAAAGGATTCCAGTATCAGATTTTCCTCTATTCTTTGCTGAGGAACCTAGACATATTGTTCTGATGTATATAGAGGATTGCAAAAGGGAAGGAGTGCCTGTTCCAGCAAATGTGTTTCAACTTGTTAAGAAACCCCTTCCAGATGCAGGAGAAGAAGAAGAAGAAGCAGAAGTTCCACTTCAGAGGAAAAGACCTCAACCTGTAGCAGAATCTGAACCTGTCCAGAAGAAGGCTAAGATTGCTGAGAAACCCAAGGATCTTCTGAAGAGAAAAGATTCTGGAGAAGCTGTCTCTGCTAAGAGGATTAAACTCAAAGGTACTAAAGCTTCTGTTACTTCTAAAACTGTTGTTATAAATGATTCATCTATTAAGTCTGTTCCCAAACCCCCTGTCACTCAAACAACATCTGTTGCTGCCCCCAGTTCTGTATCACCTCAGAAACAACCTACTGCTTCTGTATCAAAACCACCTCAACCCAAAATACACATCAAACATTTCACTCCACGTCCATCACCAACTGTTCCACAACCATCAGAACAACAATCAGCAGAACCACAACAAACAGAACCACAACCATCAGAACTTCCACAAAATTCTGATAAACAAAACTCTGCACAACCACAAACAGAAAAACAAACCACAGAAGATCAACCACAAAAAGACTCTGTCATTCCACCATCAACAATTCCATCTTCTGAACCTGTAGCACCTGTTACTTCTAAACCCACTCAAGTAACTTCTGCTCCTGTTTCATCTGAACCACCATCTCAACAACCTGATATTCCTTCAGAACCATCTCATATCCCTGAGACAGAAGTTCTTGACATCACTCCATTAAAAACAGTGTTTCAAGTGTCTTCTACCTCTTGTACACCTGAAACATCTTCAAATTCATCTGAATCAGAAATTCACCCTGATTTTCTGATTAATCCATCTGACAAATACCCTGTTCATGAACCTGAACCTGAATCAACTTTATCTACCAAAACTACCATCCCAGAACCTTTGCCTCCACCTGCACCTTCATCTGAGATGATTGTTCCTACTTCTAATCCATCATCATCTGGAATCTCTTGTGCTCAAGTGTCTTCTCTTTATCATAACTTATCTTATGGTTTCAAACTGAAAGATTTTTATGATAGAGTTGAGCCTTCTGAACCCTTGACACCTCTGAAACCTAAACTTAAACCAACCCTTCCATCTGTAATCCTTTCATATATTCAATCTATGGAAAATGAAGGATCCTTAGCCCCCATATCTGCTACATCTGGTAAAGCTGATGTTTCAGCTCTGCATCCTGCATCTGACAACACAGTTGCATCTGATAAATCATCAAACTCTGCTTTCGTACCATACTCTAATGCATTCTTTGATGTTGTTTACCCACGCACCAGACCTCAACCAAATCTGCTTAATGCTTTAAACAGATCCCTTCCTCAGAAACCAGAAATTCCATTCTTTCCATATGTTCCCCCTCCTCTGATTTCCATTCCAAAATCACTAATACCACCCACTCCAAAGCCTAAACAGATGACTCTGAAAACCTTGCTTAAACCTCCACCCAGACTTAATATTGAACATTTATTTCAAACGTTTTTGCAAGAAATACAGATGTCTTTAGGTACTGTTCAGAAAAGATGTTCTGAATCTATGGATGCAAATGAGACTGACATCATCTGGAAAGGATTTCTCAATAGATTCAACACTGTGGCTTCTAATCTGAAGAACATCTGTTCTGATGATGCAAAGCTCAGAGCTGAAAGAACTCAATTCTGGATTGTAAACAAGACTGAACCTCTGCTGTGTTTGGATGCTCCTCCACCTCCTCCTCCACCAGAACCAACTGCCACTGCACTGACTATGACTCTGGTAGAACCCTCTTCAGGATCTCCAGAACATATGGCAATTGACTCTGCTCAGGATACAGAACCTCCATCATCAGAGATAAAGACAGAAAATCCAGATTTGGGAAACAAGATTGCTGCTCTGGAAGCTGGTCAATCTGAAATTAGATCTTGGATGGCGAAGCAAGACAAGAAATCTGAGGACATGTCAGAGTGGATGTCCAAACAAGATGAGAAGAATGAGACAATAACCAAGTTCATGTCAAAGCAAGAGCAATCACAATCTGAGAT
This sequence comes from Lathyrus sativus, assembly GCA_963859935.3. Taxonomy (NCBI): domain Eukaryota; kingdom Viridiplantae; phylum Streptophyta; class Magnoliopsida; order Fabales; family Fabaceae; genus Lathyrus; species Lathyrus sativus. Next base: position 430,844,202 of record OZ012736.1, read on the forward strand.
CACAGACCTATTGAAGATGCTTTTGTCTAAACACACTTAGATTTTTTTTCATGTTTGTGCATCTGTTGGTTTTGCATCTAAATGTTTTTGTTATATCTTCTGATGTACTTTTGCTCTGTTATGATTGAATGAAACAGTTTGTTATTCTCCATTGAATTATCTGCTATTGTTCCTTTTAATTGTCTTCATTAAAAGTTTTTACTTTTTGCTTATGACAAAAAAGGGGGAGAAAATAAAGATCTGAACTATTTAATATAATTTCACTAGAATGAATCTTCAGACATATCTACTCTTTCTAATATCTAAATTGACTATTTCAGAACTTTTGATAAGAACACTCTAAAAGAATCTCAGAGTCTCTCAGATCATTTATATTTTATCAAACTCTGAATCTCATATCTGCAAGATAGTCTGACCCTTGATTATTACAAAGTCAAACAAGATCTGACTCTGAAGATTACTCAAGATAAAAAGGGAAGTTTCTATTCCTTTTTCATATTCAACTCAGGGGGAGATTCATCATCTCAGGGGGAGTTATAATTCTTTATGTTCAATTAAATAAAATTTCTGATACTTTTTGTCATCATCAAAAAGGGGGAGATTGTTAGAACACAGATTGGTTCTTAATAATTACTCTTTGTTTTGATGATAACTGTTAGGAAATTTATATTTAAGAATTATATACTCTAAAATTTGTTTGAGAGTTTTATTGCAGATTAAAATTATATTAACTCTCTAGAAGCAAATCTGCCTTGAATACAAGAAGCTATTCTGACTCTGAAGCGCCAGATGCACCTTACAGAAGAATCTGTTTGCTCCTTACAGAAGATCCTGAGCGTAGTCTCCAGAAGGATCTGAAGCAAGAAGCTCCAGAACATTCTGAGTCAGAAGCATCTGAAGATAATCAGAAGCATCTGAAGCTGAAGCATCATAAGTATAGAAGAATATTGATTGAAGAGTTTCTCAAAGCATTAGTCTACAGAAGTTTCTGAAAGTACCTACGCTGCCAAGTACTGAAGTTCTGTGTCAAGATGCTCTGATGATCAACACACTAGAAGCACACACGCTGCAGAAGACTCTGATACAACATAGTTCTGAATCTCATCAGAAGACTCTGATCCATTCAGACTCTGAAGAACTTGCTGAAACTGAAGAAGTGTTTTCAAGAATATATCTGTTGGAACTATTCAACGTATCTTTCCTTATTTGTGCTAGACACACTTACACAGACAAAAAGGATTTATCTGTGCCATCTATTTCAAGGAAAGGTCAGTGCATGTGAAGACAAAAAGGCTCAGACCTTTTGGACTCTCTTTTCAACGTGCATGATTCAGCTGCCTATAAAAGGAGTTTCTCACTTCATTCTTCTGTTACACGCTTGCTGAAAACAAATCACAATATTCTATAAGCTCTCATTCTTATTCTTCATAGAATCTCATTGTACTTAAAACTTAAGAGAAAAAATCACTGTTGTGATTATAGCTTTATAGAAGCATTAAAAACTCTTGTATTTAATTTATATTGTTTGTAAAGGATATTCCTTAAGAGGATTCAGTGTGAATCAGTAGCTCTTAAGAAGACTAAGAACTGTAGTTCTTAGGTGATACTATTGTAATCAGTTTGATTTAATAGTGGATTAAGTCCTTGTTGAGAAAGGCAAATCACTCTGGAAGGGTGGACTGGAGTAGTTGTTTAACGAACCAGGATAAAAATAATTGTGTGATTATTTCCAAGTATTAATTTTCCATACTTATTCAACCCCCCCCCCCCCCCCCCTTCTAAGTATTATCTCACTTTCATTCTCCTCCTACAAGCCTCAGCTTCTCAAAGTGGTCTTCAATCACATGGAAGTATCAACTTCATCCTTCAATCCTTTAAGCCTCAGCTCTTCACTCAATCTCCATTGAACCTTCAAGTATCAACTTGTTCTTCTTGCCCTTCAAGCTTCAGCTACAATGGCAATGCTCAAGGAATCATCCTCTTCCACGCTCTTCAGTGAAGTACTCATCTTCAAACTCAAGTCCAACATCTTTCAAGATACTCAAACCAGAAGACAATTGATTTAACAGAATGAGTGGGAATGATAAACAACTTATTGACAACCAAAGGAAGCCTGTAAGGGTTCATCATTATGAGAGACTGGTTCCCTCAAAGTTCTACTTCCCAGATAAAGCCACTCATCCCTCCAAAGGAGGGATGTGAATATCTTAGAAGGACTTTTAGTCATTGGGAGGAATGGAAGCACAAGATGCTTTCCATATTTGTGACAGAAATCATTCTAGTCCTAAGGCTCTCCCTAGGTCTCCTATCTCCTAAAACTTCATCAGACACCTTCAGGCACAAACAATTCCAAAGCTCCAAGCAACTTCAAGCAACTTCAAGCATCCTCACCTTGTCTTCAACTTGTCTTCAATCTCAACCAAAGGCAAACAAAACAAAAACCCTAGTCTAAGGGAACTAAAGAAGTTAGTCTAGTTGAGTTAGTGCCCTAGAATCATCTAAAACTAGCACCTAAACTAAAATCAATCAAAAATAGGAAACTATCCTATAAATTTCTACAAATATTCCTACGGGATACTGGTCCTATTAAGAATGCCTCATACAAAAACCAGGGACTAAATCATCTATTAAGCCCTAAAATTAAGTCCTAAATCCTAAGGTATCAACCTTAAACCCTAAAAATGGAGCTTCTAAAGGTTTCAACCTAAAATACCACCTAGGTTCACCACAAAAATGTGAGAAAAATGCTATGGGAGCATACATGTCTAACCTAATCACACACAAAAAAATTAGGATCAAAGTCATCACCACATGATCAAACAAAATTCCACAAAATTATGTATCAAACATAACCATTTTAATATCAATTAAAATTTAAAATTCCCATAAAATCAGAAAATACATAAAATGTAAATATTTTTTATCTAAAAAATACTATACTCAATCATGAGTAAAATGCAAAAAGAATGGTATTAATTGGATTAATTTTCAATTTTATATGATTTTTCCAAGAACCATGAATAAAATGAAAAAATAATGAAAATCAAACAAAAATGGACAAGCACACAGTGCAGATAGCAATGATACACAGTTCAAATAATGGATTGGGCCTCCAGGGGGTGGGGATAACAATCTTTCCACTAAGCCCAGAACCACTGATTAAATGAAACGGTGCGTTTCATAATCAGAATTCCTTCACAAGTTGAAATCAAAACGTGGCCGTTGGATCACTCACTCAGTCAAAGTCCAACTCCCATCCAATGGCTCTAGGGTCGTCTTTTCCAATTCAAACCTCTGAAACTCGCGCGCGTCTCCGGCCACCACCGGTGGAGCTCCGGTCATCACCCTCAACCCTAACTCTCTCCACAGGCCTCCATTCCGAGAGGTCTCTACACAAAACTTGTCCCAAATTTCACAAGGAATCTTCCTAGGCCATTAGTTCTTTCTGAAACCTCAAGATTCATCATATCCAAATCTCAACCGAAAATGGTAACACCCTAGATTGGTCACTAATTCTCAAATTAATGGTCTGAAATCCATCCTACACCGTTCTACAATGCATCTAACGCCTTAATTCATCTTGATTCTACCTAACTCATGCTGGAGGAAGAAAGTTACTAACCTGAAAATTCTTGATGAACAGATGCACTAAACCTTCAATTCAAGCTCTCCAATCTTCCAGACACGATCAATGGAACCTTTCCTTGCTTCTGTATGCAAAAGAACCGGTTGAAAGCTCCTAAATCTTGAAACCCGATGGTGAGTTGCAGGTGGAAAAGTTCACTTGCTCATACATGATTCAGCCACGAATTCTCTTGGATTATGATCTGGATTCAATCCCTAGCATCCATGGAAGAAGTTTCAATCAAGAAAATGGATGGAAAGTGAAGAATTTGGTGAAACCGAATCTAATTGCAAGCCAAGAAATCTCAATCTCAATCTATGCTCTCTCCTTCAATCATCACCGACCTTTGCATTGGATCATCTCTACTCAATATATATAGATTATGTATGAGTGATCTAGAACCCTCTAGATCCTTCTAATGAGAGTTTCAATCTCTCATGTCATGAGATTTTCAATCACATATCATGATATGCACCATTCTGTTTGCAGCTTGGAATCAATCCCATTCTCTTCCAATTTCTCCCCTAGTGACATTTTGAAAGAGTTTAGCTTGCAAAGGCCCTTGGTTATGCCTTGATTCTATGTTTTGCACATGTTACTTAATATGCAAGCAAGTACTTTCCAAAGCAAGTCCACAAATTAGGCCTCAACTCAAAAATGTGGCTAAACCAATGTTCTTAAAATGTTTTCTAGAGTCAAAATGATATATTACATGCCATGGTTTGGATGTGTAGGTTGAAAATATCAATTTCCAACTTTGATTCATTTAACTTATACCCTTATTTTAGGTCATTTTTGCAACTTTGGACTACAAGCATTCCCAACATCTCATGACCTCCTTAATAGCCTTAAAACATCATTTTGAACAAGTTTGATGTTGAACATTTTTCCATTTGAAGCTTGGAAATAGGAGTTATGGCCTTATGCTTGAAATGACCTGTAATCTCCAAATGACCAAAATGCCCTTGACTTGTCAAAGCCATAACTTGAGTTCTAAAAATCCTATCAAGGACTTCTAGTACTATATAGAAAGCTAAGAGGATAAGGAACAACATTCATGTTGACCAAAAGTCCATAGGAATCATCCTTCTTGGGCAAAAGTTTGATGCAAGTTGGGTAACTTTCAAGCCCCCAGATTCACATACCTCAGATGACCTGTAACTTGTCAAAGTCATAACTTGAGTTCTACAAATCCTATCAAGGACTTCTAGTACTCAAATTAAAGCTAAGAGCAAGCTCTACAACATTCATGTTGGGGGAAAGATCGGATGACAATCACATATTGAGCTAAACTGCCTTGAAGATAGGGGTCAAACTAGGGGATTTTACACTGTCAAGCCTTAGAAACCCTAGCTTGAAACTTCTCAAACTCTTCAATCATGATGAGTTGACCTTGGAATCATCCTTATAGCATCTAAATGTATCAATCCATGATTACATGGCTCTTGGATTAGGTCTCAACCTTCCTCAAATCATCAGTTGACCCAGTCAAACCCTAACTGCACCACTCATGGCTGAGTCTTCTTAACCTTACACAATGACCTATCTAGGCTTCATGATGGCCTTCAAGACATCTCATAAGCTCTCTCAAGGCTTTAAGTCCACATTCTTGGCTTAAGAATCATCTGAGGAGCTCCCCCAACTCTCAAGTTAGGAGGCACACACTCTTGGTTTCAACCACTCTCTCTGAGGATCTTTTGACTTCTCTGACAAGGATATCAACCCTTGGACACTTGAATAGGCTTCTTAGCTAGCTTCAAACTCTTGTATAGATCTTGATTGGTACTCATACCTCTTGATCTCCTGCATACATGTCAATGAAATGCAAATGATAATGCTAATGTGAATGCAATGAAACATAAGCTAGGTAAAGAAATGTTGGGCAAATTTTGGGGTGCAACAGCTGCCCCTATTCAAACGGCTTGAACCTGACTGGGTGAGAAGCGAACGGCTCTCAACCAATCAAGGTGCGAGACGGTTGAATACCGAAAAACCCGGAAATTTGCCAACTGCACAAGTACACGGTACTCTGATGGGAACAAATCTTCGAAAACTGAAATACTAGCTGCACGACAACTAGCTGGGGAATTGGTCACACGGTAACCAGTGATACATGGTCGATCATGCCGTCAGGCATCAAGATTTCTCGAGACTCATCAGGTCAACAATCAAGTTAATCATGCCGTTGGGCATTCAAAGAAACTTCTCGGTCATCCGCCGAACTTCATCAGTAAGTCGGGAATGGCATTCTCAGTCAATCATGAACCGCTTGGGGATATCCAACTTCTACCATCAGGCACTCCGCATCAGCTGAGAGAACTGCTTCGCCAATACGGTTGGACTTTAATCATCAATTCTTCAGGGGGAATTTCAACTTCACTATTCAGAAACCTGCTGGGGATGCCGCATCTCTGCTGGGGATTCTGGAGAACTATCAAGTAACTCTGCTTCGGGTATCCGGAAATCATTCCGGGTAGGTCAACTCTGCTGAAGACTGCAAGAATCATCTTGAACAAATAACTCCGAGGGGACTTCAAGAATCATCCTGGACCCATAACTATGCTGGAGATTTCAGGAATCCTCCTGAGCAAACGCTCTGTCGGGGATTTCAAGCATCAACTTGAGCAACCCTCTCTGGCGACTTCAATGGGGATTTTAAGAATCATCTTAAACGAACGCCTTCGCTGGAGAATCCAAGAATCATCTTGGGCAAACGACTTTGCTGGGGAATTCAAGAATCATTTTGAGCAAGCGACTCTGCGGAGGAACACCTGCAAAACAAGAACGGTAACGACCTAGCTCATGTTTAGTATGCATATGATGCAATGCTCCACACGGTGGAAATGCTACGCGTTTATGATAAATGCTATGCAATCATGCAAAATGCTACTATCCCTTCAGCAAAATAAATGCTGAAGGGAGAATCCTCCTGCCAAGGAGAAAGAACCACTCTGGTGGGGGAAGGAATCATCCTGCCATGGAGAAAAGGTCACACCGCTCTCAATCGGACTCCGCACGGGGAAGCAAACTTCAGTCGACTACTGCAGGGGAATGAAGCTCTACGAGAACCCAGACCTGCTAAGGAAAGCGATGTCAATCGCGGAAATAAACTGCACGGCCTTCACGGCTAACCTTCCTGGAGATAACGACTCCGGTGGGGAAATACGGCATCAGCTATTCAACACTCTACCGGGGAAAACCAATCATGGCCCGAACGCTCTCCATGGACTCAGCTTTCTTGTGGAACTGCCAACTCGGCTGGGGAAGAAGGAATCATCCTGCTTATTGGGGAGAGTACGACTCTGTGGGGAATTTCAATTCTCCTGGAGACTTCAGTCTGGAACTACCAATTGCTGCACACTTCAGTATGTGACTCAGCTGGGGAGATGATATTCCTTCAGGATGCATCTGATTGGGGAGAGAATCTTCTCTTCCTGGGGAAAACATATCAATGCTTTACGATCTCACGTTCGGACTCTGCGGGGAGAGGCTGCTGAACTTTGCTGGAGAAGAAGGAGTCATCCTGCCTGGGGACGCATACGGCGCACTGCTTGGAATATGCTATACCTGCACCAACACAAACAAACAGACAAGATACCCTTCTCAAAGGGACCTATCAAGGTTATCATCTTGTGACAATGTTCGAGTAATTCATTGTTTCAACAATCAGTGGCCTAGGCCAGTAAGTTTATGTATGCGCGTTTTGTCAAAAACATCGGCGTTCTTTTCGCAAACAAAACAGATAAATGCTAAACAAACAAACAGAATTGCTGAATAGTATACATTTCATTGATAACGAACCCCTGAATGGGTAAAATTTTTTACAACGGATGCAAGCCCCTGGAATGAGGAAGCCGCGCAAAAATAAAACATAAATATACATCAGTATATACAAATATCGGCGATGAGGCGTAGACGAACACCATGAGTTGATCCCTCTATGACCCACTCGACTTCGATACTTCTCCGACGCTTCGGCTTCAGAAGAGATTGATTCAGATAGACGGCCCTCAGGTCCTCCAAACCACTAAACAATGAAAGTCCACACGCGGAACGCAGTCATTTGCTTTTCAAATCCCTAACTTTTGCCTGAATCGCCCTTCCGGGTTTTCGATTCACCGGGATACCCTTTTTTGCCAAAGTCGCCCGTCCGGGTTTTCGACTTTGCGGGTGTACATTTTTTCGATTATATCCCTAATTTTTGCCCGAACCTTTTTCCTTTTTTGCGGTTCGCCGGGATTCCCCATTTTTGCCTGGATATTCTTTTTCTTTCCAGCGGGTCATTTTTAAGCAAAGTATTTTTTAACTGCGTCTGCGTTCACCGGGGATGCAAAATCTTCACCATCCATCGTGGATAACAACAAAGCTCCCCCCGAGAAGACCTTGCTGACGACGTACGGACCTTCGTAATTGGGAGTCCACTTGCCCCGGTGATCGGAGTGTGGAGGAAGAATCTTCTTCAGGACGAGATCACCCGTCTGAAAGCTTCTAGGACGCACCTTCTTATCATACGCTTTCTTCATTCGGCTTTGGTACAGACGACCATGCGCAATTGATGCTAACCTCTTCTCGTCCATCAGGCTGAGTTGGTTTAGTCGGTTCTCAATCCATTCTGCCTCATCGAGTTTCACGTCAACCAAAACTCGCAAAGAAGGGATCTCCACTTCTAACGGTAGGACAACTTCGATACCGTACACTAAGGAGAAAGGAGTTGCCCCGGTCGATGTACGTACCGTCGTACGATAACCGTGCAGTGCAAATGGCAGCATCTCGTGCCAATCTTTGTAGGTCACTACCATCTTCTGAACAATCTTCTTGATGTTCTTATTGGCCGCTTCAACGGCGCCATTCATCTTCGGCCGATAAGGAGATGAGTTGTGGTGTTCAATCTTGAAACTCTGGCACAGCTCCTTCATCATCTTGTTATTCAGATTCGAACCATTGTCAGTAATGATCCGCTCGGGAATTCCGTAACAACAGATGATATCCCTCTTTATGAATTTAGCCACCACCTGCTTGGTCACATTAGCATATGAGGCTGCCTCCACCCACTTGGTGAAGTAGTCGATAGCTACTAGGATGAAGCGATGACCGTTAGATGCAGTGGGCTCGATCTTGCCTATCATGTCGATGCCCCACATGGAGAACGGCCATGGGGAGGACATGACATTCAACGGGCACGGTGACACATGAACTTTATCAGCATAAACCTGGAATTTATGACATCTCTTCGCGAATCTGAAGCAATCAGACTCCATCGTCAGCCAGTAGTATCCTGCTCTCAGGATCTTTCTCGTCATAGCATGCCCGCCGGCGTGCGTACCAAACGTGCCTTCATGGACTTCTTCCATGAGCATACTCGCTTCTTTCTCATCTACGCATCTGAGTAGCACGAGATCGTGGTTTCTTTTATACAAAACTCCATCAGGGTTGAGATAAAAATTTCCAGATAGCCTCCTCAGAGTCTTCTTATCTTGGGTTGACGCTTCCGCAGGATACTCCTTAGTCATAAGGAAAGTCTGGATATCGTGGAACCATGGCTTGCCGTCGGCGGCTTCCTCGATCGCAAAGACGAATGCAGGTCTATCAAGACGAGAAAGGACAATTCTTGGAGCTTCATTCCAAAAATTGACTTTATACATTGAAGCCAACGTGGCTAAGGCATCAGCCATCTGGTTTTCAGCCCTGGGCACATGATGGAGTTCCACTCGATCAAAGAACGGAAGCAGCCTTCTGGCATAATTCATGTATGGCACCAAATTCGATTGACGAGTCTCCCACTCCCCTTTAATATGGTTAATCACAAGCGCCGAGTCACCATATACATCTAGGTTCTTGATTCTCAAATCAATAGCTTCTTCTAAACCCATAATGCATGCTTCGTATTCCGCTTCATTATTGGTGACCGGAAACGTCAGTCTCGCGGTAAACGGGATGTGGGATCCATGGGGAGTCATGATGATCACCCCAATGCCACTTCCATAAGAGTTAACCGCCCCGTCAAATATCAATTTCCACTGGGATTTCCTATCTGGACCCTCGTCGGGCAATGGTTCATCGCAATCCTTCGCTTTGAGAAACATGATATCCTCATCAGGGAATTCAAATTTCATCGGCTGGTAATCTTTGATCGGCTGTTCGGCCAGGTATTCAGACAGTACGCTGCCCTTAATGACCTTCTGGGAAACGTACTGAATGTCATATTCCGTCAACACCATTTTCCATCTGGCAATCCTGCCCGAAAGCGCTTGCTTCTTGAAGACGTACTTGATCGGATCCATCTTCGAAATCAGCATGGTGGTGTGGTTGAGCATGTACTGTCGTAAATGTTTGGAAGCCCAGGCTAGTGCACAACACGTCTTCTCCAGCATCGAGTAACGAGATTCACAATCTGTGAACTTTTTACTCAAATAATAGATGGCATGCTCCTTTCTGCCCGTCTCGTCGTGCTGACCGAGAACACACCCCATACTATTCTCAAGAACTGTCAAGTACATGATTAATGGTCACCCGGCCACTGGGGGTATCAAGATCGGAGGTTCTTGTAGATACTGCTTTATCTTATCGAATGCCTTCTGGCAATCCTCGTTCCAGATAATCGCCTGATCTTTCTTTAATAGTTTGAACATCGATTCACACGTGGCCGTGAGCTGAGAAATAAACCTTGCAATGTAGTTTATTCTGCCCAGGAAACCACGAACTTCTTTTTCTGTTTTTGGCGCTGGCATCTCTTGTATCACTTTTATCTTCGCAGGATCAACCTCGATGCCTCTTTCGCTCACGATAAACCCTAGTAGTTTTCCAGACCGTACTCCGAAAGTACACTTGTTAGGATTCATCCTCAACCTGAACTTCCTAAGCCTCTTAAAAAGCTTCAGCAAATTGACCAGATGTCCCTCCTCCGTTTGGGACTTCGCAATCATGTCATCAACATAGACTTCAATCTCATGATGAATCATGTCATGAAACAAAGTGACCATTGCTTGTTGGTAAATGGCCCCTGCGTTCTTCAGACCGAAAGGCATTACCTTATAGCAAAATGTTCCCCAGGGAGTGATAAACGTAGTTTTCTCCATGTCCTCCGGCGCCATCTTGATCTGATTATAGCCGGAGAAGCCATGCATGAACGAAAACACGGAGAACTGAGTTGTATTGTCGACCAACACATCAATATGAGGCAGCGGGAAATCATCTTTAGGGCTCGCCCTATTCAAATCCCGATAATCGACGCACATTCGTACCTTACCGTCCTTATTCGGTACAGGCACTATGTTGGAAACCCACGGAGGGTAAGTAGTGACCGCTAAGAAGCCAGCATCAAGCTGCTTCTGCACTTCTTCTTTGATCTTCACGGCCATATCTGGTCGCGTCCTCCTAAGCTTCTGCTTAACGGGAGGACAATCTTCTCGCAGCGGCAAGTGGTGGACCACGATGTCAGTATCAAGTCCGGGCATATCCTCGTATGACCAAGCAAAGACATCACTATACTCTCTTAGCATCTCGACCAATCTCTGCTTGACATCACTCTGCAATGCAGCCCCTATCCTGACGTTCCTGACTAGTTCTTTAGAACCCAAGTTCACAATCTCGATCTCCTCTTCATGAGGCAGAATAACTTTCTCTTCTTGTTTCAACAAGCGGGCCAACTCTTCGGGAAGGTCTTCGTCTTCATCAATCTCTTCTTCGGCTTGATAGATCGGGCAATCAAAGTCGAAGTGAGTCGTAGAAGGTCCAGAGTCGATGTCATCTATTATGTGGATCCTGCAATAACAAGGGTTAAGCTTAAAACAAGGATATGCAGGTTAGCACAAACCTCATTGCCATTTTATTGTTTTTCAAAACAAATCTAAAACAGGAATAACAGAGATCACAAAATTTGAATACGAAGAAAAACGCCTTTTGATTTATTGATAAAATGCATGTACATAATCAAACGAGGCCCTGACAATAAAACCGCTATGCCCCGGGTAGGACATAGGGTTGTACAATGATTGGAAAAAGTAAATCATTACTCTTCGCTTGTCATCTGGATGATATCCTTGACGGACCAGTTGTTGAGGCTCTCGCCTGGCTTGCTTGGTTGGATCCAAGAGTCTAAGTCACAGTCGCTATCTCCGCTGTCTTCAGACACCGCGTTGATGCTTTCAAATATCACCCCGCCACTGGTAAACTGGATCGGCCCTTTACCTCGTGACGCACTGCTGGAAGAGGAGGCTTCAGCCGCAGGAGAATATCCCAACCCAAACTTGTCTTGCTTGTTAGGTATCTCCAAAATTCGCCCCCAGCCTGGGGTAGACCCGGCTTGGACAACAGCCCGGGCTTCCTTGAAGGAGGAGAGAGTCATCTCTGCCTTTTCAGTGACTACAGGAGCTACGTCCTTGACTTTAACAGCTTCGAACGCTTGGCATAGAGTTTCATGGATTTCCCCATCCATCTCGACATACTTGAAGGACGACAAATGGCTCACCATTATGTCTTCCTCGCCATAAACGGTCACGATGCTACCTCCGATGGCATACTTGAGTTTCTGGTGCAACGTGGAGGTCACGGCACCCGCGGAATGGATCCATGGCCGGCCCAAGAGATAACTGTAGGCAGGCATGATGTCCATAATGTAAAAGACCGCATCAAATGTTTCTGGCCCAACTTGGATTGGCAACGTCACCTCCCCAAAAACATGGTGTTTGGTTCCATCGAACGCTTTCACAACCAGATCACTGGGTGTGCAAATCACTCCACGAGTATCCAACTTCATCAATGCCTTCTTCGGAAGAACATTGAGCGACGACCCTGTGTCTACCAGCACATGAGACATAATCGTTCCCCTACACTCTATCGAGATGTGCAGGGCGCTGTTGTGATTCCTTCCCTTCGGCGTCAGCTCTAGGTCAGTGAACCCTAACCCATTTCCAGCATTCACGTGGGCTACGACCTCTTCCAGCTGGTTTACCGATATTTCCTGCGGTACATATGCGGCGTTCAACACCTTCAGCAACGCGTTGCGGTGTGCCTCAGAACACAGCAACAAATTCAGGATGGAAATCTTTGAGGGTGTCTGATGGAGATGATCCACGATCTTGTAGTCACTCTTTTTAATCAGCCTCATAAATTCCTCGGCGTCTTTAACAAGTAAGTCTTTTTCTGCCCCACGAGGGGTTTCTTCAACGACTTTACTCTTCCCTTTATCAGTTGCATTAGCTCTGTCCGCTTTGTCTGCCACAACCTCAGGTGGTGCAAACACTCTTTCGTTGCGAGTAATACCACTGATTCCCGCAAGGTTCTCCACAGACGACCCAAACGGTTATAGCTCCAACTTCTGTCCATTGCAGTAGACCTCCGCCCCATAATGCCAGGGGACAGCATTGGTGCTTTCGAAAGGTATCGGCCCAGCTTTGGTGATGGTAATCATGGGCGGTCTGGGTGTAGAAATAGTTATCGTCTGGAGAGGGATGGTGATGGTGGCAACCTCATCATCTTGCTTCAGCATTACCTCTCCCAATCTGCTTTCGGCCCTTCGGCTAAACTGTAAAATCCCTTCAGTCATCAGAATTTAATCCCTTCTATCAATTGTACACATCCATCAGGACTAGTCGCACAGCCCATACACAGCTCTCCGCAACCTGGAAAGAAACCTCTTTTCATCAGCTTAGCTTTAATGAAGCTAAGCGGTGTCTTCAGATCTTTGACGTCAGTCAACAAATCCAAACTCTCGTCTTCAATAATGGCGTTTACCCCACCTCCCCTATGATTCGGCATAGGGTTCTTCGTGACATTTGGCACACTATCTGAGAAGTTGATGATCTTAGCGTCCACCATGTCCTGCACCTTGTGCTTGAAGGCTTTGCAATTCTCTATTGTGTGACCTGGTGCCCTTGAGTGAAACTCACAAGTCGCGTTCGCATCATAACCTGGCGGAGGTGCCCCTGTCAAGGGAGCCAAGGTTCTCTTCTGGATCAACTGTAGCTGGAGCAGAGTCTGCAATAGTTGAGCGTACGACATGGGTGGTGTCTCGAAGTGACGGCTCGACAGAGGTGCCCGATTCTGATACTTTCTGTACCCTTGTTGATTCGACTATTGCTGCTGCTGCGGCTGCTGCTGCTGTGGCTGTTGAACGGCCGAGATACTTATGCTGGCCACCTGTTGGTAAGGGCCTTTACCCTTCCTTCGAGCGTTGGTCACGACGCTCGTTTCTCCTTCGCGTCTTTTTCCATCGTAAGGTTTCTTTCCTCCTCCTCCAGCTGAGGATGACTCACCTTGAATTTTCCCAAGTTTGATCCCATTTTCAATGTGCTCACCCGTGATAATGAGATCTGAGAAGGTTCCGGACATACCGCTGACCAATTTCTCATAATAAACCCCTGGGAGGGTGGCTACGAACATCTGCACAAGCTCCCATTCAACCATCGGCGGCTGAACCCTGGCTGCCAACTCACGCCACCGCTGGGCGTATTCCTTGAACCCTTCGTTGTTCCTTTGCGACAGATTCTGCAGTTGGACTCGGTTCGGGGCCAAGTCACTATTATATTGGTAGTGGTGCACGAATGCTTCAGCAAGGTCCTTCCACGTGCGTACACTGGTAGGTTCCAGACTCATGTACCATTCGAGGGAGGGTCCGGACAGACTGTCTTGAAAGAAGTGCATCAGCAACTTCTCGTCCTCAGAATGAGCTAACATTTTTCGGTAATATGATCTCAGGTGGACGCGAGGGCAAGTGGTGCCCTTGTACTTTTCAAAGTCAGGTACCTTGAACTTGGGAGGCACCTTGAAATCAGCAATCAGTCCCAACTTGGACATATCAACGCCCAGGGTGTTCTGGTTCTCGATATTTCTCATCTTTTCCTCGAGTGCCTTGAACCTTAGACGTGCTTCAGCAGTCAGCTCCCCTTCAGCACCTCTCTGAGAGAACACATTGTCTTGACGGTCTTCTAACCACGGATGAGGCCCGAACATATTCCCAACACCTGCATTTCCGTTGCCCAGCCCAACATTGACATTAGCTTCAAGACTCCCATTACCGACGCCCGTCGTATTACCATTGAGTCCCATGTTAGCTATTACATTGTCGTTGGCACTTCCGTTCCCCCCGGTCACGGGGACGCCATTCTGCGGAGTTTCAACTGGTGGAGGGGTAGGCACAGTCCCACCATGGAGTACGCCATTGCTATCGACCCTTGAAATCAGAGGCTGAACCAAGGTTCTGAGCTGATCCTGGCCATTGGCGACCGCTTGCATGAGCTCCATGAAGCGATCCATTCTTTCGCGGAGCTCATGAACATCAGTTTGCACTTGTTCCATGATTCTGGTTTGATTTGCTCTGGTCGGATAGCGGTGGATAGGTCTCTGATCAATCCTGGAACAACCTGAAAACACAAAAGGGTTAGGAAAAACGACAAAGTGCTCGTCATGCAAATGCTTCATGCAAATGCAAACGTGTGTCTGTGCGTTAGGGAGATTTCCCCCGATCCTAGTGCCTGAGTGCCAGTGCTGATAATAAGACGTCCGAGTCCAGTCATGGAAATAACATCTCATATATATAAAGAGAGCCCATCAAGGCAGTACACCACATCAGTGAGTACAAGATGAATCAACAGCATGACCTCAGCCAACAAGCCTGGTCATGGTCAGCTTACAACAATGATCAAACAAAAGGAATACAAATAGTCAAGTACGGCCACGGGCGCGAAACGCTTCTAACAACCCCTTCGTTTCTGGATGATCAGGCCGAGTGAGCAACCCTTCGACGAGTAACTCCCTCTGCATAATGGTGTACTGAAGACCTTCGACCGAATCTTCCCATGCTCCTTCGCCGAAACAATCTTCTAACTTCCGCTTCTTGGATTCAAACATCAGTTTGCGCTCCTTCAGGTTAGCAAGAGCTTTGTTGAGCTGGCCTTCAGTGGCATATCTGCGAGCGGTTTCTTCATCAAACCTCTTCTCACTAGCCTTCACCTGGGCTTTCAGCTTGGAGATCTGTCGCATCAGCTTATCCTCCCGCTCTTTCCTGTTGGCTAGGGTGGCCTTCCAATGCTGGTTAAACTTGGATATCCTCCGATACGCTTCGTCCAAGTGCTGCTTCTTTGTGGCCAGTACATCGTTGACAACTTTGAAGTCTCGACCCATGCGTTCACGCTCGGCTATCTTCTTAGTCAAATCTGTCCCCAGCTGGTTCACCAGCTCTGTATGCCTCTTGAAGGAATGGACGGCTTCGTTTCTCTCGCTCCTGAGCTGAGCCAATTCTTTCTCCAATTCTTCATTTTCCCTCTTCAATTCATCTCGCTCAGCTAACACCTGATTATGCTGCTGAATGGGCACGGTAGTAGGCTCTTCAATCACTGGAGGGCTTTCTGGCTTGGCAGGAAGAAACGGCATCCCTATAGCATCTGCTCTGGCTCTGATCCATGCCACATATGGAGGGTAGGCTTGACTATTGCTTCTCCCCAGCAATGGTTTTCCCCTCTTACTGATACCATTCCAAGCGCGCTGAAGCTTAGATAACACATCCCCTTCTAGAAGACCAGTGAGGTACAGAGATTCCTGTACCTCTTCATCCTTCGGCGGAGCTCTCAAAGCATAAGCAAACTGTCGGACCAGCAGAGACGAATTATAGTTTATACAGCCCTTCCTGCCTATCAAAGGCACGTTCGGAAACCCGCTGCAGCTGAAGATAATCTCGGTACCCAACCTATCCCTGTCAAACCAGGCAATATCCTCCACTGAGAGACTCATCAAACGCTCGGACCACTCAGCTGTGGCTGCAGATGAAGCAAAGGGACCCCTCTTGGGTAGATGACTATCAAGACATTTATAGATCAAGGGCACGCAGCACGAGACATTCTTGCCCCTTTTGTTCTTGTTTTTGTAGTGGATGGAATGATAGACGTCTCCTATCAAGGTAGGGACTGGATTCCCTGAAGCAAAGATGCGGAAGGCGTCGAAGTCCACAAAGTCGGGCATATTAGGGAACAACATGATGCCATATATGCACAGAGTGAGGATGGCATTGAACGCGACCCAACATCCGTCTTTGGCGCACTGATGAGCTTTTACCACTAAGAACTGCAAGGAGAAACCGGGAACCTTGTTCCAACTAGACAATACCAACTCGGAGGCATCCAGATGAAGTGACGGAGCTAGACTAGCCAGATTAGGCTCAGCATCCATGTGAACAAAGGGCATCTGACCCTTGATAGGCACACCTAACAAATCAGCGTATTCCTCTAGTGTGGGTGCGAGAACAAAATCCTGGAAAGTGAAGCATCTCAACGGAGGATCGTAGAACTGCAACAGAGCATGCAACCCATTCAACTCGAACGCAGAAGGTTTACGAACCAAACTGAGCAATTTGTCGTAAGACTTTCTGAACTCATCTCTCACAGAATCATCTGCTAAAGCAATCAAACCAGTCAGCTGAACCACATCAGGGGCAGGGAGCTTGTAAGCCACGGTCTTCCTCAGAGAACCCATAATAATACAACAGGAGGCAAGAAATCCTGGATCGGGGAAAACGGTACCTGCAACACAGACACACGTTAATGAAATGCAAATGAGTATGCAAAGCAATGTAAAATGCAATCATGCAGCAGGAGATCAAGGCAACTGTGCTGTGGAGATTCTGTGTCAACAAAACCATGATGCTGCTTCGTCAAGAACAACCATTATCTCTGATAAGAAGAAAACCCTGGTATCAGACCACAAATCTGCTCTGTCAAGAACACACACACATAGGACCATAAATCTGCTCTGTCAAGAACAAACATCTGATAATAAGGACCTCTGATACAGGACCAAAACTCTGCTCTGTCAAGAACAAACATCTAATAATAAGGACCTCTGATACAGGACCAAAACTCTGCTCTGTCAAAAACAAACATGCATCTGCAGATGAGATCCTCAGATCCCAATCATAAACCTGCTCTGTCAAGAACAACATACACATCTGCTGATGAGATCCTCTGATCCCAACCAAAAACCTGTTCTGTCAAGAACAGATACACATCTGATGATGAGATCCTCTGATCCCAACCAAAACTGATTCACTGTCAAGAAAACCAGGTGGTCTGAAGGTCAAGGTTTCCTGCACCAAACCCAACCCTGCTCACAGGTATGGACCTAAACTGACACAGACTCAGCATCCTATGCGGTCATCAGTGTCACAGACATTCAAGAGGGGTGATACGATACCCAGAAGGTGTGGCATCACCGGCTCATGAAGCGGCGTCACTCGGCTGAATCCCAAATGATCGGTCCCCAGAGTCGACAATCCTCCAAACCAACAACCCCCTCAACCCAAAGGGTTGAAAAAGAAGTCAACCGGGAGAACCTCGTCTGAGCGTGGATTTCATGAGACACTAGTGCCTGCCAAGCAAGCACGGGCCCACTAATTTCCACAACTAATGCTATGTTCACTCAAGCCTGGGTCTGGCTTCTCACTCATCAGAATGCCCCTCCCACAACAGCATAGATAATCATATCATATTGAAAAGAAAGTGCGGGAAATAAAATTGCAATAAATAAACACAACCCAACAAGTAATCATACAAGCGCTAGGATTGACTCTCGCAGGGGACGTCGGATCCCCAAACTGACTCGCATACGGGACGTTGGATCCCAGGAAACTATCAAGTCCCCAGCAGAGTCGCCAGCTGTCGCTTCCGCGAAAATAAGGTGTCGGCAAAACAGAAGAGTCGCCACCTTTCATTATTTATCCCTCGGAACGGGAAAGGAAACAATCGGAAAAACCTGACAAAAAAGGTATAAGACAAGGTCATCGCAACCATTGTCTGGGTTCGGGAGTCGGTTATGCAAGGGGAAGGTATTAGCACCCCTCACGTCCATCGTACTCGATGGGATCCACGCTTGTTGTGTTTACTGGACGAGTTGGTTTTATCTATCTACCTATCAAGGCTGGCTTAAAAAGAAAATAAAATGACTCGGCAAAGCGTCGCGCTTTATGCCTACGTATTCTCATCAGAGAATGAGAAATCAGAGTCAATGTAGTTCGACTTACTACTGGTTATGGGGAAGGTGGCTCGCCAATACATCAGTATTGTGCCTACGTACTCTCAACAGGCATGAGAGATCAGAGCTTACGTAGTTCGGGATAATACGGATTACGGAAATTCAGATTCATCTGTTTTATCGAGTAGGGTTAAACAGCAATTCCAGCAGTTAGGGACAAAGCCTGTTTGCGTTGGCGCTGAAGTTTAACAACACTCTTTTCTTCAGAAAAGTTTCCTTTGAATTACAGGTCCACGGGGCAAAAAGGTTTGGAGTTTGTTTTTTGTCTTTTATGGAAGAACTGTTTTTTATTGTGTCTGCAATTTCAATCGCACTAAAGACTATGACCTGAGAGTGAATGCGTCGTATGTCACCCAAAGGGTGCCATACTAAACATCCAGACTGTTGAAAAGAAGCTCTCCAACTATCCTTTCTCAGATAGCTTAAGGCTCGTAACGTACGAAAGAAATCATTCATGATTACTGTATCTTAAGCTGTTTTGAGATGAGAAGAGAAAGGGCTCAACTAAAGGGAGACTATCAAGTCCTATTGTTGTCATGCCAAGGATTCATCCTATGGTTGAAGTTTGAAACAGGGAACTCCTAGAAGTTATCATGCATAGGTTTCAACCTAAAGTTCTATCATCACTTCCTTATCAAAGGAAGTGAGAGTCCTAGGGGATCATGTCAATGATAAACAGAAACAGATAAAGCATCAGCTTAAATAGTAAACAGCAAACGACTGAACAATGCATGCAATGCAAGTGAGGGAGGAAATGTGTGTGGGGCAGCAGCCTCCACAAGCTCATCTCAACCTCAAGCCAGATATAAATAACAGTAATCATACAGAGGAAATAAAATAAAGTGCTATCAAGCATGATACCATAAACTGCAATCATACAGAAGAAATGAAATGCTATCAAGCAAAACAAACCACATGGGCAAGGGAGCTGGGCTCTACCGAATACCCGCAAGCAAAGCCACACAGTAAAAATACAAGCTGATAACACAAAATCGTATATATATATATATATATATATATATATATATATATATATATATATATATATATATATATATATATATTGATGCATAATTCAACTGATGTTTAACTGTTTTCGATCCGATTTCGGGTTCTTTTCGTGTTATTTGTCTGATATTTTGCAGGTATTTGATAATCACGTCTAAACAAAGCAATATGAAGAAAAGAAGCAATCACAGATGAAATATGGACGAAAACCAGATGAAAACAACATGAAAAACGCAGAATGCGTATTTTGCTGCTGTGACAACCGTCACAGCTCCATGACGACCGTCGCACGGGTGACGACCGTCACACACCGTGATGACCGTCATGCAGGCAAAAACGTCCAACTTCAAATGCACGTGAAAGAGGCAGTTCCAAGTCCCAAATAGTGGACAACTACTCCCTGATATTTCTGCCTCAAAGTCCACCTTCTTCAAGTTATAACCGTTAGAATTCTATTTCTATAAAAAGGGAAGGAGGGGAGCTGAGAAAGAGAGTCGCATTCAGACAACGAAGTGCTGCCCAATTTCATTTCCAGAGCAAAAGTTTTATTTCTTTCTATTTTTTTTGTTGCCTTTCATTTCTTCTGTAATTCCTATTTCCCTTGTACGATCAATTGACACAAAGACCAGAATCCTGCCAACATTTGTGGAGGATCTGCCCAAAGGTCAATTGGAATATTTACAGGTTTCTAATTTTAATCGTAATTTCCGTTTTCATTATGATGCATGTTATTATTCATTGTTTTCATTCATGTTTTGCCTTTCCCAAATCCATGTCTAGCTAAATCAAAGTAATCGATATGTAATAATAATTCGGAAGGGATTTGATAATAACCGGTTGAAAACTTTCTTTTCCCATTCTCTCTTAGAGACAGAGCGTGGACATGGTTACAATCCTTACCATCTAACTCCGTTACGACGTGGGAACAATTGAAGAACGTCTTCTTAGCGAGATATTTTCCGCCAAGCAAAACTGATATGCTTAGAGCTCAAATCAACGGATTTCGACAAAAAGATACTGAATCTCTTTACGAAGCATGGGAACGATTCAAAGATATGATGAGAACATGTCTTCACCACAGTCTAGAAGACTGGGTGACAATCCATACTTTCTATAATGGGCTTTTATAAAATACCAGATTGACAATAGACGCTGCCGCGGGCGGTGCACTTATGGATAAGCCATACGACGAAGCCTATCAACTAATTAAAAACATGTCTCAGAACCACTGCCAATGGGGAGGTGAACGCACTCCAACAGAGAAAACCACAGCGAAAGGTGGGATGTACGAGATCAGCAGCCTTGAAAAGTTCAACGCTAAAGTAGATGCTCTAGCACAGAAGATTGACAGTCTGACCGTTAACCCCACTGCAACCGTCGCTGCCGTAACTCCAAACTGCGAGTTATGCGGAAGCACCACTCATAATGCGCCCGAATGCCCATTGCTAGCCGGAATCCCACCAGACCAAGTAAGTTATGCTCAAGGAAATCCTTACGTAAATACTTAAAACCCAGGTTGGCGAAATCACCCAAACTTTTCTTACAAAAGCGATAATGCATTACAAATGCCTATTATTCCGCCAGGATATCAGAAACCAGCTGCTGCTCAGACTGCACCTAGGAAATCAAACCTCGAGTTGATGATGGAAAAATTCATAGCTACTCAAGCTCAAACAAACAAAGAATTCCTGAATCAAAACATACACACTAGCGAGCAAATTAAACAGTTGACCGGAAAAGTAGACGCTTTAGCCACCCACAACAAAATGTTAGAAACACAGATATCACAAGTGGCTCAACAACAAGCCTCTGCTGCCGCACCCGCTGGCACATTTCCTGGACAACCCGAACATAATCCAAAAGGTCAAGCAAATGCTGTAATACTAAGAAGTGGAAAAGAATTGGACGAACTGATCGATCCGAGGACCGAAAACTCAGCCATGCAACAAAAACCAACTGATCAAGCAGAAAAGGAATCCGAGTTAGAGAAGAAGGAAGACAACGAGAAGGAGGATACCGCAAGTGAAAAACCCCAAGCACCTCCAGCGCCATATAACCCACCTATCCCTTATCCTCAAAGATTAATAAACTCCAAAACTTCAGGACAATTTAAGAAATTTGTAGAGCTCCTTAAACAGTTGAATATCACTATTCCTTTTACAGAAGCGATAACTCAAATGCCGTCATACGCTAAATTTCTCAAAGAAATCCTGTCAAATAAGAGAAAGATCGAGGATAACGAGACAGTTACACTTACTGCAGAGTGTAGCGCTATAATTCAAAACCGCATGCCTCCTAAATTAAAAGACCCAGGTAGTTTCTCCATACCCTGCGTCATAGGAAAGTTCGTAATAGACAAAACTCTATGCGATTTAGGAGCCAGTATCAGTGTTATGCCTTTATCTATATGCAAAAAGCTGAATATGGGAGACCTCAGACCAACCAAAATGTCCGTACAATTAGCTGACCGATCAGTAAAATACCCCGTCGGAATACTGGAAAATGTTCCAGTACGCATAGGACAATTCTACATCCCAACCGAGTTCATAATCATGGACATTAAAGAGGACACTGTTACCCCAATTATCCTAGGAAGACCGTTCCTAGCTACAGCCGGAGCTATTATAGACGTGAAGAAAGGAAGGCTAACATTCGAAGTAGGAGAAGAAAAGATAGAGTTCATTCTCACCAAGTTCTTACAAGCACCAGCCATAGACGATACCTGTTATTTAGTAGACGAAATTGACGAATGCATAAGAGAACTTGAAAATGAAGAGACCACGTATTCAAAAATAATAAAGATTCAAATACCCGATATTTCTGAAGACGATGATTGGCGTAAACCGTATAAAGACGACAGCCTAAGCGAAAGCTTAGCACTGACCCCAAACCATATGCCAGGTCCGAAGAACCCATCTTTAGAACTTAAAACACTACCCAAAAACCTTAGATATGAATTCCTAGACGATGAACTAAAAAGACCAGTGATAGTCAACGCTGACTTAGGACAACTAGAAACTGTAAAGCTATTAGAAGTCCTAAAGAAGTACCCCACCGTGTTAGGCTATAACATAAGCGATCTAAAAGGTATAAGCCCTTCGATCTGTATGCATCGAATTACAATAGAGGAAGACTCTAAAACCTCTAGAGAGCATCAGAGAAGACTGAACCCCATCCTAAGCACTGTAGTCAGAGATGAAGTAAAGAAATTGCTAGATGCAGGAATCATCTATCCAATCTCCGATAGTGAATGGGTCAGCCCAGTTCATGTCGTACCGAAGAAAGGAGGAGTCACAGTAGTTAAGAACGAAAAAGGCGAATCAATAACAAAAAGAGTCGTGACTAGAAGCAGGATGTGCATTGATTATAGAAAGCTTAACAAAGCCACACGAAAAGATCACTTCCCCTTACCCTTCATAGACCAAATGTTGGAAAGATTAGCCAAACATTCATATTTCTGCTATCTAGATGGTTATTTAGGATTTTTCCAAATTCCCATTCATCCTGATGACCAAGAAAAGACTACATTCACATGCCCTTATGGTACTTTTGCTTACCGCTGAATGCCGTTCGGACTATGTAATGCTCCAGCAACCTTCCAAAGATGCATGATGGCAATCTTCGCAGATTTCATAGATGACATCATGGAAGTATTTATGGACGATTTCTCGATATGTGGACAAAGTTTCGAAGGATGCCTACAAAACTTAGAAATGGTATTAGAATGTTGTGTAAAAGTGAACCTCGTCCTAAATTGGGAAAAATGCCATTTTATGGTCCGACAAGGAATAGTTCTAGGACATGTCATATCGAATAAAGGAATTGAAGTCGACAAAGCTAAAATAGAGATTATAAAAGATCTCTAACCTCCAAAATCCGTACGGGAAATACGGAGTTTTCTAGGACATGCCGGTTTCTACCGAAGATTTATAAAAGATTTTTCAAAAATCACAAAACCTTTGACCGGCCTGTTGATGAAAGATGCTGAGTTCGTCTTCGACGAAGACTGTCTAAAAGCATTCGAAACATTAAAATCAGCCCTTATCACCGCACCGATTATGCAACCACCCGATTGGCGACTACCATTCGAAATCATGTGCGATGCGAGTGATTATGCCGTAGGCGCATTTCTAGGACAAAGGAAGGACAAGAAACTCCATGCCATCTACTATGCCAGTAGAACTTTAGATCCTGCCCAAATGAACTACACCACAACAGAAAAGGAACTTCTAGCAGTTATATTTGCGCTTGACAAATTCCGTTCTTACTTAGTAGGAGCAAAAATTATCATATACACAGACCACGCTGCCATTAGGTACCTAATAAGCAAAAAGGATGCCAAACCAAGATTATTGAGATGGATCCTGTTATTACAAGAGTTTGACTTAGAAATCAAAGATAAGAAAGGAACCGAGAACGTTGTTGCAGATCACTTATCCTGAATAGAAGGCATCAAACATGAACCAGTACCGATAAATGACGATTTCCCGTACGAACATCTGATAGCCAAATTAGAAAGTGACATGCCTAACTCAATCTCGGAAGATCCAGAATTCGAAAAAGCCGTAGAAGCCGTCTATGTCCAAGTCACATTACCTTGGTATGCCGACATCGTTAATTACCTCGCTGCAGGCGTGCTTCCACCGGATCTCACTTATCAGCAAAAGAAGAAATTCTTCCACGATCTGAAACACTATTATTGGGACGAACCTCTGCTCTTCAAGAGAGGGACCGACAACATATACCGTCGCTGTGTCCCAGAGGAAGAAATAGAAAATATCATTTCCCAATGCCATTCAGCACCATATGGTGGTCATGCTAGTACATCCAAGACGTGCGCTAAGATTCTCCAAGCCGGCTTATTCTGGCCTAACCTCTGGAAAGACGTTCACATCGTTGTGCTAAAATGTGATCGATGCCAACGAACTAGCAATATCTCACGACGCGATGAAATGCCTCAGAAAGGAATCTTAGAGGTAGAAATCTTTGACGTATGGGGAATAGATTTCATTAGTGACGGCGGATCTCACTTCATATCGCGAATATTTGATAAACTTCTTTCTAAATATGGAGTCCGACACCGAGTAGCTACACCCTATCATCCACAAACCAGCGGACAAGTAGAGGTCTCGAACAGGGAAATAAAACAGATATTGGAAAATACTGTTGCTACCTCAAGGAAAGATTGGTCATCAAAGCTACATGAAGCTTTATGGGCTTATAGGACCGCTTTTAAGACACCAATAGGTACTACACCCTACAAATTAGTTTACGATAAATCCTGCCATCTCCCTGTAGAATTAGAGCATAAGGCCTTCTGGGCCATTAAGACACTCAATTTCAACTACACTGAGGCAGGAGAAAAGCGAATCTTGAACTTACATGAATTAGAAGAACTTCGATTAGACGCTTACGAAAATGCCCGTATCTACAAAGAACGAACTAAAAAGTGGCATGATAAACGTTCAGTCAAGAAACAATTCAGTGTGGGAGATATCGTATTGCTATTTAATTCAAGATTAAAACTCTTCCCAGGTAAACTAAAATCTAGGTGGTCCGGACCTTATGAAGTGACTAAAGTACTTCAGAGTGGAGCTGTTGAAATTACCGATAAGACGAATGCACCGTTTGTCGTAAACGGGCAACGTCTAAAACATTATAATAAGAACGAAAACAACCCTCAAGTCTACAGTATAGCATTGCTTGAGCTTCCAGCTCAAACACCCGAATAGCTTGTCACCAAGCTATCGTCAGGCTTTAGACGTTAAAAACAGCGCTTACTGGGAGGTAACCCAATTTTTCCCACATTTTCCTCGTTCCTGAATTTCATTCTCATTTTTTATTCTACTTTGAAACTTTAACAAAAATTCTAAACTTAAAATTAATACTATTTTGACTTTCTTTTATTTTCATATTTTATTTCATCTTTCTCTTTTATCTTTTGTTTTTACCGCCTTTAGTTTTTAAAAATCCTGACTTCAAATTTCTATTTTAAACTTTCCAGGATTTTAAAAGTCTTCAAACCTTCCTCCTGTTTTCCTCCGACTTACCTGCGAGTATGGCCGCGTACGACTTCACAAAGGTTCATTTCCGAGGATTAGCTCAAAAGGCAAGATTTGAAGCATTAACTGAAAGAGAAATAGCCTTAACGCTGTATTATGATAAGTCTACCATGGATAAACTAGGAATCACTAATAGCATCCAATACCTGTTCAATCAACTAAGCTGGGAGAACACTGCTTTGAAAACCCGTTTTGCTACCTATAAGGACCTCACCTACGAATTCCTTAGTTTCTTCAGGTATTTACCCAACTATGGTTTTGGATCTAACACAGAACTGATCACCTTTAGGATGTTTGGGATGGACCAAACCCATAGCCGGATGTCATTAGCCAACCTCCTAGGTTTTCCTAGCGGACCGCATGTGTTCATTAGTGCAGAAGACGACGATATTGATTTTGAACTCAACCAATTCTGGGGTAGAATCACAGGCGACTATCACCCTGAACCAGACAAAATGTATAATGATGAGATTCATAACCCAGCTTTCAGATACTTTCATAAGATACTAGCCCACACCCTTTTCGGGAAAGAAGAAAATATTACTACAGTATCTAAAGAAGAGTTATTTATCATGTTCTGTGCTTCTCAGGGACGTACAGTGAATGCAGTACCTTTCATGATGAGATCCTTCCGACGCCTCACTCAGGACCCACAATCACCTATTCTAATAGGAGGCCTCGTGACAATGATTGCCCACGAGCTTGGCCTTAGATTCCACTTAAATGCAAGCACTAGTTTTGGCACCATCCGACCCATGAATTTGCTTTAACAGGCGCATTTTAAGAACTATGGGACCTGGACCTTACGAGTACCTCATCAATGACAAACCTATCCAACTATTCACATTGCCAAATCATCAGATGACAAGTATCCATAACAAGGACAACTGGCTTTATGAATTGGATGAGCCTATGGGACCACCTTCACCTCAATCAACACCACAGAACTACATGTACGACAGTGATCACATCTCTGAAGCACATGACTATATGTACTATGAGGATGCTGTATCAGAAGCTGAAGTAGACCCTACGACTCCTCCGCATTACAACACCTATCCTGAGCCCATTCCTGAGGAAACCACCGACAAAATGGATACTGTCCTGCATCGATTGGACAACGTTGACGCAGCTCTGACTACTGTAAAAGACGACATCACAAGCATACACAGCGAACTCGTAGTCTTCATGGACTTAGTCTGTGACCAGCTCGACTACTACGCACGGAAGTTCGATGAATTGAAGGCACGAAAAGACTAGATATTAGTTTTAGTTTAGTTTAGTTTAGTTTTCTGTTTTCCGTCCATTTTCAATTATTTGGATTTTTGCATTGTTAATTTCTTTATGTATTACATTACCATCATTCTCATTACTTGTTATTTCAATTATATTTCTTATTCATTTATTCGGTTTTTACGTTATTTCTTTGTTTATTGGCCGATATAATACATTGTCATATCATTTATAGGCCTAAAAATCATTGCAAGAACACCCTCAAAGCAAAATTTTGCGTTCTGCAGATTTTGCTGGTGTGACGACCGTCATAGGAGCCTGACGACCGTCACGCGGGTGACGACCGTCACAGATACGTGACGACCGTCACGAGCCCAAAATTGTTATCTGATATAACAGGGGTTGCGTTTTCTCTCCCACTCATCTCCTTTCAACTTCCAATCATCAGAAACTCACACCCCACTCCCAATTTTCGTTTTCCCCACCTTGCACCATATATTCCAACTCCCATCTCAACTTCCTACTACACTTCTGTCACATTTTTCCACTCCACAGAACCACCTCAATCCATATTTCCTCTGTATCCTCCAACAATGGCGAGAAACAACGAAACCCCAGACCTCAGCAACATTGTGTTCAGCGACGATGACTCCAGAGAGAGACAGCGGGCCAACTACATCGCATTCCATCAACGGTCGCTACAGCCGACCCATTATCCACATATCCCATCGCTCACGGAGCTCGGACTCCTTGACGGCGTCACCTGGATGCTTCAAAGAGCCGGCATCTGGAACCTCTGCACCAATCCGCTACCGACGTACGAACAACTCACCCTCGAGTTCCTAAGTTCGTTCACCTATGTCACTTCCAGCGGCGACCTCAGCCAACACTCCGGTGCCGCATGCTTCCGGATGTTCGGCACAAACTATCAAGTGAACCAGAACCAGATTGCCGCCATCTTACAATTCCCTCGAGGCGACAATGCTCACCGACGCCTCACCGACCAGTTTCAGCACGAAGCCTTCGCGCTCTGGTACCAGTTAACCGGCATCAATGCCGATGGTTGGGATTCTCTGCACGCAACGCATATCCACAACCCGACCATCCGGTATTTCCACCGAGCATTGAGCAACACCATCTTCGCCCGGGATAGCAACCATAAGGTGAACTCGAAAGAGCTCTTCTTCCTCCGCTGTGTCTTCAACAACGAGCCCATCAACGCCGCTCCATTCCTCCTGGCCCACATTCAGGCCAACTGTAACCGTGACTCTAAGCCATTTTACTTTGGCGGGATTGTCACTGCCATTGCACTTGGGCTGAACCTCGGTGACCGCCTCCAGCACCTCCATGTCGTTCCCTCGGTGTTCCTCGACACCGACCACTGCAGAGCCTCTCACCTCATCTGTTCCAGAGCCGATGGCAAGTACCACCCGGTAGTGCGTGGCAAAACCGTCCGAAGCATCATCCTTCCATCACGCACCCGGATGCACCCAGAGGATCGTACCAACTGGCTATTTGACCTCACTGCCCCTCCTGCTGCCGCTGCTCCAACTCAGAGCCACACCCAAGGTTCTGATGACGAAATCCAAGCTGAGTTGGACAGACCAGAGCAACCGGAGGCATCGCAACCTTTTCCTTCCGAAGGTACATCCTACCGCCGCCGCCGCCATCGTACAGAGCCCGACTACTCGGAAGCAGACCTCCGCCGCTCTCTCGACCAGCAGGCCCAGATACTCGCTATGATGCAGCAGCAGAATCAGCGAGCAGAGCAGTTCGAAGCTTGGCATCGGACCCAAATGCAACAACTACAGACTGGCCAGGAAACCATTACTGAGAACTTGGCGAATCTGACCTTGCAGTTCGAAGGACTCCGCGACTATGTCTACCACACCGGAGCAATGAGTTTTGAGGACCGAGTTGACCAAGTCAGAGCCAGAGGACACGAGCGAGGACGTGACCGAGGCAGAGGCCGTGATTAGTTACCATTTTCCTTATTTGTTTACTATATTTTCAGTTTCTTTGTATTTTCATTTCCGTTGTATCTCCCTCTCGCATTCTTTCAAATCAGTGGGGACACTGATTGAGATAGTGTGGGAGCGGAGCGTTTATTTCCCATTCCATTGTACTTAGAATTCCGTAAATTCTATTCGAACATTTTCACGTTTTAGCAAATAAAAGCTCTATTATATATCTTTTTCCCGTTATGCAAACATCCCCACTTTATTCGACGTAAACAAAAACATTTTTCGTTTGTTCCTCAAAAGAAAAAGCATCACGAGAATGCGCCCAAGTTCAAACCAAGTTTTGAAACTCCGAGGAGACGACAATTCTAACAAAACCAGTACCGTCCTGACACCTTAGATCTCCGGTTTATGCGAGTCGGTTTCACTACCTACGTGTACCAAAGTTTCAAGTGTCTACGCAAACTCAGCCCCAAGTAGTTTATACTAGCAGTCAGCACCATCCTAAAACACTCCTAAGCGAGCGACCGATGCAAATAAGTGTATGATCTCCAAAAAGATGAAAAATCATGAAAAGAAAGCCATTTATTCAGAATATAAAGACACGTTTCCTTCTAAGTTAGGTGCTCCTCACCCGAGCATTTAGCCCAACGACACGAAAACTCATTGAAAAATCAATGGTATAAGCTTATGATCAATGAAAAAGATCAAAACAGAAATGAGATCATATTCACTAACAGGTCGACTTGCCATGAAAGTGTATGGACAACGGGCTTAATGTGATTGCGCTAGAACAAACAGGGTGAACTTGCTGCGAGAACCTTGACAGCAAGCTACAGTAGCATGACTGGGACCGATTTGCATAAGAAGGAGACCTCCAAAGACTTATAGTCCAGTGTCGTCACCGTACTCGTTTTGTTCTTACTAAGAATCCCGGTTTTTCCCAACTTTGCGAACGAAGAAGCTGCCTCGTGCTTGCCGACTTTTTCCTGTTTTACTTGAGGACAAGCAAAGATTCAAGCTTAGGGGAGTTTGATAACACGAAATCGTATATATATATATATATATATATATATATATATATATATATATATATATATATATATATATATATATATATATATATATATATATATATATATATATATATATATATATATATATTGATGCATAATTGAACTGATGTTTAACTGTTTTCGATCCGATTTCAGGTTCTTTCTGTGTTATTTGTCTGATATTTTGCAGGTATTTGATAATCACGTCTAAACAAAGCAATATGAAGAAAATAAGCAATCACAGATGATATATGGACGAAAACTGGATGAAAACAACATGAAAAATGCAGAATGCATATTTTGCTGCTGTGACGACCATCACAGCTCCATGACGACCGTCACACGTGAAAGAGGCAGTTCCAAGTCCCAAATAGTGGACCACTACTCCCTGATATTTCTGCCTCAAAGTCCACCTTCTTCAAGTTATAACCGTTAGAATTCTATTTCTATAAAAAGGGAAGGAGGGGAGCTGAGAAAGAGAGTCGCATTCAGACAACGAAGTGCTGCCCAATTTCATTTCCAGAGCAAAAGTTTTATTTCTTTCTATTTTTTTTTGTTGCCTTTCATTTCTTCTGTAATTCCTATTTCCCTTGTACGATCAATTGGCACAAAGACCATAATCCTGCCAACATTTGTGGAGGATCTGCCCAAAGGTCAATTGGAATATTTACAGTTTTCTAATTTTAATCGTAATTTCCGTTTTCATTATGATGCATGTTATTATTCATTGTTTTCATTCATGTTTTGCCTTTCCCAAATCCATGTCTAGCTAAATCAAAGTAATCGATATGTAATAATAATTCGGAAGGGATTTGATAATAACCGATTGAAAACTTTCTTTTTCAAAAGTTGTTTATGGTCTGAGTGTTTAAATTTATATACTGAATAAACTTCGTCGTGAAAGCGAGAACTTATTTAAAAGTAGTTTTGCCACGAAAGTGGGAAATTAATTAAGGTACGAACCAACAAGCGAAAGCTACGGCAAAACCAGATAGTAAACACTAGTCATTCGTTTTAATAACAGCGAAAGCACTTTAAAATGAATTAGAACTTAGAGATTTCCAAAAAATAGTTTTAACCCCGAATGGGACACGAAAGCGTACGTTTGACCCTTAGAATTATGATTAGCGTCAATAACCATCGTGAGACGAGAGTCTTCAGATCACCATTTTCTGCTTAAATAAACTCTGAAAAATATTTCATATACCGGCAACTTGTCAAATCCCCGAAGAACATAATTACTGCATATCGATTCACGTAATTATAATTTAAGTAACATTTTTAGTTCCCTTTAGTGACAATCTTATTCCCTCAAACATTATCTACCTAGCTAAACATAGTAACTCCCGAGAACACTAGTTTGATTACGAGTCCCTGTGGGATCGATATCTTTTATTACTACGCGATAGATTGTGCACTTGCAGTTAAGTTGTATTAGACATAGAATGTCGCGATCACAAGCAGAGGGAGCAACTCAACCTCTAGTGCAATCATGCTCCTAGATTAAAGTCAGTCTAGATATGAACTTATTCTAATGCATCAAGCAAGTCAAACAAGGCACATCAGCACAGAAAAGAAAACAGACAAGAAAGAAAGCAGATCAACCCCTCTTTCAAATCCAAGCTTCAGCTCTTCTGACAGCAATCTAGTCTTCAGACCTCAATCACCCTTCAAGGCTACCATCTCTCATGACAAGTATCAACTTGCTTTTCCAGGTTTCAACCCATCAAACATAAGTACCCACTTATTCTCTTTTCTTCAAGCCTCAGCTCTTCAGTCACTTCCACCTTCAGGCTTCACTTCAAACTACAAGTGTCAACTTGATTCCTTCAGGCTCTCAATGCATCAATGTAAGTGTCAACTCATTCTTCAATCCTCAAGCTTCAGCTCTACACTCAATCTCAATTGACTCCTCCTCATAAGTATCAACTTAGTCTTCAAGCTTCAGCTCTCCTTGCTTCACCAGTATCAACTTGGTCTTCTCCTCCTACAAGCCTTAGCTTCTCAAAGTGGTCTTCAATCACATGGAAGTATCAACTTCATCCTTCAATCCTTTAAGCCTCATCTCTTCACTCAATCTTCATTGAACCTTCAAGTATCAACTTGTTCTTCTTGCCCTTCAAGCTTCAGCTACAATGGCAATGCTCAAGGAATCATCCTCTTCCACGCTCTTCAGTGAAGTACTCATCTTCAAACTCAAGTCCAACATCTTTCAAGATACTCAAACCAGAATACAATTGATTTAACAGAATGAGTGGGAATGATAAACAGCTTATTGACAACCATAGGAAGCCTGTAAGGGTTCATCATTATGAGAGACTGGTTCCCTCAAAGTTCTACTTCCCAGATAAAGCCACTCATCCCTCCAAAGGAGGGATGTGAATATCTTAGAAGGACTTTTAGTCATTGGGAGGAATGGAAGCACAAGATGCTTTCCATATTTGTGACATAAATCATTCTAGTCCTAAGGCTCTCCCTAGGTCTCCTATCTCCTAAAACTTCATCAGACACCTTCAGGCACAAACAATTCCAAAGCTCCAAGCAACTTCAAGCAACTTCAAGCATCCTCACCTTGTCTTCAACTTGTCTTCAATCTCAACCAAAGGCAAACAAAACAAAAACCCTAGTCTAAGGGAACTAAAGAAGTTAGTCTAGTTCAGTTAGTGCCCTAGAATCATCTAAAACTAGCACCTAAACTAAAATCAATCAAAAATAGGAAACTATCCTATAAATTTCTACAAAAATCCCTAAGGGATACTGATCAAATTAAGAATGCCTCATACAAAAACCAGGGACTAAATCATCTATTAAGCCCTAAAATTAAGTCCTAAATCCTAAGGTATCAACCTTAAACCCTAAAAATGGAGCTTCTAAAGGTTTCAACCTAAAATACCACCTAGGTTCACCACAAAAATGTGAGAAAAATGCTATGGGAGCATACATGTCTAACCTAATCACACACAAAAAAATTAGGATCAAAGTCATCACCACATGATCAAACAAAATTCCACAAAATTATGTATCAAACATAACCATTTTAATATCAATTAAAATGTATAATTCCCATAAAATCAGAAAATACATAAAATGTAAATATTTTTTATCTAAAAAATACTATACTCAATCATGAGTAAAATGCAAAAAGGATGGTATTAATTGGATTAATTTTCAATTTTATATGATTTTTCCAAGAACCATGAATAAAATGAAAAAATAATGAAAATCAAACAAAAATGGACAAGCACACGGTGCAGATAGCAATGATACACAGTTCAAATAATGGATTGGGCCTCCAGGGGGGTGGGGATAACAATCTTTCCACTAAGCCCAGAACCACTGATTAAATGAAACAGTGCGTTTCATAATCAGAATTCCTTCACAAGTTGAAATCAAAACGTGGCCGTTGGATCACTCACTCAGTCAAAGTCCAACTCCCATCCAATGGCTCTAGGGTCGTCTTCTCCAATTCAAACTTCTGAAACTCGCGCGCGTCTCCGGCCACCACCGGTGGAGCTCCGGTCATCACCCTCAACCCTAACTCTCTCCACAGGCCTCCATTCCGAGAGGTCTCTACACGAAACTTGTCCCAAATTTCACAAGGAATCTTCCTAGGCCATTAGTTCTTTCTGAAACCTCAAGATTCACCATATCCAAATCTCAACCGAAAATGGTAACACCCTAGATTGGTCACTAATTCTCAAATTAATGGTCTGAAATCCATCCTACACCGTTCTACAATGCATCTAACGCCTTAATTCATCTTGATTCTACCTAATTCATGCTGGAGGAAGAAAGTTACTAACCAGAAAATTCTTGATGAACAGATGCACTAAACCATCAATTCAAGCTCTCCAATATTCCAGACACGATCAATGGAACCTTTCCTTGCTTCTGTATGCAAAAGAACCGGTTGAAAGTGTAACACCCCACTTCCCAAATTAAATAAAATATAAACATTATAAATAAACATCAGAGTTTTCACCAAAATAGTGGGATATCACATCACCAAATTTTTATAAAAATACTTTATTAATTATTCTCAAAAATAATACAGCGGAAAACATTATTCCAACATTCTCGGCCATCCGCTAAATTTCATAAAATCTTTATTATTATAATTCACAAAAAAAGTGATACGTCACAAGATTACAACAAGTTTGACATAAAACAATTAAAACACCCATATCCCGTGTTACGTATCAGAGCATCCTAGACTCGACTGGCACACCACCATCCAAGCTATCTAAGTACCTGGGTTATCTGTACTTCCGGAGAAGCACAGACACAACAACAACCAAGGGGTGAGAAAACATGATCAAAAATATATTGGTAATGTAATACATGTAAACAAGGTAGTAAAACACACCAACACACCAATATTCACCCCAACAACTCCATATAACGAACCTACTGTTCAAATTACAATATAACATATTATAATGCAAATATGCAACTCAACACCATGCATGCGGTACCGACTCATTGGTTCATTCAATCGAACCTGGATAGATCACTTACACTCCTCCTGAGACATGATCTATCCCCCACCATTCTCCACAAAGGAGTACGGATGAATCACTTACGCTCCTCCTGAGACATGATTCATCCCACCAAAACACCATGATATGCACACACCAATGCATAACTATCATATTTAGGCACACTAAGTGCACACGATCCTCCTGATCATATCATCATACATCAATGCATATATGTGTAGATATATTACACCAACACCATATAAATCAATCAGATAGTAAACAAATTCATATTATAACACCATATATAACCACATCCCAACACCCGGGAACACACGATCCTACTGATCACTACATACATATACGTTAACTAATTGTCCACCAACAATATTAAGGGAAATGAGTACTATCACCCAGTACACAGGTTAGATCCCACACTCATCATCCTTACAATGCATCAAGGCCAGAAAGATCATCCCAGACCAATGCTCAAGGCCAAACATCACCAAAGTCACATTCTGGTTCTGCTACGCTCGCTGGCATTCGCTAGGCGAAGCTTCGCCAACACTCGCCAGGCGAAGCCCAGCGAATGCTGCGATTCACCATCTTCCCCACAGTTCTGCAGTACTATTCTAGGCCAAATCAAACTTATCATCTCAACTCAAATTCTCAGCCTACTCTAGTACCAACCTTGTACATTATCGTAACTAAATCGGTTCCTAAATCTTATTCCCAAAGTCATCGCTTAAACATTCTACCGATGCCTTAAAAGGTCACACAGAATCTCCCTAAAAACCTTAAACCAGCCTATACGCCAAATTAACCAAAAACAACAATTCATCAACATTGACCTATACTCCATCGCTATCAATTACTAGTTATCATCAAACACAAACACACCATTATACTTACCAATTATCATATACTTCCTACTCTAGAACCAACATTACGGTGCATTACCTACACTTCAGAGTTACTCTGAATCTCACCAAGGTCCTGACCAGAGTCACTAACAACATCACAGGGAACAACACATAATTTTCCCAAATTTATAATCATGGTCATTACCAACGCTACAATAACAACACAAAATCTCACCAAAACTCTATTCATAGTTACTATCAACACTGCAGTAACAACATATAATCTCACTAATATCACCATAATATATATATATATACCAAATTCACCCATACCAATCAACAATTCATCAATATCAAGCATCAATTTATCATTAGCAACAACAATAACAAGCATGCCAATATAAAACTTCATAGATCGACATTTTCCTACGGGGTTAAGGAATCCCCTCTACCCTATACATGTATATATACCATCCCAATCAAGTTTCTCCCCTCTTACCTGGATAATTATTCTGATCGGTGATAAATTCCTCCAAGATTCTTCATCCCTAACCTTTTCCCTTTCTCTTTGTTCTTCGCTCTTCTCTATTCTCCAAATTTCCCTTCTCACGGTTTCTATCGTGCCCTTTTCATATTTCCATTCTAACTTCCCCATAACCCTTCCACTTCTAATTTTACTTATTCCAACCACTAATATTCCCAATAATAATTCTAATAATAATAATTATAATAATCATTATAATAATAATAATAATAATAATAATAATAATAATAAATAATAATAATAATAATAATAATAATAATAATATAATACTATTGTAATATTATAGTAATATTCAACATAATAATAATAATAGTAATACACCCAACAATAATTATAATTATAATAATAATAATACTAATGATAATAATAACAATTATATTAATACTAATAATAAAATAATATTAATAATAATAATCTTAATATTAATAATACTAATATAATATTACTAATATTAATAATATTAATCATAATAATACTATTAATAATAATAATAATAATAATAATAATAATAATAATAATAATAATAATAATAATAATAATAATAATAATAATAATAATAATAATAATAATAATAATAATAATAATAATAATAATATTATCTCACCAAAATAATAATAATAATAATAATAATAATAGTAATAATATTATTATCTCACCAAAATAATAATAATATTAATAATACTAATAAATATAATAATATATAATAATAATAATAATACCCCCACCAATATTACTATTATTCATTATATTATCATATTCACACCAAAAATCATAATAATATAATAACTATATTAATAATAATATTATATTCTCCATATTAATAATATTACTACAAATATTAATAATAATCATAAATATAATAATAATAATAATAATAATAATAATAATAATAATAATAATAATAATAATAATAATAATAATAATAATAATAATAATAATACCACCACCAATATTACTATTATTTCTTATATTATTATAAACTCACCAAATTACCACCAATGATCCTCCCATCTCAGGGACACCCACCAAACATCATCAAATACACCCTACCAAAGGGCACATCAACATATAATATTTAAAATAATAATAAAATGACTAAATAATTAAAATGGGTGTTACAACTCTCCCCCACTTTAATTATTTTCGTCCTCGAAAATTACCTGATGGAAATAATTCCGGATACGTTCCCCGCATCCTTTATTCCAATTCTCAGGTCACACTGCCTTCTGCAGCACCTCCCCATACTACTTTCACCAAAGATATCTCCTCCCTTCGGAGTTGTTCCTCGCTCGCCAAAACGAACTAACAATACCTCAACAATCGGAATATTTTTCACTTGTACATCACCCACCTGGTTCAATGTACTTTCTCGACTAAGACACATGAAACATATCATGCCAATTCACAACGACAACGGAAAAACAGTCTAACATGTTACTCCTCCCATGCCTCCGCTGCGCCACTCTGATACAACTACAGAACACGGTGCGAACTTCTGAGATTTCGAAGCTCGACCAACACCAGTCACCGGCGTGACTCTCAAAACACATATTGCCTCGGATCCTCTCGATCTTCTCAGCCATCTCAAGCATAATTTTCAAGTCTGAGTACAACACTCTCACTCGATTTATTTCAACACAGGAGAGTCCTACACTCCCTATCTCACCAAGCCACATATAGTGCCATTCCGACACTAGGATGGTAACCGTTATTATAGGTAACTCAATCAACGATAATTAATCATCCCACTCTCCACCTTGATCCGACACCCAAGCTCTCACCAATTCTCTACAGACTCAATAGTCCTCTCTAACTGACCATCAGTTTGCGGATGGTCGGTCGAACTCAGCTTCAACTTAGTACCCGAAGCTTCCTGTAAGCCCCTCCAAAATCTCAATATAACCCTCAAATTTCCATCTGACACAATATTCGTCAGTATCTCATCCAACTTCACCACTTTCTCAATATGCATCTCGTATATCCTCAACACGGAATAGTTAGTCCACTCCTAACAATTCAAATTAAAATTATGTCTTTACAAATTCTTTGGAAATCTCAATACCAATTTCGTGAAAATACTACCTAATTTCCACTCTGGAATATTTAACGACTGCATCAGACTCAACAGTCTCTGATGTTCACTCTTCGAATTCCTACAATTCTAACCAGCATATTCCACCTCAACTACTCCTCCCCTTATCCATGGTCTCCAAAACAATCTACTCAAATTCGGTTACTTCTTCATAGCACCGGGATGGATACTCCATCTACCTCAATGTATTTCTTCACGAGTACTCCTACTCCCCTCAACAACATCTGGTACACATGCCCTATCATAACACATCATGGTACTATTTCCACAAACCCGACAATCCACTCTTCGACTCTAATTTATCAATTTCAACTAATTCACTACTCAACCCATGTTTCTAACTTTCTCGATTCTGCTCAAGGATATCACTAGTCAGATCTTAATAATAAAAGCTTAACTCCATAAGAAGTCTCCTTACTCACAAAACTCATATTATGAAATTGCTCAATTAGTTCTAACTCTTTTCACTATCATCTTCGGTATATACAAATATTTCTAACTCACTGCATCATCTACCATGTCCGCTTTACCCGAATGGTAATTCAACTTGAAGTCGTACTCTTTTCGAAGTCCCAATTATTTCCTATGCCTCATATTCGTCTTATTCAAATTAAACAAACACCTTAAACTCTTAAGATCACCAAACATCTCCGATCTCAGTCTGAACTTTTGAAGACTCCGACTCCGGTACAATCACAATAGTAACCAACTCTAAATCACTGGTCGGATGATTTCTCTTATACACTTCAAGTTGCCTTTTGCATAATTGAAACTCACTGAAGTTGTCTTTAGCAAATCCCCTAATTATATCAACAAGCATCACAAACACCACAATTAGTTCTATCGGATTCGGCAGAACTTTCCTTACGGAAGTATATCACCGCTCTTTTTCCAACCCTGATAACTCCAGTTCCTTATGCTCAACATAATCCTCTATACTCTTCGAATACCTTAAAATATCATTTATTAACACAACCATTGCCTTATATAAATAATTAAAGAAAATCCCATGCCAAGTGGACAAACAAGTTGTGAGTTATAACGGGAACACATACCGTACCGCCCGTCCTTACCACAACATTCAAACACACTTCATCAATAAATAGATTAAATCTATGTCAATACTTCACCATCTCATAGATAATTTGAATAGATTTCCAACACTTCGAACCGCGCGTCATTCCGAGTTACGGTTCTCCTGTTACGGCAAAAACACCAAAATAACATTTTCTGCCCAGGACCCCTTCGCCAGGCGAACACCGCAGCGAATATGGATGTTCGCCAGTATGCTCGCCAGGCGAACATGACAGTCCCAAAATCCTCTTTTCGACCGTTACCCGACTTCCGAGTGTCCGATTTCGATTCCGTAAAAAGCTGCGATCTCGGAATTTAACGTACAACAACAATTTTATACTTAGGAAGCCATCCAACACATTTTAAATCTATGGATAATTTAAAACTCAATTACTTCCAATCTCAACAGCAGATCTTTGAGCCTCCTAATACGATAGAACTTTTGACCTTCGTCCCATCCACCACAAGAACTCTACTCGAGATCACATGACCAAGGGACTCACATCCCTCAATCAATTGTTCCATCAAATCATTAACTCTTGGAAGCGAACACCTATCCTTGATAGTCACCCTGTTCACTTATCTATAGTTCACCCAAAGCTTCACAAAACCTTCTATCTGTCTAACCAACAAAATTGGTGCACATTACGGTAGCACACTCAAACAAAAGAACCTCTCTCCTAGAAGGTCTTCAAGTTGACTCTTCAACTTCTCCAATCCCAACGAAAACACACCATATGGAGTCACTAATATCGGACTCGTTCCAACAACAAAGTCAACGTGTGAGCTTTACTTCACACTCTGATAGTAAATCACCTACCTCATCCGGAAACCTCCGGCAATCGCAAATAATTGACAAATCCCAATTTTTCTCACTTTCCTTCTCATTCCAAGTTTCAGTCAAAATAGACACTTCAACACCGTCTTACGCCAAATTCCTCAAAATAATCTCTTAAGCACTTAGCTTAACTCAAGACTATTCACTGCTCACGCCACCCAAGCTTGCAAGACGCGTCTATCCCATTTAACACAATCTCGTCCGATATTAACAAGAGATTAAGGGTGATCAGTTCCTCAATTTGTTAATAGACAGCCGAAATCATGATGGGGTACAAACCATCTTTACCAACTATTATATCATTCCTCAACACCATAAGCCACCAAATTGTAGCTTTCTGGAGAAATACAACTTCTCCCCCACTGGAATCATTCCACTTCTACCGACAAACTTAACCAACAGCATGTATCGACAGTGTTTTTACGCACATGTCGCATACCAGGGAACAACAACACTAGACAACATTGGCCGGACGGACCGACCTGCTCTGATACCAATTGTAACACCCCACTTCCCAAATTAAATAAAATATAAACATTATAAATAAACATCAGAGTTTTCACCAAAATAGTGGGATATCACATCACCAAATTTTTATAAAAATACTTTATTAATTATTCTAAAAAATAATACAGCGGAAAACATTATTCCAACATTCTCGGCCATCCGCCAAATTTCATAAAATCTTTATTATTATAATTCACAAAAAAAGTGATACGTCATAGGATTACAACAAGTTTGACATAAAACAATTAAAACACCCATATCCCGTGTTACGTATCAGAGCATCCTAGACTCGACTGGCACACCACCATCCAAGCTATCTAAGTACCTGGATTATCTGTACTTCCGGAGAAGCACAGACACAACAACAACCAAGGGGTGAGAAAACATGATCAAAAATATATTGGTAATGTAATACATGTAAACAAGGTAGTAAAACACACCAACACACCAATATTCACCCCAACAACTCCATATAACGAACCTACTGTTCAAATTACAATATAACATATTATAATGCAAATATGCAACTCAACACCATGCATGCGGTACCGACTCATTGGTTCATTCAACCGAACCTGGATAGATCACTTACGCTCCTCCTGAGACATGATCTATCCCCCACCATTCTCCACAAAGGAGTACAGATGAATCACTTACGCTCCTCCTGAGACATGATTCATCCCACCAAAACACCATGATATGCACACACCAATGCATAACTATCATATTTAGGCACACTAAGTGCACACGATCCTCCTGATCATATCATCATACATCAATGCATATATGTGTAGATATATTACACCAACACCATATAAATCAATCAGATAGTAAACAAATTCATACTATAACACCATATATAACCACATCCCAACACCCGGGAACACACGATCCTACTGATCACTACATACATATACGTTAACTAATTGTCCACCAACAATATTAAGGGAAATGAGTACTATCACCCAGTACACAGGTTAGATCCCACACTCATCATCCTTACAAAGCATCAAGGCCAGAAAGATCACCCCAGACCAATGCTCAAGGCCAAACATCACCAAAGTCACATTCTGGTTCTGCTACGCTCGCTGGCATTCACTAGGCGAAGCTTCGCCAACACTCGCTAGGCGAAGCCCAGCGAATGCTGCGATTCACCATCTTCCCCACAGTTCTGCAGTACTATTCTAGGCCAAATCAAACTTATCATCTCAACTCAAATTCTCAGCCTACTCTAGTACCAACCTTGTACATTACCGTAACTAAATCGGTTCCTAAATCTTATTCCCAAAGTCATCGCTTAAACATTCTACCGATGCCTTAAAAGGTCACACAGAATCTCCCTAAAAACCTTAAACCAGCCTATACGCCAAATTAACCAAAAACAACAATTCATCAACATTGACCTATACTCCATCGCTATCAATTACTAGTTATCATCAAACACAAACACACCATTATACTTACCAATTATCATATACTTCCTACTCTAAAACCAACATTACGGTACATTACCTACACTTCAGAGTTACTCTGAATCTCACCAAGGTCCTGACCAGAGTCACTAACAACATCACAGGGAACAACACATAATTTTCCAAAATTTATAATCATGGTCATTACCAACGCTACAATAACAACACAAAATCTCACCAAAACTCTATTCATAGTTACTATCAACACTGCAGTAACAACATATAATCTCACTAATATCACCATAATATATATATACCAAATTCACCCATACCAATCAACAATTCATCAATATCAAGCATCAATTTATTATTAGTAATAATTCATATTTTATTATATTACTTTCTTAAGCCCATAAGTTTGTTAGAGGGTATTTTAGTATTTATCTTATTCTAGTAACCCTAGTTTTAGCTTATAAATAGGGTGACAATCATTGTAACCAAATATCATGTTTTGTAGCCGTCATTCTCTTTAATAGAATATTTCCCTATTTCATCATTTATTCTATCTTTGCACCAACAAATTGGTATCTAGAGCTCCGGTTCAGATTCATTGGGAAACACGGGAAACACGAGTGAACGTGAGGTCTTGTGTGTTTGATTTTGTTTCTCAGATTCTTGTTGAATCTTGAAAAAAATCTGATCAGAATTTTTTAATTATGTGGGTTGGGAAACACTGTGTGAGAAAACTCTGAGTGTATTATGCAAAGTAGAAGATGAACGGAAACGACAACATGAACACCAAACTTCCAGTATTTGACGGTAAAAATTGGAATCGTTGGATGATCCAAATGCGTGTACTGTTTGGTGCTCAAGATGTTCTGGATCTTGTCACTGATGGTTATGTTCCGGTAGCAGCAGATGCGACTGATGAACAGAAAAACGCGCAGAAGGAAGTAAGGAAGAAGGATCAGAAAGCATTGTTCTTCATTCATGAATGTGTGGATGTAAACGTGTTTGAGAAGATTGCAGACTCTACAACAGCAAAGGCTGCATGGGACACTCTGGTGAGATGTTATGGTGGTGACGCATCAGTGAAGAAGGTGAAGCTTCAGTCCTTGAGAAAGCAATATGAGAATCTCAACATGAAGAATAATGAGAAAGTTTCTGAATACATCTCCAGAGTGATTCTGATCACTAATGAGATGAAGGCATGTGGAGAAACTCTTTCTGAAGAAACAATCATGGAGAAAGTTTTGAGATCCCTTACTCCTCAATTTGATTACATTGTGGTAGCAATAGAACATTCCAAAGATCTGAGCACAATGAGAATTGAAGAGCTGCAGAGCAGTCTAGAAGCGCAAGAGTTGCGTCTGACTGAGAGAAACTCTGAAAAGGAAGTAGAACAACAGGCTCTGAAAGCAACTTCTGATAGGAGGTATCAAAAGCAGTCAGAAGCCAGGAGAAGATCTGATGGTGGTCAGAAGTCAGAAAGCTCAACCTCTGATAGACAAAAGAATGCTCAGAGGGGAAAAGAGAAGCATGACAAAAGAAAAATACAATGTTACTGTTGTAAGAAGTTTGACCATTTTGCTAGAGATTGTTGGTCAAACAAGGAGAAGAAATCAGAAGAAGCAAATATAGCCAGAGGCTCTGATGACGAATCTGTGCTGTTGATGGCCTCTGAATCTGATAATGTGGATCTGACAGACTGGTGGTATATGGACACTGGCTGTTCACATCATCTTACTGGAAACAAGAAATGGCTGGTTGACTTTGACTCTGAAAAGAGAACAAAGATCAGATGTGCTAATGACAAATATCTTAATGCAGAAGGTATGGGAAATGTCAGAGTGACTCTGAACAATGGGAAAATAGCATTGATTCAGAATGTGTGGTATGTACCTGGCATCAGAAGCAATCTGATGAGTGTGGGACAATTAATTGAGAAAGGTTTCTTAGTTACCATGAAGGACAATCTTCTAAAGCTGTATGACTGTAATCAGAAGTTGATTATGGAGTCAGAACAGGGAAGGAATAGAACATTCAAGGTGAATGTCAGAACTACAGACTCAGAGTGTCTTAGTGCAACAAGTACTGAGAAGGAGAGTGAGTTGTGGCACAGAAGATTTGGTCATTTGAATTTCAGAAGCTTACAACATCTGAATTCAAAGAAATTGGTACATGGAATTCCTGCAATTAAGAAGCCTGAAAAGTCATGCAAAGTTTGCATGGAAGGAAAACAACCAAGATTGCCATTTGCATCAGAAGTTGCTCCAAGAGCAAAACATGCCTTGGGAGTTGTACACTCTGATGTGTGTGGTCCATTTCCAGTAGCATCAATTGGAGGGAATAAATACTTTGTGCTGTTTGTTGATGAATTCACAAGAATGACATGGGTATCCCTTATTAAGTTCAAACACGAGGTGTTTGATGAATTCAAGAAGTTCAGAATGAAGGCTGAGAATCAGAGTGGTCAGAAGTTGAAGATTCTTAGAACTGATGGTGGAGGTGAGTATAACTCCAAAGAGTTCCAGAAGTTCTGTGAGGAGAATGGAATTGAGCATGAGGTTACTGCTCTCTATACCCCTCAACACAATGGTCTTGCTGAAAGAAGAAACCACACTCTGCTTGATATGGTGAGAAGCATGCTAAAGGAGAAGAAGCTTCCTCAGAAGCTCTGGGGAGAAGCTGTTGCCACTGCAACGTATGTACTCAACAGATGTCCTACGAAGAAGTTGAAGGAAATAGTTCCAATACAGAAGTGGACTGGAGATAAGCAAAGTGTTAGTCATCTAAAGGTGTTTGGTTCTGTTTGCAATAAACATGTTCCAGAAGCCAGAAGACAGAAGCTGGATGATAGAAGCAAATTGATGATTCTGATAGGGTACCACAGTACTGGTACTTACAAGCTCTATTGTCCAGAAACCAATAAAATTGAATTCAGCAGAGATGTGATTGTGAAGGAATCAAAAGTTTGGAATTGGGATAAGTCTCAATCTGATTCTGATGTTAGAACCTCTAAAGA
This sequence comes from Lathyrus sativus, assembly GCA_963859935.3. Taxonomy (NCBI): domain Eukaryota; kingdom Viridiplantae; phylum Streptophyta; class Magnoliopsida; order Fabales; family Fabaceae; genus Lathyrus; species Lathyrus sativus. The sequence continues at coordinate 430,888,997 of OZ012736.1, forward strand.
AAGGCCAGAGTTAAGAATTTCTGAAGTTGAAGTAAACCCTGATATTGACTCTGACTCTGATACTGATTCAAACTCTGAAGAAGACTCAGAAGATGAAGGTGACCCAGATGACCCAGACTCTGATGATTCAGACTCTGATGGCAATCCAGATCTTGGTGGCAATTCAGACTCTGGAAATATGCCAGACTCTGAAGATGGTCAAAGCTCTGGAGGTCAATCATCTGAAGCTAGAAACTCTGAAGCTCAAGACTCTGAACAAGTTCAGAGACCACAAAGAATAAGAAACGTTCCCAGAAGATATGCAGAATTTGACATGTTGCAAGACACTGAAGTAGACTCTGAAGGAGAAATTATTCAGTGTGCCATGATGGTAGATTCTGAACCCACAAGTACAGAAGAGGCTCTTAAGCAGAATCTTTGGCTAAAGGCCATGAAAGAAGAACTTGATGCTATAGAGAGAAACAAGACTTGGAAGCTGACAGAACTTCCAAAAGACAAGAAAGCCATCAGCGTCAGATGGGTTTTCAAGCAGAAGTTAAAGCCAGATGGTTCAATTGGAAAACATAAAGCAAGGTTGGTAGCCAGAGGATTTCTACAGAAACCTGGGCTGGATTATTCTGAAGTGTTTGACCGGTAGCAAGACATGAAACAATCAGAATGGTGATTGCAATAGCTGCTAACATGAATTGGCCTCTGATGCATTTAGATGTAAAATCTGCATTTCTGAATGGTCCATTAGAAAAAGAAGTTTATGTGTCACAACCCCCTGGATTTGTGAAAAAGAATCAGGAAGGGATGGTGTACAAATTATACAAAGCTCTATATGGACTGAAACAAGCGCCCAGAGCTTAGAACCAGAGGATTGATTCATTTTTCAAGAAGCAAGGCTTTCAGAAATGTGAGATGGAGTACGGTGTCTATGTTCAGCATACTTCTGAAGGCAATATGACTCTGGTATGTTTATATGTTGATGATATACTATTGACTGGAAGTTCTGAACAGGAGATAGCCAAGTTCAAGAAAGTTATGATGAATGAATTTGAAATGACTGATCTAGGAAAAATGACATACTTTCTAGGGATGGAGTTCAGATATTCTGAGAAAGGTATCATTTTGCATCAACTCAAGTATGAATTAGAACTTCTGAAGAGGTTTGAACTGAAGAATTGTAAGACTGTTGTCACACCTTCAGATACAAATCAGAAACTAGATTCTGACTCTGATGGAGAAGATGTGGATGCTACAACCTTCAAACAGTTGGTTGGTTCTCTGAGGTATCTGTGCAATACCAGACCTGATATTTGCTATTCTGTTGGGATGGTTAATAGGTTCATGAGTAAACCTAAGTGGTCCCATTATCAAGCTGCTGTCAGGATTCTGAGGTATATCAAGGGAACTCTGAAGTATGGAGTGTTATTTCCCTCTGGAAGAAAGGATGAATCAGAACTTCTGAGTTATTCAGACTCTGATTGGTGTGGAGACAGAGTTGACAGAAAAAGTACCTCTGGGTACTTGTTCAAATTTCTGGGAGGTCCTATTTCTTGGTGTTCCAAGAAGCAACCTGTTGTGGCGTTATCAACCTGTGAAGCTGAATACATTGCAGGTGCTGTTACTGCATGCCAAGCTGTGTGGATTCTGAATCTGTTGCAGGATCTGAAGATTAAAGTAAGCAAACCTCTGAAGTTGATGATTGACAACAAGTCTGCAATCAACCTTCCCAGAAACCCAGTGCTGCATGGGAGAAGCAAGCATATTGAGACCAAGTATCATTTTCTGAGACATCAAGTTCAGAGTGGAGTGTTAGAAGTTGTACACTGCAGCACTCAGAAGCAGTTGGCAGATGTTCTGACGAAAGCTATCAAGACTGATCAATTTCTCAGATTAAGGGATGGAATTGGTGTTACAAGTTTTGATGGAATATGAATTAAGGGATGGTATTAGTAATAATTCATATTTTATTATATTACTTTCTTAAGCCCATAAGTTTGTTAGAGGGTATTTTAGTATTTATCTTATTCTAGTAACCCTAGTTTTAGCTTATAAATAGGGTGACAATCATTGTAACCAAATATCATGTTTTGTAGCCGCCATTCTCTTTAATAGAATATTTCCCTATTTCATCATTTATTCTATCGTTGCACCAACATTTATCATTAGCAACAACAATAACAAGCATGCCAATATAAAACTTCATAGATCGACATTTTCCTACGGGGTTAAGGAATCCCCTCTACCCTATACATGTATATATACCATCCCAATCAAGTTTCTCCCCCCTTACCTGGATAATTATTCTGATCGGTGATAAATTCCTCCAAGATTCTTCATCCCTAGCCTTTTCCCTTTCTCTTTGTTCTTCGCTCTTCTCTATTCTCCCAATTTCCCTTCTCACGGTTTCTATCGTGCCCTTTTCATATTTCCATTCTAACTTCCCCATAACCCTTCCACTTCTTATTTTACTTATTCCAACCACTAATATTCCCAATAATAATTCTAATAATAATTATTATAATAATCATTATAATAATAATAATAATAATAATAATAATAATAATAATAATAATAATATAATACTATTGTAATATTATAGTAATATTCAACATAATAATAATAATAGTAATACACCCAACAATAATTATAATTATAATAATAATAATACTAATGATAATAATAACAATTATATTAATACTAATAATAAAATAATATTAATAATAATAATATTAATATTAATAATACTAATATAATATTAATAATATTAATCATAATAATACTATTAATAATAATAATAATAATAATAATAATAATATTATTATTATCTCACCAAAATAATAATAATAATAATAATAATAATAATAATAATAATAATAATAATAATAATAGTAATAATATTATTATCTCACCAAAATAATAATAATATTAATAATACTAATAAATATAATAATATATAATAATAATAATAATACCCCCACCAATATTACTATTATTCATTATATTATCATATTCACACCAAAAATCATAATAATATAATAACTATATTAATAATAATATTATATTCTCCATATTAATAATATTACTACAAATATTAATAATAATAATAAATATAATAATAATAATAATAATAATAATAATAATAATAATACCACCACCAATATTACTATTATTTCTTATATTATTATAAACTCACCAAATTACCACCAATGATCCTCCCATCTCAGGGACACCCACCAAACATCATCAAATACACCCTACCAAAGGGCACATCAACATATAATATTTAAAATAATAATAAAATGACTAAATAATTAAAATGGGTGTTACAGAAAGCTCCTAAATATTGAAACTCGATGGTGAGTTGCAGGTGGAAAAATTCACTTGCTCATACACGATTCAGCCACGAATTCTCTTGGATTATGATCTGGATTCAATCCCTAGCATCCATGGAAGAAGTTTCAATCAAGAAAATGGATGGAAAGTGAAGAATTTGGTGAAACCGAATCCAATTGCAAGCCAAGAAATCTCAATCTCAATCTATGCTCTCTCCTTCAATCATCACCAACCTTTGCATTGGATCATCTCTACTCAATATATAGATGATGTATGAGTGATCTAGAACCCTCTAGATCCTTCTAATGAGAGTTTCAATCTCTCATGTCATGAGATTTTCAATCACATATCATGATATGCACCATTCTGTTTGCAGCTTGGAATCAATCACATTCTCTTCCAATTTCTCCCCTAGTGACATTTTGAAAGAGTTTAGCTTGCAAAGGCCCTTGGTTATGCCTTGATTCTATGTTTTGCACATGTTACTTAATATGCAAGCAAGTACTTTCCAAAGCAAGTCCACAAATTAGGCCTCAACTCAAAAATGTGGCTAAACCAATGTTCTTAAAATGTTTTCTAGAGTCAAAATGATATATTACCTGCCATGGTTTGGATGTGTAGGTTGAAAATATCAATTTCCAACTTTGATTCATTTAACTTATACCCTTATTTTAGGTCATTTTTGCAACTTTGGGCTACAAGCATTCCCAACATCTCTTGACCTCCTTAATAGCCTTAAAACATCATTTTGAATAAGTTTGATGTTGAACATTTTTCCATTTGAAGCTTGGAAATAGGAGTTATGGCCTTATGCTTGAAATGACCTGTAATCTCCAAATGACCAAAATGCCATTGACTTGTCAAAGCCATAACTTGAGTTCTACAAATCCTATCAAGGACTTCTATTACTCTCTAGAAAGCTAAGAGGATAAGGAACAACATTCATGTTGACCAAAATTCTATAGGAATCATCCTTCTTGGGCAAAAAAGTTTGATGCAAGTTGGGTAACTTTCAAGCCCCCAGATTCACATACCTCAGATGACCTTTAACTTGTCAAAGTCATAACTTGAGTTCTATAAATCCTATCAAGGACTTCTATTACTAAAATTAAAGCTAAGAGCAAGCTCTACAACATTCATGTTGGGGGCAAGATGGGATGACAATCACATCTTGAGCTAAACTGCCTTGAAGATAGGGGTCAAACTAGGGGATTTTACATTGTCAAGCCTTAGAAACCCTAGCTTGAAACTTCTCAAACTCTTCAATCATGATAAGTTGACCTTGGAATCATCCTTATAGAATCTCAATGTATCAATCCATGATCACATGGCTCTTGGATTAGGTATCAACCTTCCTCAAATCACCAGTTGACCTAGGGTTGACCCAGTCAAACCCTAACTGCACCACTCATGGCTGAGTCTTCTTAACCTTACACAATGACCTATCTAGGCTTCATTATGGCCTTCAAGACATCTCATAAGCTCTCTCAAGGCTTTAAGTCCACATTCTTGGCTTCAGAATCATCTGAGGAGCTCCCCTAACTCTCAAGTTAGGAGGCACACACTCTTGGTTTCAACCACTCTCTCTGAGGATCTTTTGACTTCTCTGACAAGGATATCAACCCTTGGACACTTGAATAGGCTTCTTAGCTAGCTTAAAACTCTTGTATAGATCTTTATTGGTACTCATACCTCTTGATCTCCTGCATACATGTCAATGAAATGCAAATGATAATGCTAATGTGAATGCAATGAAACATAAGCTAGGTAAAGAAATGTTGGGCAAATTTTGGGGTGCAACAACCATGAGCTTTAAAGTGGTAGAGAAGGAATGGGAATGGAATCCTCCTACACTCGTTCCGAATTTTTTGAATACAAGGCGCTCGACTTGGTTATTCGAGACATTCGTCTCTATCCAAAGTCTTTTGTATAATCCTAGTCAAGAATAGATTCTTCCCTAAGAAAAACCTAAAAATAACATCAACTCATCAAACTATTTTATGCCTTAGGGCATCAATCGAAAACCCTTTTTCAAGGTATAAAATCAACCAACAAACAACTATTTCATAAGCCTCCGAACTACGGAGCTTTGATTCTTCACTTCTTTTAAGTGAGGATACGTAGGCACAAGGGTCACAATCCTTGGCGAGCATTAAAATAAATAAACCAACCCCTCTTTTCCTTAAGCAAGCAAACTCTTATTAAAAACACCCATTCACGCTAAATAACCTAGGAGGTTCCCATCGAGTACGATGGATGCAAGGGGGTGCTAACACCTTCCCCTCGCATAACCGACTCCCGAACCCTAAGACTTGGTTGCGATGACCACACTCTTTTCCCAAAGGTTTTATCGCTATTTCTCTTTCCCTTCATGGGATAAATAAAATCCGGTGGCGACTCTGTGTCATTTTTCGCGTAGCGACACCCATAGTTGTTTTCATCATCAAAAAGGGGGAGATTGTTAGAACACAGATTGATGTTCAATATATCTCATTGTTTTGATGATAACATTAATGAAATTTTGTATAGAGAATGTATATACACTAATTTTTGTTCAAGTGTTTATTTGTTTCAGATATCAAAATTAACATTATTCTGGAAGCAAGAACGCCTCTGAACATTAAAGAATGAGAAAGCTCTGAGCGTTAGAAGCAAGTCATCAGAAGACTCTGATCTGCTACGATGACTCTGAGCAAAGCTAAGAAGATCTTGAGCAAAGAACATACGTAAAGCTTCAGAAGACTCTGAAAATACTCAACGCTAAAAGTACAGAAGTTCTGATAAGCAAGTATGCTCTGATAAGGATTTCACGCTTAAAGCACTTTGCTGCAAACTCTGATAGAGAAACTCTGAGTGAGTTAAACTCTGACCTGAACAACTAAGAATATCATCAAAAGTTCTGATGCAAGGCGTTCCAAAGTTGTTGAAGAAGATGCTGTTCAAATAAAGATCCGTTGGCATATTCTTTGGCTTATCCTAAACGGCTCTTTCCCCATTCGTGCATGACACAAGATTTAAGACAAAAAGGATTTGTCAGAATATTCCTCATCTGAGAAAGGAAAAGTCAAGTGAAGACAAAAAGAACAGAATGCACAGATTGTACAGTCTTTGAGAAAGGATTTTCAAAGTACTATAAAGGCATTTCCAAGCATCACTTCAATGGTTAACGAACTACCAACGAATTACTGTCAAATTATTCTACAAGCTCTCATACAATATTCTTCAAGCTAGAATAGTTTTATTCTTCGTTCTTTAACTTGTGTAAAAATCACTGTTGTGATATAGCTTTTTAGAAGCACATATTAAACACATTTGTTAGTTCATCTTTGTAAAAGATTTCCTTAAGAAGACCAAGTTGTGGTCAGAATTTCTTGAGAAGACTAAGACAGTTGTCTTAGTGATTTACACTGTAATCAAGTTTGATATAGTGGATTAAGTCCTTGTTGAGAAAGACAAATCACTTGGGTAGGGTGGACTGGATTAGTTTGAGTTTAAATGAACCAGGATAAAAATACTGTGTTATTTTTCTATCAACTAAATTGTTTTAAAACCCTTATTCAACCCCCCCCCCCCCTTCTAAGTTTTTTTTCTCACCTTCAGCGTTTTGAGGTGGAAGAAGGATGCGAGCGTGAGATTGAGATGCTGATTGTCTCTTTTTTTATTTATTAATTCCTTCTTATGTCTCCTTGTGCCTGGCCCATATTTGATTTTCTTCACTACACACACCACCGACCCACACACTCATCCTTTGCTTATATTATTTTCTTTTCTTATTTTCATTTACTTTTTCTATTCATTTTCATATGGATTTTTCTTTGGTCATTTTTTTCTCACATTTTTATGTTTATTTTCAAATTTATTTCACTTACAATCAGATTTTTCTAAGTGTATAATTATTTGTTTTTTTATTATTCTATTTTCATTATAATTTTCATTTATGATTTTAGTTTATTTTCAATTTATTTTGGAATATGATATAATTAATCTAGAGGGTTCATTGAGTGAGATCTCTAAGAAGTTCAATCTTCAAAATTTCAAATATGCGATTGAATGATTATTGAATCATCTTCGCACTTTGAGGCATTGATAGATTGCCTTCATGGGTCATGGGATTTCTGATAGATATTTGATTCCACTTCTAACATCTAATTTTACATCATTGTTCCTTGCAATTCGTTCTTATCATCATCACCGTATAACTCATGCATATTTATCATTATTGTCATCTAAACCTTTCATTAGTTCATTATCTTATTTGAACAATACAAAAACATGATAAAAAAAATTAAAAAAAACCATAAATATTTGTATAATACCATAATTTTTACCCATAAGATCTCACATATCATTTTCATCATTGTATAAAAAAAATATCACAAGTTTGGTTGATTTCTTACCCTCTCATCTTGGGTTTATCTTCGCAGAGATCACCAAGCACTTCTTTGTGTATTTTTGTTCCTTTATGTTTATATGCTTTATGTTTCACTAACCATTGATCAAAATGCCAAAAATATGTCTTGTACCTTTTTGTTTTCTTTGCAATGTAGGGTACTATATCAAAAGCATCACACATGATTCATCAGTTAGGGTTTTGCTCCCTTAAAGTTAAACAGTGGTCAACATTGTTTCTCAAGGCTCATGCATTAGGAATTGATCAAAAGTTCCCCAAATAATTGGTTACTTATTTTTCAAAAAGTTCCCCAAATAATTGTTTATTTCCATGCATTCTTTAACAAGTAATTTCAAGTGTGGACATGATCAATTATTCAAATTGTAGTTAAAGGGGGGGGGGGTTGTTATCGTCTCTAGAGGGATTGGGGATATTTTGATGCTTTCCTTTCAACAGTTTATCGTTTAAAAATAAGGATTTTCAAAGTTTTGTTGATAAAATTGTCACGTTTTTAGTAGCAAATCTTATAAATATCTAAATATTTTTGTTATCAAAAGTAGTTTTCATCTAACTTAACTTATACGTATTCTTTCAATCTTGCATGTGAAGTCAGATCTAATTAATATCATCAAGTATTCTCTCAACACCGTATATGTCTAGAGCAGCGTCGTGAGAAATATCATATCCACCGCTACACAATTTCTGCATATAACAACCAATATAGTAAGCTTAAGTTTAACACAAAGCAACTATCGACCATAGACCGATTTCTCTAATCTATAAACCGATATATGAATATTTAAGGTCAAGTTTTACAAAATCTATGTCTAGATTTTTACAAAACAAGAATGGATCATTAAGAATAAAAATATTCATCATATATTAATCATCACTTGTTTACATATAAGGTCAATCAAAAGAAATACATACAAGTAAAAGGTAGACTACATCTACCTTTGATACAAAGAAAATTTGTTACCCATAACCATGGTAGTTTGCTTTACAAGTTTTGGAAGAAGATGAATGAGCATCCACATCGAAGAATCTAACTCGAATGTAAATCCAGCTTCTATTTGCAAAATATCACCTTTTAGTGAAGAAATATGTCAAAATGAAGTTCTTGTGTGTAAAATTCGGTTATGATCCCTAAAAATGGTGAAAAGTACTTATATAGTACTTTTAGAATCTGTCACGTTTGCACTGTGAATGATTTCTTCGCCCAGCAAACCCCTTTTTTAGCACTTGAAGTGCCTCTAAACAGTTAAACCGCCCCTAGGAAAAATCTGAAGTTCGTTGTGTGAGCAAATCTTTGCACTGCAAACTACCTCGCATGCAAGTTCGCACAACGAACTTAGGATCCTTTAGCTACTAACTTGGGTATGGGATGGTTTGTTGGCTCTTCGCTGCTACATCGCCACAACGAACATTCGCTGTCATGTTCGCCCAACGAACTGACTGCCCTTTCCTTACTTCCACCTTTCTGAGATGCTTCGTTAAGACTTTGCCTTGTGTTTGCACAACAAACATTTGCTGGCACTCCTCGTTGGCTGTTTACACAACGAACATGCTAAAATTCTTCTCTTCCTCGGGTTTCCTTGTCCAAATGCTTGTGTCTTACACTTTGATGGTTTTACGCCTAATTCCTACACAATAACACACAAATTAAAGCAACCAAAGGTATTTTCACACTATTGAGGAATAGCATAATAACATGGAGTAAATCCAACAAAACAACACAAAAGAGTTGAAAAATGAAAATAATTAATGATCAATTTAAAGCAAGATTGACATTCAACAAACTCTCTCCAACTAGATCTTTGTTTGTCTTCAAGTAAAGTATGCCTCTCGTTGAAAACAAGAGGATTTTCTTAAGCATTTAGTTCACCCAAAAATGTATATATGACTCAAATAACCAAATAAATGTACACAAGCAATGGTTACAACTTCCTAGAATCGAATAATGCAAAAAGAATTTAGCTCTTAAACAAATATTATGCAATGCTTCAAGTAACAACTAAACTCTCATGCTCTAATCACTCTAACACTCCTCTTCGAATAAGAATCGAAGAAAATAATGTGTTTGCAACTGCGAGACAATTTCACTCACCTGACAAATGATGCAAATACAAAACAATTCATACATTCATCTAAACAATCATCAAAGAAATTATGGAAGCAAGAATATCACTAAGGTCTTTAAAGGTTGTAGCTTGGTTAGGTTCACAACAAAGGGACATTTATAAGGCCATGTATTCAAAGTTGCCAATGCAAAATAAACATTCACTAAACAAGGTTATGTACACATTTCAACTCTATCCAACGCTTTCTTTTCTCTATTGCTCACCCTTTCAACACCTTTTTGCACATTATTTCTTTATCTATCTTTTTTCTTCAAACAAGCATTCTTTTTTTTTCATATTCATATTCACACTTTTTTCTTTTCATGTTTGTTTGAAAATTTTCAATTGAAAATTTTCAAAACTTTTAGCAACCTACAACTTTTCTTTTCACTCTCCCCAACTCGGTTTCAACCAAACCTCAAGTGAATGTTCCTTGCTTTTTATGGCAAAGAAGACAAATTACCATAAATTCAAAGGTTTAAGAAAGAAATTTTAGAATCCTACACAATTCAATGATGAACTATCCTTCAAATTATGTACAAACCAAGTTCATCACTAAACTAGGATCTAGCTATTAAGCTCAAATGGGTTAGCAAATTCTCACTACTCACGAGTAAGTTATTTTTGGATATGGTTGTGCTAAATATCAACAAATGCCTTGACCATATCTAATTCTCCCACAAATATAGCCTAGCCTCAGGCCAACCAGCATGAGCTAGGAACTGCTCCCTAGTCATCATCGAATGCTCCACAAAGGGCTCACTATACTACAACTGTAATACCTGCATAAAATCATGAATATCAATCATGGCGCACTGAGTTGCCGCCATCCACTCCCAGTTGTAATCACAGATCTCCCTCTGGAACGGGTTAAAGCTCTGGGATTAACTCCGCCGATTTTCCCTCAATCAATAATGCATTAGAAATGGCATCCATGTCTCTATGAAGCCTCAAAGTTTGATGATACTCATAAATTTCATCCTCCCCCAAGGTGAGAGGCTTACCTAAAACATGATTAATGGTGTCCCGGTCAAATTTAACCTCTCTTCCACAAACCATAGTAGTCCAAGCAAACGCCTCATTGTCATCTGGAAGTGCATTGGCTTAGAACTCCCCTTACGAGCTCTACGCTGTAATTGCAACAAGGCGTTATCAACTTATCCCACTTTTTGCTATGAAGGATTCCCGCTACTGCTCGATAGGAACCTTGAGGCTTGATGTTGATCCTATTTTCTGGAAAAATGCTCCTCTTCTCGAGACCAAGATAAAGAGCATCTTGCTTAGCTCCTATGAACCTCTCAGCATCTAATTGGATTGGTTGCGGACGGGATGAACTTCCGACCTTTCTTTTCTTGGAAGGAACTGTCTTTGAAGGTGCCATTTGCACATTCACAAAACAAAACCAGCAAACCAAACACAAGATATATTAGTGAGAAAGCAAAGCACAAAGAATCAAAACAAGAATCTCAGCAGCACAAAGATTTTAAAATTTTTTGTCATGTTCGCCAAAAGTTTGCCTAGCGAAGCCATAGCGAATACTTGCCTCAGGTTCACTTTGCAAACTCAAGGAGAACCCTGCGAATTTCAAAATTGTAGGTTCTGACTACAGCAAAGAAATTAAAATGCAGAGCCAAATTTCTACATTCAGCTTTTTTATTCATGGTACACAATGAGTATCAAGAAACATCACCACAACCCGAATTTGTTCAAGCAAAAGGTTAAAATTTCAAAAGGTTTCATTCTATTTCAAATTAACTCTAACCTAAATAGACTCAAATTTCAAACTTCTTGAAGTTCAGAAGGTTTCAAATTTTTCATTCTACTTAGAAATTTTTCCAGATTTTTCGAAGGTTTCAAGTTTTACTTTCCTTAGAGATTACTAAGTGATGAAAGCAGTAAATGCGAAAAGTAAATGACACGGCGATATATCCTGGTTCCCCTTACAGTTCGAGAGTACTACAGTCCCCTTTCAACATGACAGAGATTTTTCAATAATGTTAGATCCTAAGATAGACTATCCTAGTCTTTATATACAAGGCTCTAAGAATTACACCAAGAGTAATCCTCTTGGATTTTACAACAAAGTTGAAATGATGACAATCCTCTCAAACTCAACTTTGTTGCTTCCGACAATCCTAGACATCAAGGAATATAACCTTACAATCTTAAGTTCAACAATCCTGAAAATAAGATGTAATAAGCAAAATACTTAATTCTGATTTTGTTGGAGTGCTTGAAGTTGAGCTTCAAATATCAATCAAATGATTGATCTTATTCTTGAATATACAAACTCTATATAGGATATACAAGTGTCCTTGAATGGTAGAATGAAACTTAAAAATGATTTGTATGAAAGTTTAAATGCAAGGTTTCACTCTTTTAAAAATTTCAGATTTTCACACTTGAAAAATTTGAGAGTATGATAATAAAAGTTTGGAAAATTTGTTTGCAAGAAGGTGTATCTCAAAATATGATATTATGAGGTTTTCATAGCCTCTAAACACCTCGTCAAAGGAGCACAAATGATCAAGAGTTGCGATGGTTCAAGTGGAAAAGAAAATGAGAGTTTCTGCCAAAAGATACATCATTCTGGCCTGCAGCGCCAGTGGTAATCGGTTATCCCAAATGGGTAATCAATTACATGCTTTAAAGTCTTAATTTTTTTTTTTGAAAATTCCTTCAGATTAATCAATTACCATGATAGGGTAACCGATTACTCTGACCCAGTTTTGCCAAAAAAACTCAAAAACAGTGGCATAAAGGCTTTGATAATGCAAAATATTTTTTCTAATGAACATGCAAAGAAATGAGGAGGGTTTTGAACACTTGTATAAGCTATATAAAGGTTAAATGTTATACCTTTTCTTTGTGTTAAAACCATCTTCAAATTTTTATCAAGTCTTGATATAATTCTTTGGCAATAAAGGTCTTTGATCTTGATTTTGAACTCTTGAAATACTTTTAACCATCCTTGAGCTGATGAATGTTTGTCGTCATCAAAATATTTGAGAAGCCATGCCTTCACAATCTCCCCCTTTTTGATTATGACAATTACTTTGAAAGTTGAAGTTCCTTGTGCTATTCGAACAAAAGCTCCCTCTTGGATAATGCCCCCCTTAATCCATGATTTTAGAGAAGTCTTTGAAAATCTGCAACTTTTGTTAGAAAAACAATAATACTATACAACACTATCACTTCTCCCCCTTTGTCATTAATAAAAAGGATTGGAAAAGTAATTGAAAGAAATATTGAAACAACAATATCACACGAGATCACAACAAGACACAAAACAAGCGACACAAACATAGTACATAAGTAAGACGAGCAAAGTTTGAAGTACATAAAACATAGTAACGATAAAAAACAGAACCAAACTTAAACAGAGCATAAATAACTGATACTCAAGCAAATGTTAAGCCTAAATCTATATCTAGAGTCTAGAACCTTACAAATAATCATCCTACATCCAGATCTGAAGAGTATATTTCTATAACGACTTAAATCAAATACAAACAGGTAAACAAAGATGACATCCATATCAGCTTCATGAATGATTCATATAAAACACCATGATTAGAATATGTACATACGCTTAACCCTTTTTTTACATGCATTCAACTATTTTTCCAAATGTAAGTGAACATAGTTCTTCATCTCTATTATCACACATCCTCACAATATCCTATTGATCCTACTCATGCTACTAATCAACACAATAAGATAAAAGATACAAGTGAATATCAACTTACAAGAACATGTCAAACGTTTTCTCATTGATAGATGAATATCTAAGATCTTAGATTTGAAAAAGGTTTTCTCAAGATCCATAAATAAGAAATAAAAGACAACATCAATCTTGAATCAAAACTAGTTCACAAACATATATTAGATAAAACTAGTTCACAAATATTTTCACCTTCAATAGGATCTTCATGAGCCAAAGTAATGACAATCCAGTTTTGAGATTACTCTCAAAGTCAAACAGCCTAGCAGCCTGTAATAAAGATGTCATAGTAGGATTTTACAGTGAAAGAATGAAAAGCACCTAATGACCAAATGAAGCTATCATCAAACCCCATATTTGGATAGATCTCAACCAATAGCTCCATCAGTTCAACCTATTCCAAAACCAATACACTCCTATGCACCAAATTGTTTAAGCCTAGATATCAATGCCACATCAACCCCTCCCACTCCCCATATCCCTTACAACCCTTAGCTTCCTATCAAAAGCTTCATAAAGGCCAAGAAAGAGAAGCATCAGAGGAGTATTACTAATCAATCTAGAGGTCCAAAAAGGTATGTTACATCCATCACCAAGTGTTTCCCGTGAAAATTGGAAAACAACCATTGAGCTTCCAAATCTAACTTTGGTGACTCACAGGATCGGTCAGATTGATTCTAGGACATGTGCTAAGCGTTGATTTAAAGGAAACACTAAAGAACTAAACATTTCTCTAGTGTTTATGAGAAAATATTAATATAAGTGTAAGGTTCGACAGAATGAAATAACATTAAATTGAAAGAAACAAAGGTAAAGAGGTTTTAAAACACTTAAACAAAATAAAGCATAATGCCAAAAGACGTAAATTACAAAGAAGTAAAGATAAACTCTTTTAAGATAAAGCGAAAGTAAGTTTCATTAAAATGTAAAATGGTGTTTTCACATTACGTACATTCTCCCAGAACTCTTTTCTCTACACTCAGATACTTTGAGTAAATTTTGGAGTAACTTGTACAATAGTAAATTACAACACACTGAATTCTATTGCTAGAACCCCTATTTATAATAATACAATTAACTGATGTTAACCTCCTAAAGTTATCAGCACCTGACAAATGTCGCGCTACATGTAGCTGCTTCTTAGATGTGCGCCACTTGTCTCGTTCAACAATGAGAAAGCATAATTACTCCCTCCCTTATTTGAATTTCAAATTCTACTAGGGTTTGGCCAGCATTCTCGGTCGAAGGTGACCTATTTAATTTTAGAAATATTTTCTAAGTCCCAAAAGTCTTCCCTCCTTATGTGAATGCCTTCGATTTTATTTATGGCCAAGATCCACTCGAAGGTTTTTCCATATTACTTAGAGAATTCAATATTTCACCCAAACAATTTAATTTAATGAGGGCGTCGAATTTGTGAGCTAACAAATTCTCCCCCAAAAATGTCTTTTTCGACCACGCTGAAGAAAAAGGCTATTTTTTGACAGTATCTAATTCGACGCCATCTTTCGACCTCTACGTAGGTGTTAATGCAACTGACTATCCATGACTTGAAAGAAACTGTTAACCTATTTTTTCAAGCACGTCCATGACGTCATGGCCCATTATGAAACATTTTCTTGGAAACCCCACGAAATCCCAGACCACCATCATTTTCTTAGGACCTATGAGATCGTGGGTTTAGGCAATAACTGCCACCGCCACCACTTTCGTCGCGTGTCCCACTACTCTTAGCCCTCAATGATGAATAATGGATTTTGATTACTTCAAAACATCTTATAAATAATTTCATCAGAAATTATTTTAACTTTTTCCAACTCAAGTAATCACTACGCATCTCTTCCAAACACTCCCAATCTTTCTTCAGTAAACCCATTTTTACTAAAACTTCATTAATGGCGTCCTCCACTGCTGCCACCGAAGATCAGAAGAAAAATCCCAAGGCCAAAGGATTAAAGACTGTGTCACTACTTCCTCCCTTTGCTACACTGGACGGACCAAAAATGGTGAAGAACCAACAATTTATTCTTGAACCCTTCATAGAAGAGAAAATGCATATTTATGAATCACAGGTAATGATCCCCATAACTGTTTCAGGTAAACCTTTAGCTCTAGCTGGCCCTCTGTCTCCTTTAGGAACAAATTATTCAACCCTCAGTGACTTCTTTCTCTCCTATCACAAAACTAAACCTTTAGAGCAGAAAGACCATACCAAAGTACCCACTGAAGGTCCTGACAACCTAACTTTACACAATGTAGACCTTAAGTATATAAATGATGGATCTAGGCTATTTAGAGTGACTCCTTATTTCAAATACTCTGATCTTTATATGAATTGGTTGACCAAAGTAGAGAAGGTCAAGGCAGACACTTAGAAGAAAACTGAGATTTACGACTTGATCATGATGTCCAAAGCAGATCCCACCTACTGTCCCATTCTGCTGGCCTCTGTCTTGTACTTCTAGGATAGTACCCACTACACTTTTCACCTTCCTTGTGGGATGATGACACCCACTCTTTTTGACCTAGCCGCTATCACAGGGCTAAAACCCCATGGATTGGTTTATGATCCTGAACTGGATTGTCAAGACACTATAGGGTTTTTGACCACCAAGCACACTACACCCACTTCATCAATCACTATCACAACAAGCAAACATAAACTGTTGAAGAGCAAGAACACATAGCATATCTGGCTATGTGGCTTTCTCGTTGCGTTTTCTGTATAAAATCTTTGCAGGTGACAAGGAAGTACCTTACTTTAGCCAACCAACTACATTTGAATCGAGGTATCTGCCTAAGTGAAATGATTCTGGCCAGTTTGTATAAGTCTCTGAGCGAAGGCGCTGGTCGACTAAAAATCCAAGAGAGTAACGAGAATCTCTTGGTGTCAGGGCCTTTCCGGCTACTCCAACTCTGGCTTAATACCACATTCGAGACTATCCTTCCCAACAAAGGGGTGGTCGATGAATAAGACACAGAGATAAAGGAGAGGCGAGTCGAACGGACTCGATTGGTCAAGCTAACCCCTAGTGAAGAGGGACAAACACTCAGGGCGAATATATCTGGCTTTATTAAGATGTTCACAAAATGCCACGAGTTTACACCACGGATGGCTCCGTTTGCAAAAAGGAAATATGACCCTGAATGGTTCACTAGAGCCTTTCCTCCTGTGTTCAAAAAACATGAAGCATAATCAATGCTTGTCTGGTAAAGTTTTTTAATTCCTCGACTTATTGTCCACAAGCTTAACCTTCTGAGGGGCCAAGCAGTATTGATGGCCTACTAGTCAAATCTTGTCTCTCGACAATTTGGCTTAGTCCAAACATTGCCCAAGTGTCTGTATAACAAGAAAGCTCATGTGATCCTCCCCCATACTGTCTTCAATACATTAGAGAGTTCGACGCAACTTGCTCGACATGCCCACAAATCTCTTTTCATCCCTGTTTAC
The DNA here is from genome assembly GCA_963859935.3 of Lathyrus sativus. NCBI lineage: Eukaryota > Viridiplantae > Streptophyta > Magnoliopsida > Fabales > Fabaceae > Lathyrus > Lathyrus sativus. The sequence continues at coordinate 430,906,006 of OZ012736.1, forward strand.
TTCGAGCCGTCTCACCTTTGCACTTAGGAATTCTCTAACTGGTGGTCGAGGCACTACACTTCAGAATTCCTTGATGTGTCTAGCTTTGTTCACTTGATTGACCAAGCTTTTACTGATGTGCAGGAGAAAGTCAAGAAAGGTATATCCACTCATATCAAAGAGATTCAAGCCTTCTAGAAGTACTTTGAAACTTCCTATCGACCAAATGATGTTAGTCAAACCATCAGTGAAACCGCTGTCACGCTGAAAGAAATTTTTTCAAAGAAAATGGAGAATTTAAAAATCCCTTCGTACGTTCCTCCTAAGAAACGTTATGAAGTTGCTTTCGCCCTATTTCCCCCAAAGACTCCTCGACTTCCATCTACTGGCTTTGGAGTGGTTCTTGCCCCTCCATTTCCAGATTGGTTTATTTGTGAAGATTCTATAAAAATCCTTCGTCAGCAGTCGAAACCCAAGGCCCAGCGGGTAGTTTCGACTAAACATACACTTAATAGTTTCAAAGGGAACCTTCATGTCGGTATCGAAGATGTTCGCATCGAATCCGAAATCGTTGAAGGTCGTCATCCTTCGATTTTAGATTCCTTTATCTAAAGTCTATTATTACTAACTTATGGCAACGTTGTTTATTTTGCAGCTGCTCCCAAGAAGAATGCACCTCAACCACGGGTTGAAATAAAGGCTGAAGGCAACAAGGTACTTTACGTGCCTCTTTCTTTTATTAATTTGTTCTCGATTGCTTCTAATACTTCTTGGTAACTTAGACGTCTCGTAAACCACCTCCGACACCTCTAAAGAAGTTGAAGAGAGCCTCTACTCAAATTATCATCGACTCAGAGGATGATGACGAATCTTCTCCCGAGGACTTACAACTAAAGAAGAGGAAGAGAACCAGCCAAGGGACATATGTTACTGGTAACCTATCTGACCCCTTGATGGCTAAGGTCTCTAAAATGACTACACCCACCAGCGATGGTGTAGAAACCTCCACTAAGAGCGCCTCGACACCAGCCACAATCCTTATTGAGAGTGACAATTTTAGTCCTGCTGATGAGGGTGCCAAGTTAATTCACTCATCAGTTTTCCTTGAAGTCCCACTTTACTTGCACCTTGCTCCCTTTTATCATAACTTAATTTTTCTTTTGGTTCAGGCTGATGCAGGTGGCTCAAAGCCAACGTTGGACAAATCTCCTTCTCCAGCCACCATCCTAAATAGCCAAGGTGAGCCCACTTACCATCCCACGTCTGATTTGGGCTCTAGAATAAGTTCACTTGGTGAAATTAAAAAACCTGGCCTTGAAACAACTCCTCCTTTGCCTACAAAAACTGCTACCCAATAGTCTCAAACTGATGGTTCTGATCTTGAAGAAGATGATGCGCAGCAGAATCTTATGACACACGATACAAGAGACGTCCATATGGAGGAAAACACATCCTTAGCTGATGCAGGCCATTCCCCATTGGGTAATACTCTTGGCGCCGAAAATGTTGATCCAGCGGGGAGTGAGGATACAGAGGAAGATGAAACCATGCATCAATCTGAATTGGACGGCCATAGTGATGAAAACACTGGCGACGAAATGGATGAAGACAAAAGAGATGATTATCAGAGTGAAGAGGAGGATACTGGGAAGGGTCCTCACAATGAGCCAACCCCAGTCGAGGTTGTTTCTATTCCGTCCATTGGCGCTGCTCCTGAAGGCAAAGCAATACCCACCATGTGTGGATCAAGCCTTACTGGAGTAGAACTCAATGCCTTGAAAGTCAGCAACCCTCGACAATACATCAAGATCCTTCTTGGGAGTCGAAGAAGTTCTTTTGGCAAGACTCTGAGTGCTTCAACCTCTGAAGATCAAGCTTCGAGCAAGCCTAAAGAGAACATCCTCTAGAAGATCAAAGAAAAAATCTTCAAGGGTGATCTTTTCACTATCCTGCAAATGGACCATGTTACCCACCTTTCTCTGAAGAATCTCCTTCAACAAGTGGACATTCATGCTATTTCCCCTGAGTTTGCCATCGTTATACTAGAACTTGGCACCATGATTGACCAAACGCCTACCTCAGATCGAAAAAACCATTTCGACCAAAGCTGGAAGTGAGGCTGCCGCTTGGGCCGCTGCCGCTGAGTCCAAGAACAGGGTAGCAGAATTGGAGGAAGCAAAGGAAAAGAACAAGCAAGAGATTGCCTCTAATGAAAAGAACATTACTTCCTGGAAGCGCAAGATCAAGAAACTTCAAAGCAAGATCTCGAAGGCCAAGAAACGAAATACTGAGCTATCTGCCTTCAATGATTACGGCCTCTCAAAAGAGCTTGATCATGCCATCACTTTTGCTGAGGAAGCTCGACAACTGGAATTTATGAATACCATTTTTGACTTTGCTTTATGTATTAAATTATTCTATAGAGATTTTAATTTCTTGAAGCGGTGGTTATATTTGTTCAAATACTTGCCATTTACTTTCAAGATTCACTTATCTTCATTTAATTCTTCGACTTTATAGGCTCCATTGAAGAAAACTTGCGTAATTTGGAACGTGCCTTCCTATTTCGGGGACCATTTGCCAAAGGCTATGACCTTTCGATCCATAGGAAAAATTACCCTCCAAACTAAGTCTCTAGGCGAAAAGGTCTTAACCTTAACCTTTTTATTATACGACTTTTCTACTCTCCTCTTTTGCCTCCTCAAAAGTTCTAGAGCTTTAAGTCTTTCCCCATCTAAATCCACCAACTCATCTAACATCATATCCCAATAAGTCTTGCAAGGAATTTCATGATGTCTCTGAATCCTAATTGACTGCAGGTAGATCTCAACAGGTAATACTGCGTCGTGGCCAAAAGTCAGTCGAAATGGAGTGTTATTGGTGGCTTCTTTGGGAAAGGTTTGACACGCCCAGAGGATCTGGTCTAACGTCTTATGCCAATTCCTAGGCTTCTTTCCCACATGATTTTTTATCAATCCAATCACCACTTTATTTGCTACTTCAAATTGACCATTAGCCTGAGCATAATAAAGTGTCGAGGTTAGGAGTTTGAATCCCATTTCCTTCGAAAACTCCTGCATCTTTCGACCAATAAACACTGACCCTTGATCTGTCGTAATTGTTTTTGGTATTCCAAACCTGTAAATGATGTACTTTTGAATGAACTCGATGACATCCTCTTGATCCACCTTTGGTAGAGGTACCGCTTCGATCCGCTTTGTAAAGTAGTCAATTCCTACCAGGATGTATTTCTGATTTTTAGAGGATGCTGGTCGAATCTCTCTAATAAAGTCCAAAGCCCAACCTCTAAAAGGCCATGGTTTGACTATAGAGTGTAACTCGCTTGTCGGGACATGCTGTATTCCAGCATGAACCTGACATTCCTGGCAGCCCTTGGCAAATTCAATGCAATCTTTTAACATGGTAGGCCAATACACACCTTGACGAAACCATAGCCATTTCATCTTATGGCCTACCTGGTGTGCCCCACATGCCCTACCATGGATCGTCAAAAGGGCCAAATATGCCTCAGATTCACTAAGGCATTTAAGTAAGACCCTTTCAGAGGTCTATATAAATAACTTGTTTCCTAGAAAACGTAACTTAGAGCTTGATACTTAAACTTTCGCTCTGTAGACGTTGATGGAATACGTAAGTACTCGACCAAAGGATTCCTCCAGTCTTTATCCGTCAAACTATCCACTGTAAAAATCTCAAAGTTCTCTTCATCAGCATATCCAAACTTCGTTACTTCTAGATTTAATGGACATAATCCAACAGACACAACTTTACCCCTAGCTTCGATTGCTTCCTGTAAGGTTTCCTTCGAAACCTTATACCCATAGGCAATCTGCGCTAAGTCATTTCCTACTTGATTCTTTAGTCGAGGTATATGTCGAATGCTTTCCACTTCAAATTTTTTCAGTAGTCTGTTGGCTATTACAAAATACATGATAAGATTTTATTTAACAGACTTGTAATCCTTTGTAATTTTCTTTATAACCAACTTTGAGTCACCCATTATTTCGACTCGGGTTGCCCCCAATTCTAACAAAATTTCAAGTCCTACTATCAAGGCCTCGTATTCCTCCTCGTTGTTGGAACAAAGCCTTTCGACTTTATACTTAAATTTTGTTGGAAATTTTCAAGAGAAATAATTAGCACGCCAATGCCCGTCCCCTCTTTATGGCTGGAGCCATCGAAGTATAACTTCCAAGGTTCCAGTTTGACGTAATTTAAAGTGCTTTCATTTATGGAGTGGTCGACAATGAAGTCTGCTACCACTTGTCCTTTAACTGCCTTCAAAGCCTTATATGTTAAAGAATACTCAGCCAACGCTAACACCCACTTACCTATTCGATTATGCAAGATAGGTTTAGACAACATATGTTTAATAACATCAAAGTGAGACGAAACATAAACATCAACTGGTTTATATATTTATTTAGTTTTGTACAAGAGAAATACAAGCATATACATAATTTTTCTATAATGTTATACCTAGTTTCTGTATCATTCAAAACTCTACTGACGTAGTAGATGGCCCTTTCGACGCCATTCCCATCCTCTTGAGCCAACATGCTCCATAAAGTTTTGTCTGATGCTGCTATGTATAGCCTCATACTCCTACTCCTACAAGGTGGCAAAAGAACTGGAGGATGGCTCAGGTAGTCTTTGATTTTATCAAAGGCTTCCTATTGATCTTGCCCCCATTCGAACCCCTCTTTATTGAATCGAAGCAATGGAGAAAAGGCCTGCATTTTTCCGCTTAGGTTTGATATGAACCTTTTCAAGAAGTTTATCTTACCCAGCAGTGACTGCAACTCCCCTTTTGTTGATGGCGCTTTCGCTTCCATGATGACTTTAGTTTTATTCTGGTTAATCTCGATCCCCTTTTGTGGACCACAAAGTCTAAGAAATCCCCCGCCTGCACATAAAATGCACACTTAAGATGATTCATCTTAAGACCATATCTCCTCATCCTCTCAAAGGATTGTCGAAGATGGTCCAAGTGATTTTTCCCTGAAAAAGACTTAACCACAATGTCATCAATATATATTTTCATGAAAGTTTCTATATAATCATGGAAAATTGAGTTCATTGCTCGCTGATATGTTGCCCCAATATTTTTTAGGCCAAAAGGCATCACTACCCATTTGTAGGTGCCTAAGGCTCCAGGAAATCGGAAAAGTGTTTTGGAGACATCATCTTCAGCGATGAAAATATGATTATAACCAGAGTATTCATCCAACATACTGAGGTACTCATGTCCTGCGGCGGAATCGACTAGCATTTTTGCCACAGGCATAGAATATTTATCCATAGGAGTTGCTGAATTTAGATCTCTAAAGTCTATAAAAACTCTTAGAGACCCATTCTTTTTAATAACAGGGACAATGTTAGCCAACCATTCGACATACCTGGCAGTGCGAATGAACTTGCATTGAAGGAGTCTTTCGACTTCCTATTTTATTTTCGAGAGAATTCCTAGGGCGAACCGCCTTGGATATTTCTTGACTGGCTTCTTCCCAGGCTTGATTCGTAGTTTGTGTTCGACCAATTATCTCTTCAAACCAGGCATCTCATCATAGTCATAGGCAAAACAATCTTTATATTCTCGTAGTAGCTGGATGACTTTGACCTTATGTTGTGAGTCGAGATTGGCACTCACGTATGTTGGCCTTCTAGTCACTCCTTCTCCTAGGTCAACTTCTTCCAATGGGTCCTGCGCTAGCATCTTGATATTGTTTGCAAGTGGATCCTTTTCAAATCCCAGAGGCTCTTCATCATAGATGACATCAAGCCTCTGACTTTATTCCACATCCTCAACCTTGTCAGATGGTTCTGGGTCGAATTCCTTACCAGGACCTTCTTGGTGAAAATCAAACTTGGCCCTGTCGGCCATCTGTTCACTAGCAGCTTCCAAAGCCACCTGAAGTTGGGTTTCAGCCACATAGTCCGAAATTCTTTTCAACGTTTTGAACTCAGGCATTATCACTGAATTCGCTTCCCCATCCTGTGGGGTCTACTGCAGGATTGCCAAGGTATGCAAGCCTCTCTCCTGGAACTTCCTTATCCCACAGAAAACCGTCAACGAGGTGTAAGTATAATGAGCAGAATGTCTCATCGTCCGAAACAAATTCAAAATCTACTGGGGCGCAAGGAGCAATGTTAGCCAAATGTTTTTCGAACTGTCTTCAGTCGACATGATTTATAGGTGCTTTGAATTACCCCTGGTCAGCTTCAATGTTCTCCACTATGTCGTTTGGCCTCCAAACAACAATTCGTTAATGCATCGAAGATGGCACTGCACCAATGCCATATATCCATTCTCGTCACAAAAGCAGATTATAATTAGCCTATGTTTCCACCACCATGAAGACGGTGGGTCTTGTAATCGTTCCAATTGTCAGGTCCACCTGTATTACCCCCATCATAGAGCCAACCTTTCCTTCGTAGTTCGACAAGACCATATTATGTGGCTTTGTGTCGGTGTCATATTTGCCAATTTTATTTAGTAAGAATGTGGCATCAGGTTTACCGTTGTGCCACAATCCACCAGAATCTTATTTATTGGCACATTTTCCACCTTTCCAATGATCTAAAGCGGCTTCAAGTGATTTTTCATTACCTTTGTAGGTCGCTCGAAGAAGGCATTATGTTCTTCTATGCAATCGTTGTTCATGACATAGTAGCACACAAGTTTTTGTGCCGCCATTTCTGCCTCAATGTAGGAATCCAGGTTCTCGACTTCTGTGATTTTTTCGAAATCCCTAGGCATTATAGATACCATGTTGACTAGGACATTTAAAGAGGCGTCAGAGTTGAATCGAAGTTATCTGTCATCTCTTCGTCATCCTTGACCGTCCCTTTATGTTCAACCTCTTGAGAAAGGAATAATTTTCTCCCCACAGGCATTTTCTCAGTAATCTTGAGTTGACTCCCTTTGTTTTCAGTAGGGGCATTCGTGCTAGATTCTCCATGGTTCTTCGATGAGGCCTCCCTAAGGGTCTTCCTCCTTCTTTGCTCCCTCCTCCACTGAGATGGTGACATCGGGTTTTTTCCTTTGTAATTCTCAGAGACACGTGCAACCTTGGAGGATTGAAACTCCTTACGATAGGTGATCGATGAACCTCGACTGACTTCGAAATTCTTCCATTTTTGCTGTCTCTTTGGTCTGTCTTCATTAGGTTTGACCCACTCGCTGTTAGAAATTTTGGAAAATAGCTTAAAGGTAGTAGGCCTTGCTCCTGGCGCTCTAGCATTAGGCTCAGATTTTCTTGGATTATTGCTTTGAGAACCATATTTGGTCTTCTCCCATTTCTGTTTTATCTTTCACACCCCCTCGAGCTTTTGGGCAGCCTTCTGATCGAAGATTGCACTACATCTGGGGGACAACATGACACTAGAACCTTTCTTTTGATAGAAATGGAGGAACTTAACAATGGTCTCCTCGTGTCTTGGGTATGCCATTTTACTGCACACTCCCTGGAAACTTAAATCGTCACCTTCTACGGTCTCGTGTTGTGTTATTTCGATCATATTCACGTCTAAATTGACGTTATTACTTAGGTTTAGCCTGCAAAGGTCCAACTCAAGGCCTTCAGCAACCCTATCCATCCTAGTAAATCCATCTGCAGCTTCTTTGGTTACCAACATCAGGTTGGAACCTTCTGTGTCCCCCTCACTCGAGTCATTAACAATTTTGTCGAGGCCCTCAGTGTAACACCCCGTTTCCCAAAATAAAATAAAACGATTAAAATAAGCACATATCAGAGTTTCTCCCACTTACTGGATGTTACAATTTTCCTCAAAATTTCACACATCATTTTTCAAAAATCATTTTCAGTAATATTGCAACGGAAAAATAAGGATAGTCTGTCATAAACCACATAACATGTATATATACACCAACATATATATAAAAATCAGCCATCTGCCCAAGATATATATATATATATATATATATATATATATATATATATATATATATATATATATATATATATATATATATATATATATATATATATATATATATATATATATATATATATATATATATATATATATATATATATATATATATATATATATATATATATATATATATATATATATATATATATATATATATATATATATATATATATATATATATATATATATATATATATATCCATCAACAAGATACGCCACAGGGGCACCATAAACATCATATAACAAAGAACTCCCAAAAGCCCCGGTGTTATGTATCAGAGCATCCCTACGACTCGCCACAGAACAAACTAGCTATCACCTGAAATCTCTGTACTTCCAAAGAAGCACAGACCACAACAACAACAAAGGGGTGAGAATCTTGATCAAATAATAACAGTATAAACATACATGAAATAAAAGGCAGAAAACCATAAATCAATTATTTGATATTTCTCACACCCGGACCTACTGTCCCATCATCAACAACCACAACACCAAATAACAATGCAACACATGCATTAGACTCAACAAAATGCGGTACCGACTCAACTCAGGATAGATTGCATACACTCCCTCTGAGCAACGATCTATCCCTACCACGCTCCTCCTGAGCCAATATAATCAAATATCAACGTCCCCCACTTGGGACACGGGTGGTCGCATAGACTTCATCCGAGCAACGATCCAAATTCCCGTCCACGCTCCCCCACTGGAGCTCGTGAGTGTACCACACACCACGTCCACGCTCCCCACTAGAGCACGCGAGTAAATCATACACCACGTCCACGCTCCCCACTTGGAGCACGTGTGTGAATCACATACGCTCCACCGAGCCGTAATTCACCACGTCCACATGCTATGCATATACACACAAGCACACAAAGTGCATCGATCCTACTGATCCAATCACCACACAACAACACGTCAATACAATGCATACAAGGCATATTCGATCCTACTGATCACAACTACCACACAACATATCCCACACTATACACATAAGGCATACCGATCCTACCGATCCAATCATATATCACATACATATTAAGCACACAAGTGCATCCGATCCTACCAATCCAATTGTCACACAACAACACATAATCACAACGCATATAAAGCGTATCGGTCCTACGGACCCACTTACCACAACACATCACTACAACATACTCAATGCGTAACAATCCTACTAATCTGCATATTTTGCACACTGTGCATACATCTCACGTACGCATCCACACATATTCATTCCTAGTCGAAGGATACATAGCCACTTTAGGCATCACAGCGTACTTCATTTCAATCGTTCGTATCAACGAGTATTCAAGCACACGCCCTCTACATCACCTCCATGCTCTAAACCGATCCACAATAGCCACGTACTCGCTCACGACCAACAAGGGTCCAACCACGCAAGAACGGAACAGCACAGCAGAAAAATCACAAAATGTTGCCATGTTCGTTGCCATTCGCCTGGCGAAACCCCACAGTGAACACTCGATGGGACTCGCCCGGCGAAACCCCTAGCGAAGCCAAACAAAAGCAAAAGGCAGCATTCGCTGCCCAGTTCGCCTGGCGAAACCTGGCGAAGGCTCGCCCCCATTCGCCCAGCGAATGCACGCGAATTTTGCAGAAAACAACTCTCAGCTCAGAGTCGGTAATGCACTCCGAGCTCAGCCGATTCTATTCCCAAGCCAAACCCCATCATACCAGAAAATCGTTCCACTACCCAACTATAACATATATACGATAAAACATCAAATTCTGCCGATTAATCCACTTCTGGCTTAAAACTACATTCTACTCCGAAACCCTCATTTCCCCCAAACGATCACCAACATCGCATGCAAGAGTTTTCGACATTCAGACACCAATTAAAACAGAATCAACAACACAATTTATCATGCAATTCATCATCAATCATGGGGTTAGGGAAATCCCCCTCTACCGATTATTCATGCATACCGAAATTTAACCGATCATCCCCCCTTACCTTAAAATGCAGATTGATGATGATGAAGCTTCACGATTTCACCGTCTTGATGATTTCCTCAAGCTTGTTGAACCGTGATCTTCCCTTCCTTGATCGTTCTTCCTCTCTTGTTCTTCTTCCACGCATGTTTCTTTCTCTCTTCCAATTCTATTTTCCACACAATGCCAACAATGACCTTAGTTCCAAATAATCCCTTATTTTCTTTTATTCCAAAATAATATTAATAATCTCTTAATATTAATAATAATAATAATAATAACAATAATAATAATAATACTAATATCAACATTAATATTAATTATTAATTATTATCATTATCAATTATCTAATATTAATATTATGCCTCTATTTCTTCCTCAATTCCCACACCAAACACGCTAATGAATAAAATAACACCGGATCTAAAAATAATTAAAATGGGTGTTACAACTCTCCCCCACTTTAATTATTTTCGTCCTCGAAAATATCTGATGGAAACAGCTCTGGATACGCTTCCTGCATCCTGCTCTCCAGTTCCCATGTCACACTGCCTCCTGCAGCACCTCCCCAAGCCACTCTCACCAAAGGTATCTCTTTCCCTCCGAGTCGCTTCATCTTGCGATCCTCGATCCTCAACAGCAACGTCTCCACAGTTAGATTCTCTCTAACTTGGACTTCATCCCTCTAAATCACATGAGACGGATCGGGTACATACTTCCGAAGTTGTGACACGTGGAACACGTCATGCAAGTTCGAAAGCTCCGGCGGCAACGCCACCCTATAAGCCACAGTACCAATCCTCTACAAAATATGATATGGCCCGATAAACTTCGGATCCAACTTCTTGGGCTTCAATGCACGTCCAACACCCGTCACTGGGTTAACCCTCAAAAATACATGGTCACCCTCACTGAATTCTAACTCTTTTCTGCGGTTATCATAATAACTCTTCTGCCGATCCTGAGATGCTTTCATCTTCTCACGAATCATCTGCACTGTCTCAATAGTCTGTTGTACCAACTCTGGTCCCAACACTACATTTTTCCCTGACTCATACCAACATAAAGGAGTTTTGCACCTCCTACCATAAAGAGCTTTAAACGGTGCCATCTCGATACTGGAATGGTAGCTGTTGTTGTACGTGAACTCTACCAATGGCAAATGAGTATCCCATATACCACCTTTCTCTAACACACAAGCCCGCAACAAGTCCTCTAAAGTCTGAATAGTCCTCTCTGACTGCCCATCCGTCTGAGGATGATAAGTTGAACTCAGCTTCAACTCGGTACCCAAAGCCTCTTGCAAACTCTTCCAAAATACAGAAGTGAACCTCGGATCTCTATCCGATACAATACTCAAAGGCACACCATGTAGTTTCACAATTACCCGAATGTAGATCTCTGCTAGCTTCTCCAACAGAAAACTGGTACTAATCGGCACAAAGTGTGCAGACTTCGTAAGCCGATCCACAATCACCCAAATGACATCAAATCCTCTCGCTGTATTCGGCAAACCTGTGACAAAATCCATAGCGATACAGTCCCACTTCCAAACGGGAATCTCTAACAGTTGCATCATTCCAGAAGGTCTCTGATGCTCCACCTTCGATTTCTGACACACCAAACAAGCATACACATAACGAGCAATGTCCTTTTTCATGCCCGACCACCAAAACAACTTTTTCAAATCCTGATACATCTTCGTAGCTCCTGGATGAACACTTAGGCTACTACGATGCCCTTCGTCCAAAATTGACCCCTTCAACTCATCATTATCCGATACACAAGTTCTGCCCCGAAACCTCAACACACCCGCATCATCCAACTTGAAATCACTACCGGAGTCACTTCCGGCCTCACGCATCAAATCTACAAGTTTCACATCTAACTTCTGATGTTCCCTTATCATATCCAAGAAATCATTCTTCACCTGCAATTTACCCCAACATTACACTACCTGCAGTAAACTCACAAACCATGCTCAAATCTCGAAACTGCTCAATACGCTCCATCTCTTTTACCATCAAAGCCGACATATGAATCGTCTTCCTGCTCAAGGCATCTGCAACAACATTTGCTTTCCCTGGGTGATAACTCAAACTGAAATCATAGTCTTTGAAGAATTCTAACCATCTTCTCTACCTCATATTCAACTCTTTCTGATCAAACAGGTACTTTAAACTCCTGTGATCACTGAACACCTCGAATCTTGAACCATACAAATAATGTCTTCAGATTTTCAAAACAAAAATAACCGCAGCCAATTCAAGGTCATGAGTAGGATAATTTCGCTCATGCACCCTCAATTGCCGCGACGCATAAGCAACCACTTTTCCATTCTGCATAAGAACTCCGCCATATCCCATCTTGGACGCATCACAATATACCACAAAAGGCTCACACGGATTCGGTAACACCAACACCGACGCTGAAGTCAATCTCTTTTTCAGCTCCTCAAAACTCTCTTCGCACGCAGCATCCCACACAAACACTTGATCTTTCCTCATCAACTGAGTCAACGGTAAATCCAATCTGGAAAAGCCTTCAATAAATCTTTGGTAATAACCGGCTAAACCCAAGAAGCTTCTAACCTCTGTTACCGTCTTTGGTGGTTCCCACTGTAACACCGCACTAACTTTCGAAGGGTCTACTGAAACACCATCACCTGAAATAACATGCCCCAGAAAACTCACAGTCTTCAACCAGAACTCACACTTCGATAACTTAGCAAACAACTTGTTATCCTTCAACACTTGCAAGGCAATCCTCAAATGCTCCGCATGCTCTTCCTCAGACTTAGAATAAATCAGTATGTCATCAATGAACACGACAATAAACTGATCCAAATAAGAATGGAAGATACGGTTCATATATTCCATAAACACACTCGGCGCATTAGACACTCCGAAAGGCATTACCGCATACTCGTAATGTCCATATCGAGTTCTAAACGCCATCTTCTGAATATCACCTTCCTTAACTCTTATCTAATGATAACCCGACCTCAATCGATCTTACTGAACACACGAGCTCCCACTAACTGATCCATCAAATCATCAATCCTTGGAAGAGGATACTTGTTCTTGATGGTCACTTTGTTCAACTGACGGTAATCAATGCACAACTGCATGCTACCGTCTTTCTTCTTCACTAACAACACTGGAGCTCTCCACGGCGACACACTCGATCTGATAAACTTTCTATCCAGCAACTCTCCAATCTGAGTCTTCAACTCGGCCAACTCCACTGCCGACATCCTGTACGGCGCTATAGAAATAGGCCTCGTACCATGTACCAGATCAATGCTAAACTCAACTTCTCTCTTCGGAGGCAACTCTGTAATATCATTCGGGAATACCTCCGAAAACTCATTCACCACATCTAACTCATCTAACAATGCCTTGTTGTCAACAGACAGTGATGCAAATAAAGAAAACACCTGAGCTTCGTCTTCCAACAAGGTTCTCAGTTCCTTACTAGACAAGGAATCTGCCAAAGCTTCCTCTTCTGGAGTCAAAAACAATAACACCTTCCGGAAACAATCAATGTACACTCGGTTGAACTCCAACCAGTTCATACCAAGTATAACATCCAAACTACCAAGTGGCAAACAAATCAAATCCACGCCAAAATCTCGGCCAAAGATAGTCAGTGGACACTTCAAACACACAAGCGAAGTAGTCACTGAACCAATTGAGGGAGTTTCAATAGTCATCCGCTGCTCAAGAGTAGTCGGCACCAAACCTAACCTCTGCACACAATCAACAGAGATAAACGAGTGGGTTGCACCCATGTCAATCATAGCAGTCAAAGGAATGTTATTGATAAAACATGTACCTTTGATCGAACGCTCCTCGTCCGCCGACTGAGTACCCACCACAGCAAACACTTTACCGCTAACCTGAGGCGCTTGCGCCCTCATTGGCTTCTCACAACGAGTGCTAATATGGCCTTTCTCACCGCAGTTATAGCAAGTAGGCATATTAGTCCTACAATCCGCCATCACATGGCCCGACTTCCCACATTTGAAGCACTTCTTAGTCTCCTGAGGACAATCACTAGCACGATGCCCCACGACACTGCACCGATAACATTTCAAATCTGCCAATGCCTTCCTATCTCGGAATATCTTATCAGACACAACCTTCTGCTTTCCCTTACCGGTCGGCACACTGTAAGGTGTACCACCGAACCTTTGCTTACCCTTGCGGTCACTCGCCGCCTTGTAATGTGCAATCCTCGCACGGTTGTCATTATCATAAATGCGACTTCTACTCTCCAACTCAGGATAACTCCGGATTTTCTGACACGCAATTCCCCTCTTGATCTCCGGCCTCAACCCATTCTCAAATTTCAGGCACTTAGAATTCGTAGCTTCCTCAGTATTGTAATGAGGACAATACTGAGCCAGCTCCTCAAACTTAGCCGCGTACTCGGCTACTGACATGCTTCCCTGTTTCAACTCCAGAAATTCCATCTCTTTAGCACTTCTGATATCTTATGGAAAATACTTTTCCAGAAATCCAGATCGAACCACCTCTCAAGTAATCGGAGTCCCCGAAGCCTCCATCCTCTGACGACAATTGTCCCACCAAGCCTCGGCCTCCCCCTCAAGCATGTGAGTACCGAATCTCACCTTCTGCTCGTCACTGCACCCCATGGTCCTGAAGATCTTCTCTATCGCCTTCAGCCATTTCTGTGCAGCTACCGGATCTAAAATCCCACCTTCAAACTTCGGTGGCTTGTTGCTCTGGAACTGCATCAAGTCTCTGAACAAAGCACCCGCAGCCAGATTCTGATTGGCCACCGCCTGTGCCATAGCCTGCATAGCCGCAGCCAACGTCGCATCATTCCTCCCATCCATACTGCTCAACAACAATAACAGGTTAACAGAAAACAACCAACTCTATCCTACAGACATACTCAAAACACTACACTGGCCGGACGGACCAACCTGCTCTGATACCAACTTGTAACACCCCGTTTCCAAAAATAAAATAAAACGATTAAAATAAGCACATATCAGAGTTTCTCCCACTTACGGGATGCCACAATTTTTCCCAAAATTTCACACATCATTTTTCAAAAATCATTTTCAGTAATATTGCAACGGAAAAATAAGGATAGTCTGTCATAAACCACATAACATGTATATATACACCAACATATATATAAAAATCAGCCATCTGCCCAAGATATATATATATATATATATATATATATATATATATATATATATATATATATATATATATATATATATATATATGTATGTATATATATATATATATATATATATATATATATATATATATATATATATATATATATATATATATATATATATATATATATATCCATCAACAAGATACACCACAGGGGCACTAGAAACATCATATAACAAAGAACTCCCAAAAACCCCGGTGTTACGTATCAGAGCATCCCTACGACTCGCCACAGAACAAACTAGCTATCACCTAAAATCTCTGTACTTCCGAAGAAGCACAGACCACCACAACAACAAAGGGGTGAGAATCTCGATCAAATAATAACAGTATAAACATACATGAAATAAAAGGCAGAAAACAATAAATCAATTATTTCATATTTCTCACACCCGGACCTACTGTCCCATCATCAACAACCATAACACACAATAACAATGCAACACATGCACAAGACTCAACAAAATTCGGTACCGACTCAACTCAGGATAGATCGCATACACTCCCTCTGAGCAACGATCTATCCCTACCACGCTCCTCCTGAGCCAATATAATCAAATATCAACGTCCCCCACTTGGGACACGGGTGGTCGCATAGACTTCATCCGAGCAACGATCCAAATTCCCGTCCACGCTCCCCCACTGGAGCTCATGAGTGTACCATACACCACGTCCACGCTCCCCACTAGAGCACGCGAGTAAATCATACACCGCGTCCACGCTCCCCACTTGGAGCATGTGTGTGAATCACATACGCTCCACCGAGCCGTAATTCACCACGTCCACATGCTATGCATATACACACAAGCATTCAAAGTGCATCGATCCTACTGATCCAATCACCATACAACAACACGTCAATACAATGCTCACAAGGCATATTCGATCCTACTGATCACAACTACCACACAACATATCCCACACTATGCACATAAGGCATACCGATCCTACCGATCCAATCATATATCACATACATATTAAGCACACAAGTGCATCCGATCCTACCGATCCAATCGTCACACAACAGCACATAATCACAACACATATAAAGCGTATCGGTCCTACGGACCCACTTACCACAACACATCACTACAACATACTCTATGCGTAACGATCCTACTGATCCGCATTTTTTGTACACTGTGCATACATCTCACGTACGCATCCACACATATTCATTCCTAGTCGAAGGATACATAGCCACTTTAGGCATCACAGCGTACTTCAGTTCAATCGTTCGTATCAACGAGTATTCAAGCACACGCCCTCTACATCACCTCCATGCTCTAAACCGATCCACAATAGCCACGTACTCGCTCACAACCAACAAGGGTCCAACCACGCGAGAACAGAACAACACAGCAGAAAAATCACAAAATGCTGCCATGTTTGCTTCCATTCGCCTGGCGAAGCCCCGCAGTGAACACTCGCTGGGACTCGCCCGACGAAACCCCTAGCGAAGCCAAACAGAAGCAAAAGGCAGCATTCTCTGCCCAGTTCGCCTGGCGAAGGCTCGCCCCCATTCGCCCAGCGAATACACACGAATTCTGCAGAAAACAACTCTCAGCTCAGAGTCGGCAACGCACTCCGAGCTCAGCCGATTCTATTCCCAAGCCAAACCCCATCAGACCAGAAAATCGTTCCACTACCCGAATATAACATCTATCTAATAAAACATCGAATTCTGCCGATTAATCCACTTCTGACTTAAAACTACACTCTACTCCGAAACCCTCATTTCCCCCAAACGATCACCAACATCGCATGCAAGAGTTTTCCATATTCAGACACCAATTAAAACAAAATCAACAACATAATTTATCATGCAATTCATCATCAATCATGGGGTTAGGTAAATCCCCCTCTATCGATTATTCATGCATACCAAAATTTAACCGATCACCCCCCCCCCCCCCTTACCTCAAAATGCAGATTGATGATGATGAAGCTTCACGATTTCACCGCCTTGATGATTTCCTCAAGCTTGCTAAACCGTGCTCTTCCCTTTCTTGATCGTTCTTCCTCTCTTTTTCTTCTTCCACGCGTGTTTCTTTCTCTCTTCCAATTCTATTTTCCACACAATGCCAACAATGCCCTTAGTTCCAAATAATCCCTTATTTTCTTTTATTGCAAAATAATATTAATAATCTCATAATATTAATAATAATAATAATAACAATAATAATAATAATAATAATAATAATAATAATATCAACATTAATATTAATTATTAATTATTATCATTATCAATTATCTAATATTAATATTATGCCTCTATTTCTTCCTCAATTCCCACACCAAACACGCTGATGAATAAAATAACACCTTATCTAAAAATAATTAAAATGAGTGTTACACTCAGCAGCCTCACTCATGAGTTTTTTTTTGTGGTATTATCCTCAAGGCCTATAGTGACCTTGGCCAACATGGTTTCATTGGCAAAATCGTCAATGATTTCCACTATATTGATTGAAAAGTCGAAGCCATCAGCAACTTCGACCATATGCGCTTCTGTTGGCTCAGCATAGTGGGCATCCACCGTTTGCAGTGGATCAGCGTCAATTTTCATCTGACTATTGTTTTTCTCTCTAAACTTCAATCTTCCCTCTTGGATAGCATTCTGAACCAAATCCCTGAAAAGAAAACATTGAGACGTTTTATGACCCAAAAACTTATGGTATTTACAAAATCCTCTTTTTTCTTTGTTCTAAAGGTGGCATTTTAACGCCAGCAGGCACTATCATTTGCCCATCTTTAACTAACAAATCAAAAATTTCGTCACATTTAGTGATATTGAAAGTATATCTTTTCTTTGGAAACTTGTCATTCTTTTCAAATTCGACAAAACGTTTTCCATTTGAGGGAGCTAACACTTGCAAACGTAGGGAGGACCCTGCTTTAATTCAGCAACATCTATTTCATTCTCGTCAAAATATAAAGATTCATCATGTGCACCTTCGATATTTTCATTATATTCGACATAAGCTACCTCCTTAATCTTATTAAATTTGGCCTTTTCGTCTTTAAGACGCTCTAGTTGTCGAACCCTATCAGCTAGTTGGGCCATATCTCTCAAATACTAGGTATCTAGTTTCTTCCTAATAGAGTAATCGAGGTCACCAGCGGCCATTTCGACTAACTCGTGTTCAAGTACTTGAGTAAAACACCTAGCCTTGAGTAATCGGAATCTATTTAGATAATCTTCTATTGGCTCATAAAACTTTCATTTTATACTAGCCAATTCCTTTAAACTAATCTTAGTTTGCCCCATATAGAATTGTTCATGAAATAAACGTTCCAACTGGGTCCAATTGCAAACTGAGTTAGGGGGTAGAGTTATAAACCAAGTGAAGGCGTTTTTAGTGAGAGAGCTTGGAAAGTACTTTATCCTAAGGCTTTCATTATTTGCAATATCTCCGCCTTCGTTCATATACCCGACAACGTGTTCGACAGTAGATTTCGTCGTATCTCCTGAAAACTTGGTAAACTTTGGCACCTTCGTCATAGGAGGTAATTCTAACTAGAGAATGTACTCTACTATTGGTGACGTATAATTTGGCCTAGTAAAACCGGAGTTTACCTCATTTTGAGCCATTATTCTTTCGACCATGACGGCTAATTTGTTATCGACGACCATGTTGTTACGTCGAACCTATTGTATGACATTGTCTACATCTTGGTTTCGATTCACCATAATCACTTCTAGGTCTCTTTCTACCGGAATTGGTGCTTGAACCCTTTGTGGTTTAACCCTAAGAGGCTCGAGTCTAGGGATTTCGACCCTTCCTTGATTTTCTAGATTGGTCTCAGATACGTTCCTTAAGTCCTGTCGTGGAATGTTTTCCACAATAGTTGTGGTTCTGACAGTGGCTGGTACCCCTATAAATTCTGTCAGCCGTGCTAATTGCACTGCTAATTGTTGGTTAGTCTGAGTAGTATTCTGGATCAAAGGTTGGAAGATTTCCCCCATAGTTTGGGATAAGGTTTGAACCATTTGCAGGTTGCTCTCATCCATTTGCTGCCTCAAACAAGCTATCGAAGTATTGGTCAGATTAGGGCCCTGAGCGGAATACCCCGCACCTATACTTTGACTGTTTCGACCAACATTTATCCCAAATTTCGATCCTTGTAATGGAGAAGCCATCACATTCTCTGAGAATATTGGGGGAGCATTTTGGAGGCCTTGCATTACTGTCGTTGGTATTCCATATGGTGGGTTTCTTGATAATGGTTGTGAAAACCCTAGAGGTAAAAATGTCTAGATGTCGAAGTTCCTCCTGGCAGAGTTTGGGGATTTGATGCTTGAGGCCCAACATACTCTAAAACGGGTTGGGTGTAGGCCCTCATACCTGTCGACCCTGACCCCAACACTAATGACACTGGTTCAGGACTAACAGGAGGTGGTATCTGCTCTACTGTCAAAGGGGCTGAGGGTGAAACTACATCATTCCTAGACACATCACGAGGATTGATGTTACTAGGCTGGGGATTAGAGTCATCCCCTCAAATGTTTGGGTTATTTGGCTTATTAACATCTGTCGCCATTTCCCTAGTGTAGTTTTTTCTTGGTCTTCCTTCGTTTTTAGCAGCTATCTTACCACTTCTTAATAACATGCAACGACGTTTTATCAAAGACAATACTAACAACTGTAATTTCGCAAACCTTTACAAAAACTTCATAAACTTTAGCACTGTCCCACTAGACGTGCCAATTTGTTTCCTGTGAAAATTGGAAAACAACCGTTGATCTTCCAATCTAACTTTGGCGACTCACAAGATCGATCAGATTGATCCTAAGACATGTGCTAAGTGTTGATTTAAAGGAAACACTAAAGAACTAAACATTTCGCCAGTGTTTATGAGAAAAGATTAATATAAGTGTAAGGTTCGACAGAATGAAAGAACATTAAATTGAAAGAAACAAAGGTAAAGAGGTTTCATAACACTTAAACGAAATAAAGCATAATGCCAAAAGACGTAAATTGCAAGGAAGTAAAAGATAAACTCTTTTAAGATAAAGCGAAAGTAAGTTTTATTAAAACGTAAAATAGTGTTTTCACATGACGTACATTCCCCCATAACTCTTTTCTCTACACTCGGATACTTTGAGTAAATTTTGGAGTAACTTGTTGAATAGTAAATTACAACACACTGAATTCTATTGCTAGAACCCCTATTTATAATAATACAATTAACTGCTGTTAACCTCCTAAAGTGATCAGCCCTTGACAAGTGTCGCGCTACATGTAGTTGCTTCTTGGATGTGCCCCACTTGTCTCGTTCAACAATGAGAATGCATAACTACTCCCTCCCTTATTTGAATTTCAAATTCTACTAGGGTTTGGCTAGCATTCTCGGTCGAAGGTGACCTATTTAATTTTAGAAATATTTTCTAAGTCCCAAAAGTCTTCCCTTCTTATGTGAATGCCTTCTATTTTATTTATGTCCAAGACCCACTTGAAGGTTTTTCCATATTACTTCGCAAATTTAATATTTCACCCAAACACTTTAATTTAATGTGGGCGTCGAATTTGTGAGCAAACACCAAATCTGCAAGAAATCAACTTTGTGAATCCACCAGCCTCAAAAGAATTACCATATTCCATCATGTCCTTCCACCATAGTGATTGTTAACTTGAAGCAATTGAGACCTCATTAGAAAATATTCCATCATGATGGTTAGTAGTATCTACATAAATTATACATATCAAATATTGATGGACATGTTGGTCCTCGCAAGTATATAGCGCCGTGCTGACCAAAAAAAGAATATAAATATCCCATCAAATAATATTTTGGTTGAGATTTTATTCAACTTTGAATGATGCCAATCATGTGGTAGGTATTATTGTATTTGTATAGCATATAGTCTCACATGTATGACCCAACTCAACTGCAAAGGTTTGAATTATAGCAACAAAGTGCCGTAATGTTTTTTTATTTTATCCAACAAAAAAGGACGGTACCTCTTTCACTTTAATTTGAATTGCACGGGTACGGTGGTGTTGGACCATTTTCATCCATCTCTGCCACATCCATTTAAGTGGATGACAAATAGAAAAAGCAACTATATGTTTCATTATTATTGCATTGCTATCGTCTTGTAGAGGGACATATTTAGATTGGCCACAAAGACTTGGACTCTGTCAATAAATCACCTAGCATACAAGAACATGAATGGTTCACTCATAATGATAAATAACTCATCATCGAGAAGTGGATTCATTCACAAAATACATTTGGCTTAAAAACAAATTTAGTGTTTCTCTTGGTCCACATAGTACATTTTTTTTCCTTTCTCAATCACATTATGTGTATTTTCTTTCTAGTAATTATGGTCCTCTTACACCATTCTTGTGGGACTAGTTAAGAAAGAGAAAGATAGAAAGAAATTATAAAAAAAGGGGAGACGAAATAAGAGGGAAAATAAAGCTATAAATGTTTATTGAGGTTTATTTTTTATTTTTTCGTGTCTTAAATTTGTGTATAATACTAAACCAAATAAGGATTAGTATACACAATTTTGGGCACCAAATTGTGTGCAAAATGTTAGAACGGATTTAGGACAATATACATAATGTTGCACACGTAACCCGTGCGAATTTGAAGCAACTTTGGCGAAGGCAGAAATGCATTGTGTTTGACTATAACAATAAAAGATGATGATATTTTGGTATTTTATCTATATTTTGGGGTTTATTATGGTGTTTTAACTTTCTAAAAGAAGAAAGACTTAAATATTGTTGTGATATTTGTAAGTAAGTGAGTTTTTACGTTTAGTTTTTAAATAAAGCCCTTATATTTTATGTTTGTATTGATTTTTGTCTCTGATATTAGTAGTCAATTAAAAAAGACAAACGATATACGCATGACAATGCTAACTTAATTTTTATCGGCGATGTACAAACTATTTTTTTTTTGTTTTTCTTTTTTTTAATATTAAATGAGAAGATCAGAAACTTCCAAAAAAAGGTCCTGAAAGATTTTAAACTTGAAAATTTTAGTTACAGCAAAAAGAACTCTTCAATAAAATATATATATATATATATATATATATATATATATATATATATATATATATATATATATATATATATATATATATATATATATATATATATATATATATATATATATATATATATATATATATATATATATATATATATATATATATATATATATATATATATATATATATATATATATATATATATATATATATATATATATATATATATATATATATATAGGGGGCATATCAAGAGGGATTTTAAAATGAGAGATGAGAGGAACAAACAACAACCATTAGATTATGATTAAACTTATTTATTAATGTGACTATTAATTTCTCTCTCTTATTAACTTGAATTTCATCTCTCTTATTAATTTGATCTACTCTTATCTCTCATTTGATATGCTCCCTATATATATAGTGAGAGAGATTTTAAAATGAGAGATGAGAAGAACAAACAACAACTATTAGATTAGTCAAAAAATTATGGTTAAACTTCTATTGAAAATTCAACCACAACCTATGGAGAATTTCACTCAATCAATCTTGATCTCAAGATTGTTTTTACTCACGTAATGACGATGAAAAGATTTAGAAAGAAATAAAGAAAGTAAATGTTAGAGAAGAAGAAGATGAACAATTTTCTGCAGAGAATCTCTGTCCATAAATTGTGGAAATTCTGTTATTTCAATTGCAACTGCAAACTGTGAATTACAAAATTGATCAGTTCGTATACAAAATAAGGGTTTCTCCCTATTTATAAATTTAGGTTTGCTTGCACTCCAAGCCAAAATGCAAAACTATAAAAGTCCAAAATAAATAACATTACTAAAATAGGCCTAAGGGGAAACTTGTTGCTTCGGCACTTCGACACACTAAGCAACTCGACACACTAACACATTAGGCTAATTTGACTAATCCTTTTTTCTGTCGAGCTACACTGCTTCGAAATAAGGAATTACAAACTCAACACACCACCTAATTCATTGTGTCTAAGCTATCTACATTCATCACAGACCTTAGCCTTCTAAACACTTCGACTGACACTCCCTTTGTCATGATGTCTGCAATCTGATTCTCAGTTCTACAGTGTTCCAAATTCATCTTCCCTTCTGCAACCTGCTTTCGAAGATAATGGAACCTCATTTCAATGTGCTTGCTTCAGCCGTGTGCTATTGGATTCTTCGTCAAGTTGATAGCTGATATGCTATCGATTTTCATGATAATTGCTCCATGACTCTTCGTTGTGATCTCTTCGACCAGGTCCACCATCCAGGTTGCTTGACATGCACAAAGAGAATCAGCTATATATTCTGCTTCGCATGATGACAATGCCACTACTGACTCCTTTCTCGAACTCCAAGCAACTGGTGCACCACCTAACATAAACACATAGTCAGCTGTGGGTTTTCTATCCTCAGCATCACTACACCAACTAGAGTATGTGTATCCCACTAACTTGCATTCTTTTCCTTCATCAGCTGCAAGAAACAAAATACCATAGTCGATAGTCCCTTTCAGCTACCTCAGTATCCTCTTCGCCGCTTCTAGGTGTGATACCTTTAGCTTCTGCATGAATCTACTTACTATACCTACATTATATGCTAAGTCAGGCCTGGTGTGATAAAAGTATCAAAGTGACCCAATAAGTCTTCTATATTGGGTTGGGTCGACATCATCTTCATCTGAATCCTTCGACAGTTGCAATCTAGTGTCAGTTGGAGTCAAAGTTGGGTTGCAATCTTGCATCTCAAATCTCTTAAGTATTTCACATGCATATCTTCTTTGGTGCATCATCAATCCTCTACTACTTTTGTAGAATTCGATGCCAAGGAAATATGAACGATTTCCCAAGTCTGACATTTCAAACTCCTCACTCAAGTTATGTTTGAAATCTTCAATTTCCTTCTTGCAACTTCCTGTTATCAACAGGTCATCGACATGGAGGCATAGTATAAGCAGTTCACTACTTCTTCTTCTTACGTACACTCCATGCTCAGTCGTACACTTCATAAATTCCTTCTCCCTTAAGAATCTTTCAATTTTCTTATTCCAAGCTATTGGAACTTGCTTAAGTCCATACATGGTTTTATGCAGCCTGCATACCTTTCTTTTTTCACCTCGTTTCACAAACCGAGTTGGTTATGCAACATAAACTTCTTCGTCTAAGGGACCATCCAGAAATGCACATTTCACGTCCATCTGACATGTGTGCCAATTGTTCATATTTTCTAGATCAACAACCAATATGATTCTTTCGATTCTAGCAACAGGTGTAAAAACTTCGTCGAAGTCGATTCCTTCCTTCTGAAGAAATATTTTCGCCACAAGTCTCGCCTTGTGTCGAGTTACTTATCCTTTAGGATTCACCTCCACCTTGTAAACCCACTTCATATAAATTGCCTTCTTGCCTTGAGGAAAATCGACAAGTGACCAGGTGTTGTTGACTTCGATGAAGTCTAATTCCTCATTAGTTGCTTTCATCCACTTTGAACTTCAAATCTTTCAATGCCTCAACTGCATTAACTGGTTCATATCCGCGTAGAAAGCATAATGTACCAGCTCACCTTCTTCATCGACCACATCATCTGATGTAGTCACACATTCTTGCAACCTTGCAGGCATGTGTCTTGTTCGTTGAGGTCTGCTTGGGTCAGCTTCATCTCTGACTTGTTCCTGTCGAACTTCTCTTTCTACTTCAGTGGCTGGTTCTTCACAAGATATTCTCACTGAATCCTTTTTGACATTCTCATTCCAATCTCATTCTTTAAGCTCATCTATGATCATGTCCCTGCTGATCACTACCTACTTATTCACTAGGTCGAACAACTTGTAACCTCTAGTCGAATGATATCCAATAAAGATCATCTGATTTGACTTGTCATCAAGCATCCTTCACAATTGATCTGGGACATGTCTATGTGGTATAGATCTAAACATCTTCAAGTGATTGAGACTAGGCTTGACACTAGACTAACATTCTTATGGTGTGATTCCTTTAAGCTACTTCTTCGGATATCTGCTTAATATGTATATTGTTGTCGAAACCACTTCACCCCATAATTCTTTGGATATATGCTTTCCATTCAACATACTTCTTACCATGTTCATGATGGTTCTGTTCTTTCTTTCTCCAATTCCATTTTGTTGTGGAGTGTACGGTGGCACCACCTCATGCACAATCCCTTCTTTTTCACTCAATGTATAAACTCTTTCGACACATACTCTCCACCACCATCAGTTCTCAGAATTTTCAGCTTTCGACCACTCTATCTTTTGACCATAGATTTGAATTTGGAAAATACCTTAATCACATCACTTTTCTTCTTGATGAGGTAAGTCTATAGATTTCAACTGTAATCATCTATGAACGTGACAAAGTATATGTTGTCTGCAATCGAATCCACCTGGATTGAACCACATACATCAGAGTATATGACTTCCAGAATTGCCTTTAACTTCCTTCATGCATCCTTGCTGAAGCTATTCTTGTGTTGTTTCGGCTGAACACACTCTTCACACTCTTTATAGACTTCACTTGGAATGTCAATTTTAGGTAATCCTGAAGCCACATTTCTTCTCTTTAGCTCTTTGATGTCATTGAAGTTGAGATGGCCTAGTAAAAAATGCCATAACCATTCATCTCTGCTGGGTACAGTTTCTAGGCACTTGTGCTCTATCACATTGAGTTCAATCTTAAAGGTCCTATTCTGAGACATTGGAGCCTTCAAGATCAACCTACCACCTGCGTCGAGAACTCTCATCATCTTATCTTTGATCGACACCTTGTAGTTCTTTTCGACTAGCTGCCCTATACTAAGAAAGTTACTCTTCATGCCTGGTATGTACAACATATTAGAAATTGTTGACCTCTTGCCATCTTTCCTCATAATTAAAACATCGCCAATACCTTCAGCTGCTAGAGTATTGTCATTTGCAAATTTCACCATATTCTTCGGCGAGGGCTTTATGTTGACAAACCAATATTTTCTTCTAGTCATGTGTGATAAGCATCCTGAGTCCAAATATCATTGGTCCTAGAATCTCTCTTCATTTATTGTTGTGACAATTAGCAACATCTCTTCTTCTTCATGCTTCGCCATCTTTGCATCAGTTTCTTGATTCCTTTTCTTTTCTCGACATTCACTAAAATAATGACCATACTTCTGGAAATTGAAACATTGAATGTGACTTTTGTCAGGCTTTTGTCCACCACCTTTTCCTCTACCTGCAACACCACCTCTTTGGTTGCCTTGGTTCTAGGGTTTTCTTTTATTCGACAAGTTTCCTTCCTGCTGATTTTGACCAGTCAAATTTTTGTAGCCTCTTCTACCTTTATTGTCATTCCAGCTTCCTTTGCCTTTTCTTTCCTTTTCTGACTGCGCCTGCAAATTCGACCTTCTTGCAACTCTCTCAGCCATCCTTTGTTCATGAGACTCAAGCGTCCCTTGAAGCTCTTCGTTCGTTAATACTGAAAACTCTTTCGACTCTTCTGTAGCTACTACCACGTGGTCGAACTTTGGAGCCAACAACCTTAAGATCTTTCCAACAACTAATCTTGACGTCAGCATTTATCCACATACCTTGATTTGATTCACCAGCTTTGTAACTTTAGTGAAGAAATCTGTTATACTTTTACTTTCATCCATCTGAAGCAATTCATAAGTTCTCTTGTGAGTTTATAACCGCACCTCTTTCACCCTTTCTACGCCTCCAAACGACTTTTCAAGAATCTCCCACACTTCCTTCGCTGATTCTACATCGTTAACCTTTTCAAAATTATCTGGATCTACACATTAATGGATTATAAATAGAGCTTTATAATCTTTCTTCTTCAATTCTTTGAATATAACCTTTTCTTGATTCGTCGCGTTTTCTGCAAGCAGTGCTACTCATTCCTTCACAAGATCTTGATTACAGAAAAACACTTTAATCTGCTTGCACCAATTCTCATAGTTACCTTTCTTGAGAATTAGACCATTCACCAGAAAGTGACCGTTTGGATGATTCATCGTCATCAAGATCTTCCTTCCTTGAATCGTAACCGAAACTCTAGATACCAGATGTTGGAAATTTAACCACAACCTATGGAGAATTTCACTCAATCAATCTTGATATCAAGATTGTTTTCACTCACGTAATGACGATGAAAAGATTTACAAAGAAAGAAAGAAAGAAAGTAAACGTTAGAGAAGAAGAAGATGAATAATTTTCTGCAAAGAACTCTCTGCCCACAAACTGTGGAAACTCTATTATTTCACTTGCAACTGCAAACTGTAAATTACAAAATATGATCAGTTCATATACAAAATAAGGGTTTCTCCCTATTTATAAATTTAGATTTGCTTGCACCCAAGGCCAAAGCCCAAAACTATAAAAGCCCAAAATAGCTAACATTACTAAAATAGGCCTAAGTCGAAATCCTGTGTTAAGCAACCTGCTTCGACACTTCGACACACTAAGAAACTCGACACACTAACACATTAGACTAATTTGACTAATCCTTATTTATGTAGAGCTACACTGCTTTGACACAAGGAATTATAAACTCAACAACTTATTCATTAATGTGACTATTAATTTCTCTCTCTTATTAACCTGAATTCGATCTTTATTATTAATTTGATCTAATGGTTGTTGTTCGTTCATCTCATGTCTCATTTAAAATCATTCTCATTTGACATTCTCTCTCTCTCTCTCTCTCTCTCTCTCTCTCTCTCTCTCTCTCTCTCTCTCTCTCTCTCTCTCTCTATATATATATATATATATATATATATATATATATATATATATATATATATATATATATATATATATATATATATATATATATATATATATATATATATATATATATATATATATATATATATATATATATATATATATATATATATATATATATATATATATATATATATATATATATATATATATATATATATATATATATATATATATATATATATATATAAACAAAAGAAAATAAATGGCTTGGTGGAAAGTTGTGTTGCTATAACTAAAAGGTCTAGGGTTTGAAATCCCATTGAGTTTTTTTTTAAAGTTTCCGTTCTTCTCATTAAACAAAAAAACAAAATAATAATAATAATAAACATTGATGTGGAATTATTGGGCATTAAAAAGAGGAAAATGAAAAAAAATAACCTGCCACATCAGCTAGGAACTGAGTTAGCATTGTCACGCGTGCACCGTTTTTTCAGTCAATTTTTTTAACAGAATTTAACGCCAGGGATTAAAATTATTGGGCATTGAAAAAAGGAAAACAAAAAAAAACAATCTGCCACATCAGTGATATGGACCAAGTCAACATTGACACGTGTACACCATTTGTCCAATCAACTTTTTTTATCAGAACTTTAACATTAGGGACTAAAGGCAACACAAACATGAGATATAAGGACTCAGACCTGAAAAAATGATTTAGGGACTAAACGCAAAAGCATGCTAACTTACAGAGACCGTAACACTATTGAAGTCAAGATCTAATTAATCTCTTATTTTTACAAAACATATTATAGATGTTCTTTTTTGCTTATTTTCTATTAGTGATATCTATTTTTGGATGTCGGATATCCTAGTTGGCACCTAATCATCAACTTTAATTTTTAAAATGTTTCTCTTTTATTAGGAAAAAGAAATAACATAATATTAATTTTCCACTTACAAAATTTTACTCCATGTTGGTGTTATTACACATTACGAAAACGAAAGTTAATTGAGAGAAAGATAGATAGAATATTGGAGCGGAAGAGAAGAAAAGAGAGAGAGAGAGAGAGAGAGAGAGAGAGAGAGAGAGAGAGAGAGAGAGAGAGAGAGAGAGAGAGAGAGAGAGAGAGAGAGAGAGAGAAAGAGAGAGAGAGAGAGAGAGAGAGAGAGAGAGAGAGAGAGAGAGAATATTGAAATGAGAGAGTTGTTACAAAACTACACAAGAAGTTATTATATACACAAATGTAGTAACTAACTAACTAATTAAGTTTGAATGAATATACAACATGCTCCCTTAATTTAAACTTTCACCAAGTGATACACACCAGATGTTGATACTTCAAACTTTGCGTCTTCAGACTCTAGCCACTCTTAAGAAGTTGCTTCAGACTCAAAAGGTTCAAAAGTAGTTCCCACCTTTGACTCCTTCAAAGGCTAATGGTTCAAAAGTTACCAAAGCTTCAAAGGCTAAGTTGCACCATCCCCTGACACCTTCAGAGGCTACTGCTTAAGAAGCCATTAAAGCTTCATAGGCTAGTGATATAGAAGTCATTCTAGCCTCTGAATCAAATGTCACAATTCCCATATCTATTTTCAACTTAGAAATGTGTTCTCTTTTCATAGCCTGAGTAAAGATATCAACAATTTGATCCTTGGTAGGACAATATCTCATTGTCAACCTTCATTTGTTCACTTTCTCACTTATGTAATGAAACCTTGTTTCAATATGCTTGAATCTTCCATGGGAGACATGATTCTTTATTAATTTTATTTAAGATTTGTTGTCAACAAAGAGCTTGATTAATACTTGAGTGTTTACTCCAATTTCAGTCAATACAGCTTCAATCCAAGCTGCTTGACAATTAGCTGAACAACTAGCAATATATTTCGGCCTCACAACTAGATAGAGCCACAAAAAGTTGCTTCTTGGAGATCCAAGAGATTGGATTTCCTTGAAACATGAAGATATAACCTGTGGTACTTCTACCATCCAATCTATCACCACACCAGTCTAAATCAGAAAACCATATCACCTCTTCTTTGCTTCTCTTTCTTCCATATGAGAAGAATACACCATGCTTCAAAGTTCCCTTTATGTAACTTAGAGCTCTTTTTTCAGCCAGCATATGAGACTTCCTTGGATCATGCAGGGCAGGAATCTACTAATACTCCTACAAAAAAGTTGATATTTGGTCGACTATTGCATGTGTACCTCAATGGTTCAATCATTTGATTATACAGGGTGACATCTACCATTTCTTCATCATTATCTTCTTCCAACTTCTGACCTGATTCAACAGGAGCCACAATAGCAGTGCAGTTCAACATGTTATATCTTTTCAGCAAGTTAGTAGAATACTTTGCTTGATGCAATAATATTTCACCTTCTTTGTATAAAAACTCCATACCAAGGAAGTAGGACAATTTACCCAGACTTGTCATCTAAAATTCTCACATAATTTTACTTTTGAGATCTTCAAGTTCCTGTTGAGATTTTATAGTTATCAGGAGGTCATCCACATACAAACATACCAAAAATAGTATTTCACCTTGCTTGTATTTTGCATACACACCATACTCAACTGGACATTTTTTAAAGCCATGTCTAATGAAGAAAGCAACAAGTCTCCTGTTCCAGGCTCTTGGTGCATGCTTCAAACTACACAAAGCCTTGTATATTCTATACACCATATGCTCTTTTCCCTTTACTTAAAAGCCTAGAGGTTGAGAAACATATATCTCTTCATCAAGAGGGCCATTTAGAAAGGAATATTTTGCATCCATATGTGACAAAGTCCACCTTCTACTGCAAGACAATGCTACTATAAGTATTATAGTTTCATGCCTTGCCACATGTGCAAATACCTTAGAGTAATCCATATCTTATCTTTGAAGGAAACCCCTTGCCATAAGTCTTGCTTTGTACTTCACCATTGTTCCTTCTGGACTCAACTTAACTTTGAAAATCCACTTCACATCAATTGACTTCATTCTTTCTAATAGTTGAGTCAGTTTCCATGTGCCACATTTTTCAATTGGACTGCTTTCCTCCATTATTGCATCATTCCAGACTTTGTCTTAGATTGCATATTGATAATCCAGTGGTTCTACACCTACTAACATTTCTAAGTGTATTATTTCTTTTTCTTCATCCATTGTATTATCAGGTATAATTTCATAAACATTCAGCCTTATAGATATCTGTTTGTTTCTGGTTGGTATTGCCTTTTGAGTAGGATTCACAGTCTCAAATGGAATTTCGGTTAAGACTGGATTCACTTCATCAAAATCAAACTGCATTGGAGCCTACATTGGAACCACTCTTGTTCTTTCTCCACCTTGGTTCCAATCACAGGATTCTGCTTCCCTAATAATTACATGTCTACTGATAACCAATTTCTCAATAGATGGATTATATGACCTATATGCTCCAGTTGGATGGTAACCAACTAAGATCATAGGTTCACTTTTATCTTCAAATTTGGTTCTTCTTTAAACTGGCACATGTCTATAACATAATGATCCAAATACCTTGAGATGAGAAATGCAAGGCTTGCTTCCTAACTAACATTCTTCTAGAACCCGATTCTTTAAATTCTTGGTAGGACATCTATTTAAACATAAGCAGCAGTAGACACTGCTTCACCCCATAATTTATGAGGCGATGACTTCTGTTTCTGCATGCTTCTATACATTTCAACCAAGATTTTATTCCTTCTTTCATCCAAACCATTATGTTGAGGTGTGTAGGGGGTTACTTCATGGGAGATTCCACTTTTATGACATAATTGCTTGAATTCATAGGAATTGTATTCCCCTCCTCCATTTGTCTTGACTATCTTAATATGTCTTCCATTCTATTTCTCAGCCATAGCCTTAAACCTTTTGAACATGTTTAAATATTTTCCTTTGGTATTTATCAGATACACCCACAACATTCTACTGAATTCATATAAAAATG
This sequence comes from Lathyrus sativus, assembly GCA_963859935.3. NCBI lineage: Eukaryota > Viridiplantae > Streptophyta > Magnoliopsida > Fabales > Fabaceae > Lathyrus > Lathyrus sativus. The sequence goes on from OZ012736.1 coordinate 430,937,861, forward strand.
AGATGAAGTACTTGCTTCTTTTACAAGAAAGAGTTTCAAAAGGACCACAAATGTTAGATGAAACTACATTCAGTACATGTTTGGCTCTCATTGACAACTAATTCACAAAAGGTAACCTACTTTTCTTCCCAAACATGCAAATGTCACATGCTTTATCAGGTGTCACTATCTTAGGTAATCCTTCTACAAGATTCATAGTATCCAGCTTGCCTAGATTTCTAAAATTCATATGCCCATATCTTTTGTGTCAAATCTACCTTGTCTAGCCACTGGATGTACTATTTTTGATAGGTATATGATGCATAGAGGAAGACGCCAGAAGAGGCACTCATGAAGCTCGTATTATAGTTTTGATTCAAGAAAACATGAGGTTTAGTGTGATAGTAGCAAGGGAAGACTTGCCTCGCCTTAATATTCGCACTGGGATGAGGAAGTGGACCCATAAATGCATGTATATTGTTAGAAATAGAGAAGGGATTCAGTACCTGAGATTTCCAAATTAGAGTTTTTCCTTCTTCACTTGTGGCTCGGGAACGAAATCTTGGTTCCCAACAAGAATGGGAACTTTAATAGTTTCAGCAAGAGGTAGCATTTTCTCTAGGTTTGATTAATACACCATTGTTCATAATTGGTGAGTAGTTTTAGAGAAGATTAAGTTTTGAATAAGTTTGCGGTTTTCGCTAAATATTAGGAAGTTGAAGATTAAGAGGGGAAAAGAAAAAATAATGAGAGAAGGGATATTTATAGTCATATGAGAAATACTTTTCATTTCTCATCTCCTCTCTCTTGAAAGTAAACATTTTGCGCCCTTTTGTTGACGTATGTCTTTTCATTCAGAGGTGAAATGGAAAAGGTTACTTAATGTGTATCCCACGTTCTTCTTGAAGCTATCGGGATTATACCTGAGTGAATTACACACTCAAAGATACAACAGAGTCACCAGCGAACTTTATTTAGTCCCAAAGGATAGGGAAAATATTAATAAAACCCAAAGGGAAGAGAAACGGAAAAAGGAGTCGGTTATGTGAAAGAAAGGTACTAGCACCTTACGCATCCTTCGTACTCGATGGGAACCATTTCTCTTGCTTCTAGGCTTGGATAGGTTATCTATATAAAGGCTGCTAGCTAAAAGAGAGAAGGGAAAATAAAAAGAAAGAGAAAGAAAGAACGTGCTCGCGGAGGATTGGGGCCCTCGTGCCTACATACCCTCATAGTTCAATGAGGAAATCAGAGCTCTGTAATTCATGGAACCAGGAAAAGATAAGAAGATCTAGGAGGACCAGAGAGAAAGAAAGGTGTAAGAAGGTGGCTCACCAAGATTTCACAATCTTGTGCCTATGTACTCTCATAGTGCAATGAGGAAGTCAGAGCCTACGTAGTTCAGGGAACTAGGACAAAGAAAGAAAAGTAAACGGAGACGGTGTCAAAACTAAGAGCAAAAAGATATAGAAAGCAAGACCCTGCTAGGAATGCAAAAGAAATGGTGTCGAAACCAAGAAAGAAATGCAAAGGAAAACTTCGCTGAGGAACTCAGAATAGAAGATGATAACTCCACTGGGGAAGAAACAAAACAAATGGCTTCAGAACCAAGAGAATAAAGGGACAATAATCAAAGTAAAGGTAAGATCCATAGAGGACTTGTGCATTAACTGGAGGGTAGTAATTAACCAAAGAAAGGTAAGAGCAAGACTCTATGGGGAAAGCAAAAGGTTGATGTCAACAGATAGACAATGATGAACCATAATGAGAGAGTATTGAACCAAGGAAACATGTTTGACTCTCTGGAAAACTTGGTGTGTTAACTAATAAGAAGTGGTTAACCGAAATGAGAAAGAAGTTGGGTTTAACCGATAGACGATGATCAACCAAAAGACGGGTGTGGAACCAAGAAAAGTTTGTGACCTAAAGGACGAGTGTAGTACCAAGTGAGGGTTGTGACCCAAAGGATGGTAAATGACTAAACAAACAGTACTTGACTGAAGAAAAGGGTATTTGAACCAGACAAGGTTACTAACCCAAAGATGCGAGTGTTAGAACCAAAGAAAGGTTGTTAACTGCAGGGGATTCGGTATTTAACAGATGGACTGTGATCAACCGAAGAGAATGAGTGATTAACCAAGAGATGGTGATTAACTCAAAAGAGATCGGTTTTTAACAAGCGGACTATAATTAACGAAAGAACGGGTGATTAACCGAGAAAAGGTGATTAACCCAAAGAAGACTCAATATATTAATAGATAGACTGTGGTTAACTGAGGGTAAGAGAAAATTGGTATTTTAACCGACAGGCAGTGATTAACCAAACAAGAAGGAAGAGAGAGCCCATAGAAGGTTGCGAACTCCGATGGGGACTAGGTTTTAACAGGAAGGCTGTGCAAACCGGAGAAGAAAGATTGACTTTGCTGGGAAGAAGAGAATTTGGTTTTAACTGAAGAACAGTTGATCAACCAAAGAAATAACTGATTACAAAACTCTGGGGGAACCAAGAATGGTGATTGGCCAAGAGAGCAAGGAGTGGGGAATCAAAAGGGAAGTTAACCCAAGAGGCAAAGATTAGAGTACAAGTGATCAAGGATCGACTTGGCTGGGAAACAGAAGATACCACAGTAAAAAGATAGAGATGACTATTCCAGGCACATGGTCATTTGTCCCTACCCAAAATAGTCAGAATGAGTGTAGGAATTCTTCACTCTCATTCCTTCTCTAACACCAAAGTGTAGTATGACACGCGAAACCGACAGAGCAACGGTGCAAATTTGTACAATACTCTAATGCGTTGCAAATCTTCAACTCAGTGGAGGAAAGAGAAGAAAAAGCTCTAAAATATCTAAAGGAGAAGAAAGAAAGGAGATTAACTAGTCAAAACCAAGTTTTGATTAATTAATCCAAAGGGAGTAATGTGCTAATAATTTTCCAAAGGAGATGAAAAATCATTAAAGCAAAAGGGTGAATTATTGATTATACAAGATTAAGTTCATTCCAATATGGAATAAACTTAATGAAAACATGAATGGAAGTGCAAAACATTACCAAATGTCATTTACTGTGCATCACAAATCATGTATCATGTGATCAAAGAATGCAAGAATGATCATGATCATATAATGTCACAAAATGCAAATAATCAAGAATTGAAAAATCACACATTGAAAGTTTGCATACATACATTGAATAGAAGTCAAACAGCTCATAAAACAATTCTAAATATCAAGCATATCAAGCCATGAAAATTACATGAGAAAAGAATAGCAAACAAGCTTGAAAATAGGCAAAAATGGCATTCTGCTACAGTGGTAATCGGTTACCTGATTAAAATTTGTAAAAGCACGTGAAAATTAAGCAGGGTAATTAATTAACCTTATATAGGTAACCGATTACCACTGTAACAGTGACAAAAAACAGCTTTCCAAAAAGCACTTTCAGCAACCAAAACACTTATCCAATCATCCACATGCTATGGTTAACATTTGTGCACGAAAAATTAAGTTCAAAATCACTTAGGAATCAATTAAACATCAATTGAAAGTATTAAACACGAAGACCAAAGATCAAACAATCACATGATTAATCAACATCGAAAAACTATCGAACTACATCGTAATCGTTCGAAAGTAATCAAAATCGTAAATCAAGCAAAGTATAACCAACCTACAAGACTGAGATTTGCCTTGGATGTTGTTGCTATTGATATGTGATGAGAAATATAAAAAACCAAAGAAATCAGAATTTGCAAACGAACCATATCGAAACCGAGCAAATTGCGACGAAATTTTCAAATACAAAATTACACCAAATAAGCTTGAAGCAATCACATGAGATGAATCAAAAGCCAATAAAACTCCAGAAAATAAAGTAAAATTGCAAGATGATGATGGTTAAGCTTAAGATAAAAGCACTTCCAATATGGAAGTTACTACTCTTTAATGGTGAATTTGAGCTTTAGTGAGATTTTAGGAAAAAGATGAAGATGAATGTGAGAAAAAGTTACATAAAATTTAGAGAGAATGTGAGATAATTGAGAGTGAAGAATGTCGAAATTGAGAAAATGATTGAGGGTCTTTGTGAAATGGTGAAGATTTGTTTATATAGAGTGGAGGTTTGGAGTTGCTAGGTTTTAAATGAGCTTTGGGACTAGCTTTAGAACTAGCCTCGAAGTTAGTTGGACTCAATTCACTGAGTTGAAGGTTAACTCAGTTAGTTAGGTAGTTGACTCGGTAGCAATCTCAATGCAAATTCAAATCAAAGGGTTCTCATGCTTGCAAACGAAGTCTCATGGTAGTCTCAATTAAAATTAATGTATTGGAGTAAATGCTTTGAAGTGTCTTGAATGATATTGAACTGTCTGGAGATGTCTAGAATGTTCCACACAATGCTAGAACCAAGTAGACCCCAAAATAGTAGAATACAAGTTGCTGTCACAAAAAATGAAGCAAAAACTGTTTTTTTGCACAGGGTAATCAATTACCCTACTTTTCCTAGCAAAGTGGTAATCGATTACCACAGGTAAAACTTGCCCAATTTTCTTGCAAAATGATATTGTGGCCACGGTTTCGATTTTCGACCTTTTGCTTTGATGAATAGGCATAGAAACACTTATTTTATGCTTGTAACGGTGACCTTGTGAGGGTGTAATTAATCGGGCTTCAAAAACCTAAATATTCCTGCAACCAAAATCACAGAGAAAAAGTGCGAATGTGTATGCCAGCGATGTGATTGCACATGCTATGCAAAAGGAAAAATGGGAGGTCAAATTTCGGATTACGACACTTCCTAGGAAAACAGAGCCATGATGGAAATATTTTAGGTGCACGTTGTTGTGCCTCGAAAAATATGATCCTTCACGAATGGTTGTGAAAAATTATTCGAACAGAGTTGCCACTGAACTCTATTCATTTCAATGAAGGAGTAGGAAAATATTGATAAAACCTTTAAGAAAAGAACATGGTCATCACAACCAAATTCTAGGTTCGAGAGTCCATTACGTGAGGGGAAGGTATTAGCACCCCTCACGTCCGTTATACTCAACAGGAACCTCTTAGTTCGATTCATGATGAATGTTATCTAATGTTGTTTGTTTTATTCTAAGCGGATAATGCGAAAAGGTAAATAAAAAGGGTTTTAGTTTTCTAAGGGGAAATGGATGGTTTTTTATTAGGGTGTTTGCCAAGGATTGGGGCCTTTGTGCCTACGTATCTTCACTTGAAAGAACTGAAGAATCAGAGTGTTCGTAATTCGTGAGACTACGGGTTGTTGGTTCATTTTATCAAACAAATGTTTAGTTCGCATTCTAAGGGAAAACATTTACCTTTTCTACTCTTGGAGGAGGCTTAAGAATTTGTTTTACAGGCACATTAGAAGGAACTAAACATTGTTCTTTTGAGAAAAAAAACTTAATCGCACGACATCGAGAAGTTGAATTAATGTGTTGATGTTTTATTTAAATGATGATCATTTGGACGCCAAGGAAGGATCCAAGTATCCAAACAATCGAGAGAGTGAATCGAAGGCTCGAATATCTTTCTTTTCAACCTTAATTGTGAAAGACTTTGATATAATAAATGACGAGCACTCAGGTGCAAAAGAAGGCTTATCGTATCCAAGTATTTGGGAGAGCGAACCGAATGCTCGACTCTCTCTATTTTTCATCTAAGTGATTGAGAAAAATAGGTTTAATTCGATTTGTTATGAAAATAGTTTTATGTGAAACGGTTTATAAGTGTTTTAGAGAAGGCAATTGCCTGAGTAGTAAGGAAGGCTCTTCGTACCCAAACAATTGAAGAGAGGACTCGAAGGCTTCAATCCAACTCCCTTTTCATATTTTAATAAAATAGGGTCTAAGTATGATTAAGTTGATTAATTTAACTTAGAGAAAATACTCGATGTTGACCGAGGTTTGAATTTGCATTCAAAACGGTGCAAGGATTTGAACTAATGGAAAAGAGGTCCTAATTAGTATAGGGTAAGGTTGATGGCGATGCACAAGGCAATCGACTTAAAAGAGAGGGAGGTAGAGCTTGATATATGGATCAAGTATGTTTTAGGGTTTGGAATTCAATCATGCAAATGACATAATGTAAACAAACAAATAAAAGAAAAGTGCTAAAATTATTTTACACTTCATGGGGAGGAAGGTACATATTTTTTAATTGGGATGAGAAAGAACAGTAAACACACAACCCAAATAAACAAGTACACATAAGTAAATAAACCACGTAAGTGATAAAACAATTAAATTGGTTTTTTAATTACGTGTGCACTAGCCAAGTGAGCTAGTCTTTTAGACAACCAACTAGAAATAGTTGATCGAATAAGTCTCATTATAAGAAAGCCTAAGAGTAAGCTATGAATGTTATGTATGGTGACCATGAGGTTGATCGTGATGCATGAGACAATCGACTTACAAGTATGAAAAATGACTCGAAGTTGGATCGAGAATTATTTTATTTTTGGAAAGGATTATCAAGCAAGGATAAATCATGCCATAAAACTAAGACATATGATCAATAAGTATAAAGCAAGTACACAATCAATCAAAGATCAAACCAAAGAGCAAAATTAATTCTAAACATTAAATCCAAAAAATGCGATTATTGGACTTTAAATAAAATGAATGAGACACAAACCACAAGTCATACATCTAGATGCAAACTTTTAATTATTTAAATATGAGAAGATAAAATGTTAAAAAAACTATTACAATTTTATTTGATGAAAAATGTGCAACACCTATTATTATTTATTTAATTTTAAACAAGCATTATTTTTTAATATCCTTAACCATGTATTACATATAAATTGAACTAACAACAAGCATGCAAATTGGGCACATTGAATGGAAACCCATATGCTGACCCATACACCAGGACTCGGGTCAATAACCCATTAGGGAGATCCGCTGCAGTGATGAGGAAAATGGTAACAAACCTAGCTGCTTAATCAAATTCTCAGTCAAACAAAAATAAAAATAAAATGCTAAACCCAAGTAGTAGCAGCATGTTGGACAGTGGGAAAGGCACAATGGAAATGGGAAGTGTCATATCCCAAATTTTAACCCCTATATTACATTATCATTCTAGGAGCATCAAACATTATTTCCTAACCCTAACCTTGTTTCAAGTTTGCTATTGTTAAGATTCATCTGAATTATGGTTTTTGCATCATTGGAATCAAGAGGATTATTGCTTGATCAATCAATGTTTTGAATTGGTCATCATCAAATCAAGTTCCCCTAAATTTAAGGAACTTATATTCAAAAAGAATCAAGTGCTAATTGATCTCACTACAAATCAATTGAATCCCAGTTTCATCTGGCGCCAAATTAGGGTTTTGTTAGGAAAAGCCAATTATGCCTTTGACTTTTGATCCAAGCATGATCCCAAGCCTTAGAACATGATTAAAAATTTTAATATACATCCTTGAAGTCTATATATAGTGCTTGAGAAATCCTAAGATGCAAATTCATTGAAGATCACACAGTTGAATTCACCCGATACAAAATTCATCTGACAAAGTCAACTCTTTGACTTTTAGGGTTTTTGGTTCAAATTGGAGCTTCCAAGCCAAATTTCATCAAAAATATGTTTAATTAATGAGTTTGATCATGAAGAAATCAAGATTTTAGAGGTTTCTTTCAAAAGAACAAAACTTGGATAACTTGAAAGTTTTCTAAGTGTGGGAAGAAACCCTAATTTTGGTACCAACTTTGAGAGGCCATAACTTTCAATCCACACATCCTTTTTTTGAGTTCCAAAGATCAAATTAAATATCTCCTCATGTGCTAAAAAATGTTTCCTAGGAACTATGGACAAAAGATGCTTAGATTTTGAGTTATGAAGCTTCAAAGTTTGGGAGAATTTCAAAACACTTTGAAATTTCAAGACAACTTTGTTACACCAATTTTCAACCAACTTCAAGGTCAGTTTTCACCATGATCCCTTTGGATTCAAGAGTTTCACCAAACATGAAAGTTGTAGAGAATGTTTAGGACTTTTCAAAAAGTACAAGAACTCATCCATACCATTTTTGAGCTATGAGATTCGAAGAGAGGAAGTTGAAGTCCTAAACTTGATTTCTAGGTCATGCCCACATGGATTCACTTTGCAAAACCACTCAAATATCCATGATTTTGTTGGAAAGACCTCATTACTTGTTAATATGGTTTAAATCAGATAAGTACACATGCTCTTTATGCATTATCCAAGTGGTTGATGCTTTCTCTCAAAGATCTTTCCATTTTTGGCATAAAAGCATGATTTCCATTTTGATAAAGGTGACGTTATACATAAAACCAGCATTGAGCCATTCCCCTTGCTCCTCTTTGCACTCCATAGTAAAAGATATATTTAGAGGCATACTGAAATTCTGGCAAGCACACAATGGATGTTATTACCAAAGTTATAACATCCACTATGACATTTACTAATGTACTAACTAATTAAACTGTAAGTAAAAGCAGTAAATAACACAACACTTGTTCACCCAGTTCAGTGTCAACAACACCTACATCTAGGGGCTACCAAGCCAGGGAGGAAATTCACTATCAGTAGAATTAATTCAAAGTCAAACACACCAGTTTGCACTCCTCACTTAAAACCTACCCAATGACACTTCAACCTAGAGACACTCTAAACCTGAGTATTCCCACTCACTCCCCCTCAATCACACCACAGTGATAGACAATTCACAGTTACAAAACAGTTATGGAGACTCACTCCAAAAACACCTTGATCTTGCTTAACAGCTTTAATCAAGGATCACACACTCTTGCTTAAAAGCTTTGAGTGAGACACAACTTAGAATCTACCTAACCAATGCAGCAGACAGTTGCTTGGTAAACAAGTATTCCTAAGACTCAATTCACACGTGAAGAACACACTTTCTTCACTCACAATACTCACGTGAAGAACAACTTTCTTCACTCACACGGACTCTTTAATATGCGCTCTCTATTCTTTTGTCAAGAGCGTGACCTCTAGGGTTTCTCCTTCTGATATTTATAGTAGCAGTCTGTCCTTTGGGCCTTGGTGCATACAGTTAGGTTTAATCATAACAAACCCTACTCTTCAATCATCTGCACGCTTGCCATTTAATTCAGGAGCATTTGTTTCACTTTAGGGCTTCTCAAATGTATCATGTCTTTCAGCTTGAGCTCCTGATTTGTTTCCTGATTTGTAGATACCAGAAAAGCTAACTTGCTCGCTGGATGTCATACGGTCAGTGTCATGACATTCTGTATGACATTCAGCTTAGCTTATACTTAACTTATCCTGCACACACATAATTATGTATGTATAAACATTCAGTATGATATACATGCAAACTCTAATGTTTTGCCATAAAATGCAGCCAATCAAGAGCACTTACAAACTCCCCCTTTGGCAAATTTTTGGCTAAAACACCCTGTAAACATATCAGACTTTACACACAGCAGAAGACTTATCATGTACCCTGTCATGCAGGAAAGTTACTAGCTCACCACACTCTCAGAGTCCTCACAATTATCTCTCACTGTTATAACTCACCTTGTTAACCATCTATTAGTTACCACTACAGATGTCACACTTTGCTGAGTAACACACTGGGCTACTCCCCCTCAACTGATGCACCTTACCAGCTGAGCACTTAACCTACACACTCTACAGTCACACATATTCATCCAATCTACTCTGGATGTTATGACATTCAGGATGACATCCTGAAGCGCACACACACCTGTGCTATTCCCCCTAAAGAGATGCACAACACACTCTGCTACTATCCTGCAGACACACACAACTCCTAAACACCTTCTAGGATCATACATGGTTAGCAACAGACATTCCTATACACCATAGGAATTCACACACACATATTGCATCAGCATATTACTAACAGCACTAGGCAGCTGTTATCACACAAATCCTCAGTAGCACCTGTGGTCACACCTGCAAGCATGATTATACCATGTGCACACAATAGCACATATCCTAACCCACCTGTTCTGCACACCACCTGCTGTTGTTATCACTCTATCTTTCTCTCCCCCCTTTTAGCCACAAATTAAGATCCAACGAATAAGCTAGCATAGATCAGAATGTTGTTACAATACACTAGTTAGGGGCCACTACTACAAACATCTCATAAATAGCATCAATTGTTTACAACAAAAATCTAAACAATTGCACGTGGAAGACTTTCAATCATCAGCAAATCTTCCACACCTCATCAGCTCAGCAATCATCAACCTGAGCCCCTCATCAGTAGTTTAGCATTACATTACTCTTCCTCCTCAGAGGCAGACCTGATGTCATAGGCATTGGTTGGGACACTCTTACTGATGTCATTAGACTCTTCTTCTGACATAGCTTCATTTTCAGCTTCTTTTTCAAGTCTTTGGATAAGTGCTTCTAGCTTTATCTTTTGAGCAGTTGCTGAGCTGATTGATTCTCCTAGCTACCTGCATGTATCTGTCGCTACTGCGAAAATCGGGGCCAGCAATGACAGAAGAGTCGCCACCGTGCGTTATTTATCCCAAGAGAGGGAGAGGAAACACTCAGAGAAAACCTAACGAAAAGGAGGATAAGATCGGTCATCGCAACCAAATCTCGGGTTCGGGAGTCGGTTACGCAAGGGGAAGGTATTAGCACCCCTCACGTCCGTCGTACTCGACGGGATCCACGCTTATTGTCTATCTAAAAGGGTGATTGAAACAATCTAACTACAGGCTTGAGGGCAAAAGAAAAAGAAGTGACTCGACAAAGCAACGACGCTTTGTGCCTACGTATCTCATCTAAAATGAGAAGTCAGAGTCAATGTAGTTCGACTAACTACATGTGAGAGGGAGGAAGGTTGCTCGCCAAGACATCGCGTCTTGTGCCTATGTACTTTCATCTGGTATGAAAGATCAGAGCAAACGTAGTTCGGGCTAAAGGGGAACACAGGTTTGGTTCAAAAGTTTTTTTTAGGCCCGAGTAGGGTTAACAAGAAGTTCTAGCAGTTGGTGTATGCAACTCGACCATTGGAGACTTAGGCGTTACCGTTTGCGGTAGAACTAAAAGTTAACGAAACTCTTTTTATCTGAAAAGGTTTTCTTGATTAAGATCCCGAAGGATGAAAAAGATTTGAAGTATTTTTGTGTTTTTAGAGAAGAAGTGTTTTGAATTGGAGTGTTTATAATGTATGTTGTAATAAAGTCTAGAACCTAGGATCGAATGCGTCGCATATCGCCCTAACAACGTATACTAAACACTCTATTAAATTGAGAGGTGGCCCCTCAATTACCATTTCCCAAGTATAAGGCTCATGGCACAACATCCATCATTTTTATTAAGTGTTTTGTGATTGTTTTGAGATGAGAAGAGAAAGGTCACTAAGAGGGTAACTAAATCCAAACCTAAAGTTGTCATGCAATGGTGATCTTAAGATTGATATGAAAGGGAATGAAACTATCCTAATATTATTACACATGGTTAAGATCCTAATGTCTAACATAATCTCCCTTGAGAGATTACAGGTCCTAAGGGAAAGGAGACAAAGAAACAATAGGAAACAACATAAACATGCAAGGATACAAACATGGAATGCAAATGAGGGAGGAAATTGTATGGGGTAAAGACCACCACAAGCTCATCTCAACCTCAAACAACAATATGATAAATTCAAGAGATAAAGGGGACAAGAAATACATCAATAGAAACATACAAGAACATCAAAAATGGGATGAAATGGCCTAAACCAAACAACATCAACCACCATGCCACAAAGCCAAACAACATGAAAAGATAAAGGAAAAGAACCATAACTAAAAGAGGGATTAGAACAACAGTATAAAACAGTAAAGCATTCCCAAAATAGCATTCAACCAAGGCATCATCATGATCTGTGCAAAAGATACAACAAAAGTGTCCTCATGGCTCACCATTCAATCCATGTCTCAAATACCTCCAAAGGAGGGAACTTAGGTAAACCTAAATGGTGTTCCGGAATCCTTGGACAGCAAGGGGGATGAAGTAAAAGTGCTCAAAATAAAAATCAAGTAAGCCTCAAGGAAATGCAAGCAAATTCCCAAAGGAAAGCAAGCTTGTTTCACAATGAAACCCTAATTGGCAACACAAAAGCCAACAACCAAATGAACAAGCAAAATACAATATAATTACCTAAAAATGAGCAAGAATCATCCATAACATGTTAACAACATGAAAAAATAGGCATTGAGAGCTCAAAGGATCCAAAAATGTCATATCCAAGTCAAACTAGGTCAAGATGTATGTATGAACCTTCCCTTAAGGTAACTTGACTTGCAAGTTACTCTAAAAATAGGAAAATGATTCCAAAATTATCAAATAAAATGCAAGAAGCTCATAAATGTGTTGGCAACCAGAGGCCAAAATATTGCAATCAAAATCACTTCACAACATCACCATAGAAATTGATTCACAAGGGTGCTCCATTATGAAGGAGGTTTGCTTATGGTCGAATGAGGGCACCAAAAGACAACTCAAAAGTCAACCAATCAGGGGAAAAATGGTCCTAAAAAATTCTTCAACTCATCATTGATATGAGAATTGAATCTTATTCATTGGATCAAAAGGAAATGAGAGAAATAAAATCAAAAACAAAACCTGTCAAGATTTAAGTTACATAAAACACTTCCAAAGTTAAATCCCATTTTTAATTGAAAAATAAATCGTAAAATAAAATAAAAATTTCTAAAAATAAGAGGACATCTCAAAGATTCTAAAAAATATTTTTGTGGAATTTTTGGAACATTGGAACTATTTTATATGAATTAAAGTCAAACAGATAACAAAAAAAAATGAAAAAAAGAAATTAAAATAAGAAAACAATGGTGCAGATAGTAAAGAAAACACGTTCAAAATGGCAATGGGCTCAGCAGGGGGGTGTGATTAGCAATGGGAGTCCTGGTCCACAAGCGAATAAGACAAAAATAAAAATAAATATGGTAATCACGTGTGGAATGGTCAACGAAGGACCAAGGTGGAACGCATTGTGGTTCACATGATCAGATGGTATGCAAATCAAGAGGCTGATAATGTGCCAGATCAATTAATGAAATTTTAAATGTGATTCTATGTGATAAGTCAATGAGAGAGTAGCGTCAGTCTTAATCTTGGCTGTGCGTGTGAAAAGTAAGCAGATCGTGAGATCCATGTGCTGCCACGTCATCGTCCTCAACCTTCAACAAGGGAGGGAAACCAGGTGGTGGCCGGAGAAGTCTCCGGTCATCTTCTCCGGCCGTGAATAGTGACAAGCAATACACAGCTGTCGCACCTCGAAAAATCACGGAGACATTTCGGAGAACGCGACCCTCGCGCGAAAGGCGCGGAAATGCGGTTCGACAGAGTCGCCACCGAACTTTATTTTTCTCGAACAAACGGGAGAGGAAAATATCGAGAAAACCTCTTAAAACGTAAGGATAGGAACAGGGCTGTCGCAACCATGTTCCAGGTTCGGGAGTCGGTTACGTGAGGGGAAGGTATTAGCACCCCTCACGTCCGTCGTACTCGACGGGAACCTCTTAAGGTAAATGTGGGGAGTGTTGTTTTAGGTTTACTTGTTTTTTTCTCGTTGTTAAAGGTAGAATTGGTAGGGTAAAAGGTTAAAGATGCTAAGGAGAGATGGGTGGTTAGAAGATAGGGTGCTCGCCAAGGAATGGGGCCCTTGTGCCTACGTATGCTCATTCGGATGAGAATGAGAAATAAGAGCGTCGTAGTTCGACTACGGGAAAGGATGGGGGAAATGAAAGATGGAGGGAATTGTGGAATAGGGGAGAAAAATGGAAGTGTGCTCGCCAAGATCATCGCAATCTTGTGCCTACGTATCTTACATTCAAGAATGAATAAAGAATCAGAGCGTCTGTAGTTCGTGGTAACACCCACGAAAAGGTGAAGTTGAATAGATTGGAAGCTTGAGAAAGAGACGAAAGAGTGACTGACAAGCAACCCAAGAGCGCGCCTCAAGAGCTTGACACTCAAGAATTCAAGGAATGCGAGATTTCAAGAACTCAGTTCTTTCGGGAATTGAGTTGAATAAGTTGAAGATAAGAGTTGGGTGTTTGAAATTGAAAGAATAAATTAATAACAACTCGAGGGTGCGCCTCGAGAGTTACTTATTCGAACATCCAAAGAATGCTAGATTGTAAGAATATCCCTCTTTCATAAGTTTTGGAAATGTTTTTGAAAGGATCGAATCGAAAGATGGCATGCGAGGCCAAGAGGAAATTGTTTTGAACTGGCTCGACGACGTGTCGAAGATTTGATTGAAGATGGAACCGACTTGACGACGTGTCAAGTGTTAAGGTTGTGAGAAATGATATTAGTCCCTGAGGGTGCTCCTAATATCGAGACCACGAGGAATTGTGAATGAAATGTGTTGCGAATGCGGACGAGCATTCGACTTAGGAGAATGTTTGAAAGTGATTGAATCTGAAAGAGTCGAAAGGTTGAGTGAATAACAACTCAAAGGGCGTGCCTCGAGAACTATTCACTCGAAGATTCAAGGAATGCTAGATTCCAAGAATCTCCTTCTTTCGGAGTTTTAATCGAAAAAAGATGTTGAGAAAGCGTTTGAGAAAATCAAAAGATTGAGTGAATAACAACTCAAGAGCGTGCCTCGAGAATTATTCACTCGAAGATCCAAGGAATGCTAGATTTCAAGAATCTCCCTCTTTTGGAGTTTTAATGTTTAAAAGATGATTGGAAGCGAAAACGACATAGTCTCGACCGAATTATCATCTATCAATAATTTGGCCGATAATAATTATTAAAGTCATCATTGACTAGAGAATAAGAAAAAAGTGGATAAAAACGAAAATGGAAGTTTTGAAAAAAAGATTGGTCTCGGGTTTGTTATTATCTGTCAATAATTTGACAAACTATAACTCGGGGTATCGTCATCGACCAAAAAGAAATTAAAAGATAATAAAAAAATAAATCCCAAAATATCTTACAAAAACTTAATCAATAGCTAAATGAAATTTATGAGATAATTAAAAAGAAAATTAAAAAAATGATTAACAATAAAAACTAACAAGGTTTTTTTTTAAAAAACTAAATGAAAAGAAAAAAAAACAAAAAGAGGGGTAGGCCCAACTCGGGCTCAAAGCCCAGTACCCAATATCATGGTCAGCCAAAAACGTAAAAAAGTTTAGAATGAAAACACAAAAAGCTCAGACTTCAACCCTCTCCTCAAAACACAGTATTAACGCAAAGTCATGAAGGAAACGGCCATGGAAAATCAAACTTGCTCAGGACGAGTTCATCATCGTGTCTCAAACAGTGGAGGAAGAAATTTAAAGAGAAATAAAATTTGCGACGACCTTTAACTCGGAAAAAAAAACGCTTTGTCTTTCCTGCAATCGCGTTCTTCACTATCTCATCTGTCAGCTTCAGTTTTCAGGTTCAGATTTGATTTTGCAACAAGTCTGTTTTGTTAGATTTCACTTGTGGTTTTCACTCGTTCTTCTTCCCACTCTGATTTCTAGATCTGTTTCGGTTTTGAAATGAAGAAAAGGGGTTTACAGCCGGTTCGAAGTCGAGTATTATGGATGTTGGGTTAAGGTTGCGGTGAAGGGAGGTTTTTATGGTGGAGAGAGTTTTGAAGAGTGGTTCAGGAAAAGGTTCCTTTAGGGCTTGGAGGAAGAAGAATGGTGAGCCTCCCCCATCGACCTCCTCAGCGTCTAGGGTTTTTTTCTTTTTATTGTGAAATTTTGAAGGGTATGGCTTCAAAGAGGTTTCACATATGAAGATGATGATGGAGGATAAATGAGTTCAGTTTTGTTTTTTTCAGGTCCTGTTGAGGATTGAAGAGTTTTTTTCATTTGGTCTATTGGTTGTTGGGGTTGAAGAGGGGAGGGCGTATTTTAGGACATGAAGGTTGAAGAAGAGTTTGTGGCTGATGAAGAATGAGAGGGTTTCCAAGCTGTGGCTGCTAGGGTTTTCCGAGGCTCCCTTTTTTACTCTGAGAGAAGATGATATTTATGTAAGCTCTAAAGGGTATCTTGGGAATTTGGGAGAAGGTACGATGTTGTGGTTTTGCTACACTGTAGGATGAAAAGCGGAGAGGGTACGTGGTTCTGGGCTGAATTTTGTACAGGTTTCAATGTGTCTTGCAGGGTGGTACCAGTAGTGGGGATTATGGGATGAAAATTAAAACCGTTAGCAATGATTTGAAGGGGATCTTGTGGGGACCAAAGGTACAAGTTTGTCTTTATCATGAGCTGGCAAATTTGTAAGTTTTCTACAACCAATTCGTTGTTTTACTGCGGTGACTGAGTTTTTGCCTACATGGTTTCACTGCGGTAACTGAGTTTTTTACTGTTATTTTGTTGAAGTGAGGTCACATGTTACAAGAAGGGAAATGTCGAAGGAACAAAGTGGAAACAGATAGAGTCAAGCTTAGAATCCTGTTGAAGGTTTGTTTATTCATCAAAATGACCTGCTTATGCTCTTCCCCCTATTTCTTATTAATTTGCGATCATTTGTACTAACTCCCCACTTCTTATGCATGTCGGTTTTTATATGAAGAAATCAATACAATGATAAAGCCTTTAATTGGTGTGGACTGTGACGCTGTCTTTGAAATCATGAAGACTTGGCGAAACGTTGCTTTGATGGTTTGGAAAACATGTTTGGAATGTTTAGACAACAACTTGTCACACAATGATGACAATCATAATGAAGGTATGAATTGTTCTTATGCTCACATGAACCTCCTTCTTCTGTCCTGTGTATACTCATTGATGGTCTTTGATTTGTTTTGTAGGCCATGAACCTCATACACCTCCATGCTGGCAAAGGCATTCTTTTGTATCTCTTTCCATGCACCTTGCTAGAAATGCAGCCTGAGAAAACATGACGAACACATAGTTAACTTCCTTTTCCCTAGGTCTTAAAGGTGTGGTTGGTGAATCTCTAAACTTAATTTGGTAAGCTCAATCAAAATTCCCAATTTCCATCTCCATTTGGTATGAAATACTTTGAGCCTGATTTTCTATCTGTTTTAAATCACCAAACTGCAATTTTGTTTCTATCTGAGCACCATTACCGACTGTATTATCATTCACAGGAACTCAATCCTTTGAAGTACTTTTATTGGCAAGTTTGCATTTAGAGCAGCTGGAGCATGCCTCAACAGTATATGCACATCTGAAAGCCACTGTGCCACGGTATTTGATAACTATAATTCTCCTCACATGATGTTCCAAGATCGTTCATTTGAGATACCAAAAAAAACTCAAAACCTCACCATATGGCTCTTGTTCTTACATTGAGCTTGGTCCATTGTAGGTTCATGTCTTGTATTGGATTTACAGCGCTTGGTCACTAGGTGATGTACTGTGTTAAAATTGATACTTGGGTTAAGTAGCAGCTTGAGGTAATATACATGAGCCTTAATCTTCTGTTTACTAGTTTTGGTATGTAACCCTGTGCTGATAGAAGCGTTCTTGCACATCCCTGTTTTTGTTCTTCCACAGGTTGATGGTGATGTTGTTGATTAGAGAATTGATGGAGCATGATTGATACTGGTGTTGAATCAGTTTGGAGCTTGTTGTATGTGTTATGGAATGTGTTACGAAGAGTGAAAATAAGGGTATTGTCTTATGAAAGCAGTGAGGGAGGGATCAAAGTTGCTTCCGTGGATACGGCGATGATGGTATTCGATTTGGTGATTTAACGTGTAAGTGGTGAGAAGCAATGCGAAGGTTTAGAGAAGAGGATATTTCCTGAGTGTATAGATCCATTCTACTTTTCAACTTACTTTTTTACAAAAGGTTAATTGGATGGTTAGTGTTGAAGAAGAGATTTGTATGAATGCTGTAAGTTTTGTGCTATTGAGAAGATGATGAATCTTATGAAGGGATGGTTTTGTGATGTAAACGTGCACAATGGTGGAAACGCATAAGGTGAGAAGTTGTTAGAGAGTTAACGGTTATGGGGTGAGACCTGCAGCTTAGTCACTTTCATCCTTTCCTCTTGAACGACAAGCTTAACAACTTCAATACCAGCTTCAGCGTATAAGATCCTTTTCCAACCTCAACGCTGATTTTATCATAAAAGCCATGACTTGAAGATAATGAATGTTATGGAATCAAAGCTGCTGCCAGAACGTGGAATTTCTTACTACGCCTTGATGTTGAGTTGAGTTCACGACATTATCGGGATCGTCATTGACATTGATCGTCGAGCTGTGTTGTTTTGTTGTGAGAAACACTAACGGTTGGAAGTGAGAAAAATGGAGATCTTAGCTACTGTGGCTACAAAAAGCTGAGGAGGTTTTATGGTTCAGATCAGAGGATGTGAGTATTTTGGTTTGAAGCTCTTTTGTGGTGAGATTGTGGTTGTAAGCTGGTGGATTAGGAGCGCTTGATGTGGGCTTGCTACATACTATTTTTTGTGAATTTTCTTGAGTCTATGTGTAATGAGAATAATTTGAACAATGTGTTTGCAAAGTTTGACAATATGGGCTTTGTAATTTGAATCCTGATCTTGACAATTTTGTATGCAAAGCAAGTGTATGAATTTTGAGATATGAATGGGTTTTAAATTACAATGTTCAAACTTTAATCCTTGCACCTTTGAAATAACTTAAAAATGCTTTGAGTTCTTCATTTTCTCACAAAAAATAATAATTAAAATTTAAACTTCCCAAATTGATTCCACATTCAAATCTTGAAACCAGCTCTCGTCAATATTGAATTCTCATTTGAAATGAATAACGCCTGGAATTGGTCCTTAAAAAAAATAAGATCTTCCATAGACCAATTTTGAGCTCTTTAATAACCTCTTGAGAAATGAGTTAAATATGAGTAAAACACAAATCGATCTCAAAGCTTGCCACTTGAAAACATGATAGACTAAAACCTTCATTGTGGACTTTTTTGAGCATGCCCTAAAATAACTCATGTCTTATAGCTTGAACCATGGTTTAACCATCCAACCATATCTTGATTATTTAACCATAAGCATGACCTAACCTTCTCTTATCTTCAATTGGACTCCACACCTTCCATAAGGGCTTATGACCACACTAAACACCAACCAACAAAGACTCCAAGACATGTGAAATAACTAGAAGATTATGGCCCAAGGCCAAATGATCATCTAGAAAAAAACATTTGTTATTTGTGATAAGAAAAGTAGGAAAGGTAGGACAAATTTAGGGTATGACAGATGCCCCTATCTAATTGGCTTAGACTGAGTAAGATGAATGGATATGACGCTCATTCTTTCACGGTAGAAGACAATTAGATATGAAGAAGATCTTGAATTTGTCTGAAAAGAAAGGAGATGTTTGAGAATTGAAATACTGGATAAATGTAAACCATCTGAGTAAACTGTAAGTAACTGGTCATCACCACCAAAAGAATGATGGAATGAAACACACAAACAAAATATCGCACAATCTGACATCGACGAAACGCCAGACCCACCACCAAAAGGATGGCAGAGCGAAACACTACCAGTCACTACCACCAAAAGGATGATGGAGCGAAAACACCAACAAATATCGCGCAATCTGACATCGACGAAATGCCAGACCCACCACCAAAAGGATGATGGAGCGAAACACAACACAGATTGCACAATCTATCATTAATGACAATGATAGACCCCTCACCAAAAGGATGACGGAGCGGAACACAAACCAAACATATCGCACAATCTATCATTAATGACCATGGTAGACCCTCACCAAAAGGATGACGGGGCGAAACGCACGACAAACAATATCACACAATCTATCATTAACGACCATGATAGACCCCCCACCAAAAGGATGACAGAGCGAAACACAAAACAAACCGCACAATCTATCATTAATGACCATGATAAACCCTCACCAAAAGGATGACGGAGCGAAACACAAAACAGATCGCACAATCTATCATTAATGACCATGATAGACCCTCACCAAAAGGATGACGGAGCGAAACACACGTCAAACAATATCGCACAATCTATCATTAATGACCATGATAGACCCTCACCAAAAGGATGACGGAGCGAAACACACGCCAAACAATATCGCACAATCTATCATTAATGACCATGATAGACCCCCCACCAAAAGGATGACGGAGCAAAACACAAAATAAAATATCACGCAATCTGACATCGACAAAATGCCAGACCCACCACCAAAAGGATGATGGAGCGAAACACAAACAAAATATCGCGCAATCTGACATCGACGAAATGCCAGACCCACCACCAAAAGGATGATGGAGCGAAGCGCAAACAAAACAATATCGCACAATCTGACATCGACGAAATGCCAGACCCACCACCAAAAGGATGATGGAGCGAAACATAAACAAAACATCACACAATCTGACATCGACGAAATGCCAGACCCACCACCAAAAGGATGATGGAGCGAAACACAAACAAAACATCACGCAATCTGACATCGACGAAATGCCAGACCCACCACCAAAAGGATGATGGAGCGAAACACAAATAAAATATCGCACAATCTGACATCTACGAAATGCCAGACCCACCACCAAAAGGATGATGGAGCGAAAAACACAAATAAAACATCGCACAATCTGACATCGACGAAATGCCAGACCCACCACCAAAAGGATGGCAGAGCGAAAACACAAACAAAATATCGCACAATCTGACATCGACGAAATGCCAGACCCACCACCAAAAGGATGATGGAGCGAAACATAAACAAATCATCGCGCAATCTGACATCGACGAAATGCCAGACCCACCACCAAAAGGATGATGGAGCGAAACACAAACAAAACATCGCGCAATCTGACATCAACGAAATGCCATACCCACCACCAAAAGGATGATGGAGCGAAACACAAACAAAATATCGCGCAATCTGACATCGACGAAATGCCAGACCCACCACCAAAAGGATGATGGAGCGAAACATAAACAAAACATCGCGCAATCTGACATCGACGAAATGCCAGACCCACCACCAAAAGGATGATGGAGCGAAAAACATAAATAAAACATCGCACAATCTGACATCGACGAAATGCCAGACCCACCACCAAAAGGATGGCAGAGCGAAAACACGAACAAAATATTCGCACAATCTGACATCGACGAAATGCCAGACCCACCACCAAAAGGATGATGGAGCGAAACATAAACAAAACATCGCGCAATCTGACATCGACGAAATGCCAGACCCACCACCAAAAGGATGATGGAGCGAAACACAAACAAAACATCGCGCAATCTGACATCGACGAAATGCCAGACCCACCACCAAAAGGATGATGGAGCGAAACACAAACAAAATATCGCGCAATCTGACATTGACGAAATGCCAGACCCACCACCAAAAGGATGATGGAGCGAAGCGCAAACAAAACAATATCGCACAATCTGACATCGACGAAATGCCAGACCCACCACCAAAAGGATGATGGAGCGAAACATAAACAAAACATCGCGCAATCTGACATCGACGAAATGCCAGACCCACCACCAAAAGGATGATGGAGCGAAACACAACACACAGGTCACTATCCATAGAAGGATGATAGGACAACACAGATTTGAGGTTTACCAACACCAAAAGGATGCAGGCTAGGTTGAACTGACGAAGTTCGACTATCACCAAAAGGATGATAGGAAGGCAATTGACAACGGTCACGCTTGCTGGGTACAACTCATTGGGGAACCCCCGAGAAGAAGATTGAATTGAAACGAGTCAACGGGGTACGCCCACCGTCTTGCTTGGAGATCATAATTTTGCTGAAATGATTTCATGGTTACGCCCATGAATTTTGAAGAGGATGCCACTGACCGGGCTGAGTTTGTCTTGATGCCTTGTCTTGCTCAACAAAAGGCTGAACAACCTCGTGAGGAACGCTCACGGTTTTGCTGAAGATGCCCCTGCTCGGGTTGGATCTTGCTTTGAACTTCTTGGATTTGCCCAACAAAAGGTTGAACAACTTCGTGGGGAAAGCCCACGGTCTTGAATGGTATGCCCCTGGCTGGGATGTATATTAACTTGAAGATCTGATCAACCACGAGGTTGAAATACGTCATGGGAAATACCCACGGTCTTGAAAAGACTGCCCCTGACTGGGCTGAATCTTTCTTTGAATGTCTTTGAATTTTTGGGAGAAACACACAATTGCGGAAGATTGCCCCTGCCTGGGCTGGTGATTGCTTTGAAGCTCTTGAAAATCGTGGGACAAACCCACCATCTTGCGGAAGATGCCCCTGACTGGGCTACCAATGGTCTTGGAAATCTTCGGGATTGATCCTGGACCTTGACTTGCATATATGAATGTTGGATGATAAATAATATTCCATATGAGTGGACGTGCAAATGCAAATGCTGACGCGCGGAGATGCAAGAATTGGGGAAACATGATATGGTTATGTATGCATATGATGCAAGATGCTTATGGTAGCGAATGTAATGCGCGTGATGCATATGATTGCAGACGGGTAATTGAAAATGCGTGTGAAGCCAGCATGGTGGATTTCTGGTAGTTGCCAATGCAAAGTGGACTTCGGGTGGTGGGAGGGATTGACTTCCTCGACACGCAGTTTGCTGAAGACGCCATGACTGAAGCAGAAGATGCTCTGGATGTCCCAAGTCTGGGTACTTGGTGACTTGTTGTGAATTGGCTTCAGAGAAGGTTGCAACTCTGCTTGATGGCCAGGACGACTTGGTCTTGCCCCCAGTCGGAACATGGCAATGGTCTGCCCCAGATTAACCAGTTCTGACATATGGAAGTTGAACTCGGATGACTTGCCCCTGCCCGAGCTGTTGAGTGATTTGCCCCAGCCTGTGGTCTCTGAAATAATCTTGCTTCGTCTACGCCACTGAAAGTCAAGTTTCTCCTCGATTGCCCCTTGCTGGAGTGTCTTTGAATACCCAGTACTGATTTGCAAATAAAATTGTACATTCATAAATGGTGACGTTTAATGCAAAGTTCGATGCAAGATTTGAAAAAGTATCGTTTTATTTGAAGTGTCGTGGTAGTGAGACGAATGGATCATTAGCCCAAAAGTTGTGTTGTTTGATTGGTGCGAAAAGATGTTGCAAGCATAGTGACACCAATGTTGGTGATTAGAGATCATGTGAGGAGTCAGGTTATGCAACCTTGCGACAATATGCTTTCAGAATAAACCTCGTCTCAATTAGGTCTTTCGAGGGTTGTAACGTGGCTTGGTTCACGGTTATGAAACAAAGGATGTTAGGCTCAAAGTATGATTTGTACCCACCCCTCCTTCTTAATGATCTCCAGTCCTACGCTCAGTTAATTCTACATTTGTCTTGACGGTATAAACTCGACGATTCAATGTTTGCTCGACGCGGCAGTCACCTTATTTTGGTTTTTGATGGATGTTAGTGCCCCTTTGATCTGGGTGGCCACTGAATCATTTTTTGTTTTTGTTGAGGATTTCGGGGTCCTCTTTTGCTTTTGTTTTGATCCCTAACTTTTGCATGGATTGACTTTGTTTGTCAGATCCATCTGGATTACCTTGATTTTGCCTAAGTCCCCTCTGAGGTGTTTGACTTAGCAGACTTTTGATGTTTTTTTTTTTGGATTTTGTTGGAAGGTTGTGACTGCCATGTTATAGGTCATTGGTGAACAACCGTCTTTTGGATTTTACTTTGTTGATTCGAGTGCGGTGGTTGAATTAACTAAACACTACCCTGCCCCAGGTTAAGTGTAAGGTTTGAATATCCGAAGGAAACTGCTACTTCTAGGCTCGAAGTGGTTTACTAGGGATTAACTCCTTATATCTCCGGGTTTTTGGGGAATTGAAGCAATGCCTGTACATCATTGACGAGATTCTGTCTGAAAGCATATGGTTTGCAATTATGGGTATCTCGTTTTCATCATCCTCCCTCAAATCAAGCTAAGCAACAATGAATAGAGTGGAGTGAATAAATGTGTCGGTGATAAGTGAAAATGAGTGAATACGACATAACTAATTCAAAACATGCATAAACGATACATTAATGAAAACCAAATACAAATGGCAATTGTTCAAAGCATACAATACTTAAACAAACAAAGACAAAACATAAGAAATGCGAAATATTAAATGGCAGCATGACGGCCTTCTTCAGAGAATGAACTTGACTGAAATCGATCTGATGTTGGCACTAGTTGACTGGTGGCATCGGATTGTTGATGATATTCGGAGACTTCCCATTGAAGTTGATAGCATCTCTATCGATCATGTCTTGAATTATGTGCTTGAAAGCCCTGCAGTCCTCAATGGTGTGACCTGGAGCGCCCTTATGAAACTCACAATGAGCATTTGCATCGTAATCGACAGGAATGACAGTTGGAGGAGCCAAATCTCTCGGAACAACAACTTTCTTTTCCATCAACTGAGCAAAGATTTTGGCATATGTCATTGGTAGACGATCAAAGACTCTATCTCGTCTACATGTTCTCTACGGACGCTGTGGGCGAGTACCTTGTCGTTGCTGAGTAGCTTGCATCTGCTGTTGTTGAGGAGGATACTGATATCCTTGCTGGTTGTAGGCTTGTTGCTGAGGAGCATGTTGCCGTGGCATCTGAGCTTGCACTGCTTGAACAGCTGGCTGATAAGGCATTGGAGCATATTGCGCAGCAGCAACATACAGATACTGATAATAGGGAACTTGATAAGGCATAGGAGCAAGAGCTTGTTGAGAAGCTTGCCCTTTCTGCGAAAAGATGGCATTTGTTTCGCCCTCCTTCTTCTTGTATCCATTGAAAGGCTTCTTGGAATTGGCCTGGTTGTTGGAACCTCCTGGGATCTTTCCACTCTTCAGCCCTTCTTCAATTCTCTCACCGACGATCACCAAGTCAGAGAATCCAGCGGAGACACTACCGATCAACTTTTCGTAGTACTGGCCTTGCAAAGTACCCATGAAGATGTCAATCAATTCACGGTCAACAAGAGGTGGATGAACCCTTGCGGCTAGCTCTATCCATCGTTGCGCGTACTCCTTAAAGGATTCGCTGTCCTTCTGAGTCATACTCTGAAGCTGAGTACGATTCGGAGCAAGATCGGTATTGTACTTATACTGTTTGACAAATGCATCGGCTAGCTCGGCCCAAGTGCGCACACTGTTACGTTCTAGCTGCATATACCATTCGAGTGATGCCCCAGACAAGCTGTCTTGGAAGCAATGGATCATGAGCTTTTCATCTCTGGCATAGGCAGCCATCTTGCGACAGTACATCTTCAAATGAATGTTTGGGCAACTGAGACCTTTGTACTTCGAAAATTCGGGCACCTTGAACTTGGGGGGAATGACAACATCAGGCACCAAGCATAATTCCAAAGCACTGAAAGAATTTGAGTTATGCCCCTCCATGGCGCGGAGTTTCTCGGCTAGATCTCGGCACATCTTCATGGCTTCAGAATCCTGAGCGGCAACAGGACTAGCAATGGGGATAGCGGCATGATAGTTCTGAACATCGTCATACTGATCCATCAGAGTATCTTCAATATGAGGAACAGGGATTTGCACAGCAGTAGGCTGGGCCTGCGGGATAACTCCAACAGTAACTCCAGGCGCTGGGATTGGCTGAGAAGTATTTCCTTCGACTGCGTTGTTGAAGTTCAACGGCATCCCATGAGAATTTGGAATTGGTACCAAAGGGATGGCAGTAGACCCTTGTCCTTGACCATTGTTGTTGACGACAGCGGCGACTTCATGCTGTTCTTCCTCTCTCCTGGCTGCGAGGATGGCTTCGAGGATCTGGTCGATCTTTCCTTTCATAAAATCTAACTCTTCCCTGAAGGCAACTTGCTCCTGCTGAATCTGCTCCATCATTCGTCTTGTATTGGCTCTAGTTGCGTACTGGTGTCGAGGAATCAGCTTGATTTACTGGAGAGGAAGGAACGAAGACATAAGATTCTATTGAAGGACTGGAAATGCAAAATGCACAACATATGAAATGCAATGCAAATGATATGCAAGATGCAGTGCAAGATACAAGATCCAGGATCACAGGATCATAGTTCAAACAGCTCCTGAAGCTGGTAACTGTAATATATAAGTAACCATAATTCTTGCTCAAAGAAAATTGACAGGTAAACCCTATATGGGAAGATCTAGACACTCTACCCATAAACCCACTCACGGGATGGTTTCTATGTTTGGTTCCCAGGATCACAGACACTAGTCGTATTAGCGTCGCGCAACAGGCTGGCTGTATTACGACGATAATAACGATAAGGTCTCTCCTGAGCGGGGCCCTCATGCTAGGCGCACAAGGAGCGAGTCCTTGGAGACTAACACTACACGACCACCAATATTGGAACTGGTGCTAACAAAAGGTTCCCAGAATCACGGACCCTTCATTAATCAAGTCGTGCAACAGGCTAGCTGCGTTACAACGAGATCTACGAATAGGTCTCCTCTGGAGGAGCTTTCATGCTAGGCCCACAAGGAGCAAGTCCTAGGAGACTAACACTACTCGACTACCAATTCTAAACTATGTGTTCTCTCTGCTTTTACCAAAGCTCGGGAGTAGAGCTTTACTCATGATGTCATCCCAAGAACCAACAGGCAACCAAGATAACAAGCACAAATAAAATCCACCAGAGAACAAATATAAAAAGAAAACAAATAAAAAACAAACACTCCTCACAAACCAAAAGATAGGCTCGACTCTCTCTTTACATGGAGCAAATACCTCCCCAGCAGAGTCGCCAGCTGTCGCACCTCGAAAAATCACGGAGACATTTCGGAGAACGCGACCCTCGCGCGAAAGGCGCGGAAATGCGGTTCGACAGAGTCGCCACCGAACTTTATTTTTCTCGAACAAACGGGAGAGGAAAATATCGAGAAAACCTCTTAAAACGTAAGGATAGGAACAGGGCTGTCGCAACCATGTTCCGGGTTCGGGAGTCGGTTACGTGAGGGGAAGGTATTAGCACCCCTCACGTCCGTCGTACTCGACGGGAACCTCTTAAGGTAAATGTGGGGAGTGTTGTTTTAGGTTTACTTGTTTTTTTCTCGTTGTTAAAGGTAGAATTGGTAGGGTAAAAGGTTAAAGATGCTAAGGAGAGATGGGTGGTTAGAAGATAGGGTGCTCGCCAAGGATTGGGGCCCTTGTGCCTACGTATGCTCATTCGGATGAGAATGAGAAATAAGAGCGTCGTAGTTCGACTACGGGAAAGGATGGGGGAAATGGAAGATGGAGGGAATTGTGGAATAGGGGAGAAAAATGGAAGTGTGCTCGCCAAGATCATCGCAATCTTGTGCCTACGTATCTTACATTCAAGAATGAATAAAGAATCAGAGCGTCTGTAGTTCGTGGTAACGCCCACGAAAAGGTGAAGTTGAATAGATTGGGAGCTTGAGAAAGAGACGAAAGAGTGACTGACAAGCAACCCAAGAGCGCGCCTCAAGAGCTTGACACTCAAGAATTCAAGGAATGCGAGATTTCAAGAACTCAGTTCTTTCGGGAATTGAGTTGAATAAGTTGAAGATAAGAGTTGGGTGTTTGAAATTGAAAGAATAAATTAATAACAACTCGAGGGTGCGCCTCGAGAGTTACTTATTCGAACATCCAAAGAATGCTAGATTCTAAGAATATCCCTCTTTCATAAGTTTTGGAAATGTTTTTGAAAGGATCGAATCGAAAGATGGCATGCGAGGCCAAGAGGAAGTTGTTTTGAACTGGCTCGACGACGTGTCGAAGATTTGATTGAAGATGGAACCGACTTGACGACGTGTCAAGTGTTAAGGTTGTGAGAAATGATATTAGTCCCTGAGGGTGCTCCTAATATCGAGACCACGAGGAATTGTGAATGAAATGTGTTGCGAATGCGGACGAGCATTCGACTTAGGAGAATGTTTGAAAGTGATTGAATCTGAAAGAGTCGAAAGGTTGAGTGAATAACAACTCAAAGGGCGTGCCTCGAGAACTATTCACTCGAAGATTCAAGGAATGCTAGATTCCAAGAATCTCCTTCTTTCGGAGTTTTAATCGAAAAAAGATGTTGAGAAAGCGTTTGAGAAAATCAAAAGATTGAGTGAATAACAACTCAAGAGCGTGCCTCGAGAATTATTCACTCGAAGATCCAAGGAATGCTAGATTTCAAGAATCTCCCTCTTTTGGAGTTTTAATGTTTAAAAGATGATTGGAAGCGAAAACGACATAGTCTCGACCGAATTATCATCTATCAATAATTTGGCCGATAATAATTATTAAAGTCATCATTGACTAGAGAATAAGAAAAAAGTGGATAAAAACGAAAATGGAAGTTTTGAAAAAAAAGATTGGTCTCGGGTTTGTTATTATCTGTCAATAATTTGACAAACTATAACTCGGGGTATCGTCATCGACCAAAAAGAAATTAAAAGATAATAAAACAATAAATCCCAAAATATCTTACAAAAACTTAATCAATAGCTAAATGAAATTTATGAGATAATTAAAAAGAAAATTAAAAAAAATGATTAACAATAAAAACTAACAAGGTTTTTTTTTAAAAAACTAAATGAAAAGAAAAAAACAAAAAGAGGGGTAGGCCCAACTCGGGCTCAAAGCCCAGTACCCAATATCATGGTCAGCCAAAAACGTAAAAAATTTTAGAATGAAAACACAAAAAGCTCAGGCTTCAACCCTCTCCACAAAACACAGTATTAACGCAAAGTCATGAAGGAAACGGCCATGGAAAATCAAACTTGCTCAGGACGCGTTCATCATCACGTCTCAAACAGTGGAGGAAGAAATTTAAAGAGAAACAAAATTTGCGACGACCTTTAACTCGAAAAAAAACGCTTCGTCTTTCCTGCAATCGCGTTCTTCACTATCTCATTTGTCAGCTTCAATTTTCAAGTTCAGATTTGATTTTGCAACAAGTCTGTTTTGTTAGATTTCACTTGTGGTTTTCACTCGTTCTTCTTCCCACTCTGATTTCTAGATCTGTTTCGGTTTTGAAATGAAGAAAAGGGGTTTACAGCCGGTTCGAAGTCGAGTATTATGGATGTTGGGTTAAGGTTGCGGTGAAGGGAGGTTTTTACGGTGGAGAGAGTTTTGAAGAGTGGTTCAGGAAAAGGTTCCTTTAGGGCTTGGAGGAAGAAGAATGGTGAGCCTCCCCCATCGACCTCCTCAGCGTCTAGGTTTTTTTTCTTTTTATGGTGAAATTTTGAAGGGTATGGCTTCAAAGAGGTTTCACATATGAAGATGATGATGGAGGATAAATGAGTTCAGTTTTGTTTTTTTCAGGTCCTGTTGAGGATTGAAGAGTTTTTTTCATTTGGTCTATTGGTTGTTGGGGTTGAAGAGGGGAGGGCGTATTTTAGGACATGAAGGTTGAAGAAGAGTTTGTGGCTGATGAAGAATGAGAGGGTTTCCAAGCTATGGTTGCTAGGGTTTTCCGAGGCTCCCTTTTTTACTCTGAGAGAAGATGATATTTATGTAAGCTCTAAAGGGTATCTTGGGAATTTGGGAGAAGGTACGATGTTGTGGTTTTGCTACACTGTAGGATGAAAAGCGGAGAGGGTACGTGGTTCTGGGCTGAATTTTGTACAGGTTTCAATGTGTCTTGCAGGGTGGTACCAGTAGTGGGGATTATGGGATGAAAATTAAAACCGTTAGCAACGATTTGAAGGGGATCTTGTGGGGACCAAAGGTACAAGTTTGTCTTTATCATGAGTTGGAAAATTTGTAAGTTTTCTACAACCAATTCGTTGTTTTACTGCGGTGACTGAGTTTTTGCCTACATGGTTTCACTGCGATAACTGAGTTTTTTACTGTTATTTTGTTGAAGTGAGGTCACATGTTACAAGAAGGGAAATGTCGAAGGAACAAAGTGGAAACAGATAGAGTCAAGCTTAGAATCCTGTTGAAGGTTTGTTTATTCATAAAAATGACCTGCTTATGCTCTTCCCCCTATTTCTTATTAATTTGTGATCATTTGTACTAACTCCCCACTTCTTATGCGTGTCGGTTTTTATATGAAGAAATCAATACAATGATAAAGCCTTTAATTGGTGTGGACTGTGACGCTGTCTTTGAAATCATGAAGACTTGGCGAAACGTTGCTTTGATGGTTTGGAAAACATGTTTGGAATGTTTAGACAACAACTTGTCACACAATGATGACAATCATAATGAAGGTATGAATTGTTCTTATGCTTACATGAACCTCCTTCTTTTGTCCTGTGTATACTCATTGATGGTCTTTGATTTGTTTTGTAGGCCATGAACCTCATACACCTCCATGCTGGCAAAGGCATTCTTTTGTATCTCTTCCCATGCACCTTGCTAGAAATGCAGCCTGAGAAAACATGACGAACACATAGTTAACTTCCTCTTCCCTAGGTCTTAAAGGTATGGTTGGTGAATCTCTAAACTTAATTTGGTAAGCTCGATCAAAATTCCCAATTTCCATCTCCATTTGGTATGAAATACTTTGAGCCTGAGTTTATATTTGTTTTAAATCACCAAACTGCAATTTTGTTTCTATCTGAGCACCATTACCGACTGTATTATCATTCACAGGAACTCAATCCTTTGAAGTACTTTTATTGGCAAGTTTGCATTTAGAGCAGCTGGAGCATGCCTCAACAGTATATGCACATCTGAAAGCTACTGTGCCACGGTATTTGATAACTATAATTCTCCTCACATGATGTTCCAAGATCGTTCATTTGAGATACCAACAAAAACTCAAAACCTCACCATATGGCTCTTGTTCTTACATTGAGCTTGGTCCATTGTAGGTTCGTGTCTTGTATTGGATTCACAGCGCTTGGTCACTAGGTGATGTACTGTGCTAAAATTGATACTTAGGTTAAGTAGCAGCCTGAGGTAATATACATGAGCCTTAATCTTCTGTTTACTAGTTTTGGTATGTAACCCTGTGCTGATAGAAGCGTTCCTGCACATCCCTGTTGTTGTTCTTCCACAGGTTGATGGTGATGTTGTTGATTAGAGAATTGATGGAGCATGATTGATACTGGTGTTGAATCAGTTTGGAGCTTGTTGTATGTGTTATGGAATGTGTCACGAAGAGTAAAAATAAGGGTATTGGCTTATGAAAGCAGTGAGGGAGGGATCAAAGTTGCTTTCGTGGATACGGCGATGATGGTATTCGATTTGGTGATTTAACGTGTAAGTGGTGAGAAGCAATGCGAAGGTTTAGAGAAGAGGATATTTCCTGAGTGTATAGATCCATTCTACTTTTCAACTTACTTTTTTACAAAAGGTTAATTGGATGGTTAGTGTTGAAGAAGAGATTTGTATGAATGCTGTAAGTTTTATGCTATTGAGAAGATGATGAATCTTATGAAGGGATAGTTTTGTGATGTAAACGTGCACAATGGTGGAAACGCATAAGGTGAGAAGTTGTTAGAGAGTTAACGGTTATGGGGTGAGACCTGCAGCTTAGTCACTTTCATCCTTTCCTCTTGAACGACAAGCTTAACAGCTTCAATACCAGCTTCAGCGTATAAGATCCTTCTCCAACCTCAACGCTGATTTTATCATAAAAGCCATGACTTGAATATAATGAATGTTATGGAATCAAAGCTGCTGCCAGAACGAGGAATTTCTTACTACACCTTGATGTTGAGTTGAGTTCACGACATTATCGGGATCGTCATTGACATTGATCGTCGAGTTGTGTTGTTTTGTTGTGAGAAACACTAACGGTTGGAAGTGAGAAAAATGGAGATCTTAGCTACTGTGGCTACAAAAAGCTGAGGAGGTTTTATGGTTCAGATCAGAGGATGTGAGTATTTTGGTTTGAAGCTCTTTTGTGGTGAGATTGTGGTTGTAAGCTGGTGGATTAGGAGCGCTTGATGTGGGCTTGCTACATACTATTTTTTGTGAATTTTCTTGAGTCTATGTGTAATGAGAATAATTTGAACAATGTGTTTGCAAATTTTGACGATATGGGCTTTGTAATTTGAATCCTGATCTTGACAATTTTGTATGGAAAGCAAGTGTATGAATTTTGAGATATGAATGGGTTTTAAATTACAATGTTCAAACTTTAATCCTTGCACCTTTGAAATAACTTAAAAATGCTTTGAGTTCTTCATTTTCTCACAAAAAATAATAATTAAAATTTAAACTTCCCAAATTGATTCCACATTCAAATCTTGAAACCAGCTCTCGTCAATATTGAATTCTCATTTGAAATGAATAACGCCTGGAATTGGTCCTTAAAAAAAATAAGATCTTCCATAGACCAATTTTGAGCTCTTTAATAACCTCTTGAGAAATGAGTTAAATATGAGTAAAACACAAATCGATCTCAAAGCTTGCCACTTAAAAACATGATAGACTAAAACCTTCATTGTGGACTTTTTTGAGCATGCCCTAAAATAACTCATGTCTTATAGCTTGAACCATGGTTTAACCATCCAACCATATCTTGATTATTTAACCATAAGCATGACCTAACCTTCTCTTATCTTCAATTGGACTCCACACCTTCCATAAGGGCTTATGACCACACTAAACACCAACCAACAAAGACTCCAAGACATGTGAAATAACTAGAAGATTATGGCCCAAGGCCAAATGATCATCTAGAAAAAAACATTTGTTATTTGTGATAAGAAAAGTAGGAAAGGTAGGACAAATTTAGGGCATGACAACGACCAATGAAAAACTTCACCAAAAATAACAAAATGATAGTCAAAATTGATCTACGTGAAACGTAGATCACGAAAATGGTATTGGTTTTCAATAATAAGCAACACACGAGCCAAATCAAAGAGAAAAATAAAACATGTTCATACTGAAAAACTCACAAACAGCCACCAAATGAACCTAGAAATGATCTACAATATGCAAGGATTAAAAACATAAAAATGGCGTATTAAAGATGCATAAACAGTGAGATATTTTGAAAAGAAAGAAACCTAGAAATAAGCTTCCTCAGAGCTTGGTTCTTAAGCAAAGCTTGAAAGAAACTATCCAGAAACGTTCTAGGAAGCTCAAGGAAGGTTTTGCAATGTTTGGTTTTGGTTGAAACCCAATTAAACTAAAAAAACGTATTTTACTTTTTCCTTTTGTTCTCTCAATCTGTTCTTGTTCACCAGCTCACCAAAACCACTTCTGAGGACTTGTGAATGATCCTGAGTTTATATATGTTGGATTCAAATTAAAAGGAAGCCCAATTCTGTCTCCTTTAAGCCCAATTGGATTTTCACTTTTTCACTTGTGGTCATTTGAATAGTGCACGAATTTCCCCTTGATTAGTTGTAAAAATGGCTCCTTTGGCTTGCATTTGAAGTTGGTGGATCAAAGGGCTGAGACTGACTCCTTGGTTTAGTCTTATGGCATGTCTTTGATGTGTAACTTAATCTTGAAGAAACCATGAAAATGGCCACCAAAATGCACTCAAATTTCAAATCCAAAGATGGCATTGTGTTTCAAATTTGTTTGGCACTCAAAATATGCACAAGGTTGGTACAAAATGTTTTCAAACGAATTAATTTTGATTTTTCCCTTTTAAGCCCTTTTTCATGAAAATTTCATTAGGGATCCTTCAATCCAAGCCAAATCTTTTATGCATTGATGTTTGGTTGAGCAAATGACCCCATTTGGAGCAAGTTTGAAGTTGGTTGACTTTTGTTGACCGAAATCACATTCATCTGAGGACCTGTAACTTGTCTGCATCATAACTTGAGTTCTATAAATCCAATCAAGGACTTCTAGTACTCAAATGAAAGCTAAGAACATGTTCTACAAGTTTCATGTTGGTCAAAAGTTGAGATGAGACTTGTATCTTGAGATTGGTGGTCTTGAAGTTAGGCACTGAATAGGGGATTTTACACTGAGAACCCTAATTCAGTCACTCCTCACACTCTTGATTCTTGATGAATTGATCTTGAAATGATATCCCATGTATCTTAACACAACACTCCATGACCATAAAGACTTGGAATTGAGTCTTAATCTCCTTCAATTTCACAATTGATTGAGGGTTGACCAGATGAAAACCCTAATTGCACCATCTTCAACTGTAGCTCTTCATACTTGGTATAAACACTTGAATGAACTCCACAATGACCCTCAAGGCCTCCAGTGAGATTAAATGATCATATCCCTCCATAACCATGGGATTGTAATCCTCAGATGACCTTCACATGACCTCCTAGACAAGAGGTGAACCACACACACTTATCTGCTTATCCAAAGGGGTTTGACTTATCTCTGATGATGATGACCCCCCTTTTGACTTGAATACAACCTTTTGATTAGGCTTAGAACCCTTGGCAAATTCCTCTTGTTATACACACATCTCTTGATCCCCTGTAAATGCAAAATGCTATGCAATGCAATATGCTAGAACAATGAAATGAAACATAAACCAAGGCCAGAAAAAGGTTGGGCAAATTTTGGGGTGCAACAGCTGCCCCTATTCAAATGAATTGGACCTGAATGGATGAAAAGCGAACGACTTTCAAACAATTAAGGTAAAAGACAGTTGAATACCAAAGAACCCGGAAATTTGCCAACCGCAGAAATAAACTGCAAAACTTTGATTGTGAAAGCACTCTCCAGAAAAACTGAACGCAGACAGTTGCAACGGAAACCAGCTGACTGATCATCTGATAAAGAACACCTGATTAATGGTAGCCATAAAGAAAATCATACTCACATTGTCCAAAGGTAGAAGGAAAGACGCCAAATGCTCACCTCTTATGATAGACAGAAGGAAAATATCAATACTCACATCGTCTAATGGTAGACGGAAAGACTCCAAATACTCACATTGTCTAGGGATAGACGGAAAGTCACCGCTGAAAGCTGGATCAACATGCACTTGATCCCTTCGCATTTTCTAAGGATAGACAGCAAGAAAAGCATACTCACATCGTCTAAGGATAGACGGAAAGTCACCGCTGAAAGCTGGATCAACATGCACTTGATCCCTTCGCGTTGTCTAAGGATAGACAGTAAGAAAACCAGACTCACATCGTCTAAGGACAGACGGAAAGACACCAAATCCATACTCACATCGTCTAAAGATAGACGGAAAGTCGCCGCTGAAAGCTGGATCAACATGCACTTGATCCCTTCACATTGTCTAAGGATAGACAGCAAGAAAACCACACTCACATTGTCTAAGGACAGACGGAAATACACCAAATCCATACTCACATTGTCTAAAGATAGACGGAAAGTCGCCGCTGAAAGCTGGATCAACATGCACTTGATCCCTTCACATTGTCTAAGGATAGACAGCAAGAAAACCATACTCACATCGTCTAAGGATATACGGGAAGACACCAAATCCATACTCACATCGTCTAAAGATAGACGAAAAGACACCAAATACTCGAAGATTCACATTGTCTAAAGATAGATAGAAAGAAAAATATTCATACTCACATCGTCTAAAGATAGACGAAAAGACACCATCCCGAAGGTTCACATTATCTAAAGATAGACAGAAAGAAAATATTCATACTCACATCGTCTAAAGATAGACGGAAAGACACAATAGACCACATCAATGAACTTCAAAACCACCCATCAAATTTCAGAATCCTTTCGTCCAAGGAGTTGATGGAAAGAGAAATATCTCCAAAGGGGACACATCATCAATAAGAACTGACAGGAAGAAAACCACCTTCAAAGGGTTATGTCGTCAATAAGAATCGACAACTAGGGAATCCTAACATTCTTCAAAGAGCCCTGACATCAATAAGAATTGACAACCATGAAAAACCCCTCTTGAAATGTCATCCCGTCCAATAAATAGAAAGAAAACCATATCTGAAAGATCGCCTTGAAACCTCGCATCGTCTAAAGATAGACGGAGAGAAAACCATATCCAAAACACACATCGTCTAATGATAGACTAGAGGAAAATCATATCCAAAACTCACATTGTCTAATGATAGACGGAGAGAAAACCTCCTGGGGAAACACATTGTCAATAGGAATTGGCGGAAAGAAAATCTGCTCGGAGAAACACATCGTCAATAGGGATTGACGGAAAGAAAAACTGTCGGCATCAGAGGACTGATGGACAAAGGAACTCTACTTGGGGATGTCATCATCAGAGGACTGATGGACAAAGCATAACCGACGTATGATCTGAAACCCGAGTAAACCGATAAGCTGTCTGAACAAAGCTGCTGGATAAATGTCCCTGTATTGATTGAAGAGTGATTCGAGTTGCCACGGAAGGCTGACATAAACTGGCCTATGCTTCGTATGCATATGCGTATGTTTGAATAGGCGTAATGCTCCATACGAAATGGAAATTCTACGCATTTGAGGATGAAATGCAAAAATGATGCAAATATGATAACTATATGCAAAAATGCAGATGCAAGCTCAGGCTGCCGGGGAAAGCTGGGTACAATAGAACTACTCCAGCAAAATAAATGCTGAAGAGGTGAAACCAACTTCGCTGGGGATAACCAGATGTGCCAAGTATGATTGGATTCTACTAGGGATAGCTGCTGGAGAAAACAGACGAAGTCTTCCAGCGTACCAAAGGGAATTGTATTTGCAAAGGGTCATGTACGACTGCCACTGGAAAATATCTTGTCTGAACTCAGAGGTTTTTTCGGTTGAAGGGTCAAGGGATAGTAACACGACTTCCCGACATTCGTCTTGAACTTGAAGATTAGCTGAACCTGCTTGAGTAGCTTCGAGTAGCTCTGATGACACGGAGAGGAACAATTCCTTCGCTTCTGATTTGCCCCAGCCTGTGGGATCTCTGTGGGGATGTTCCTCGAAAGGAAACTTGAAAATTCTTATACTCTGACGGATCAAGGTAAACTGCTCCAGCACTTGAACCTCAAAGTGGTGCTTCAGATCAAATGCCCTCTGAGTCAGGAATAACTTCTTGGAATGGCCTGCCTCAGTCTTACAATGACTTTGTCCCTGATTGGTTAATTAGTGGAGTAGAATTTCTGGCTTCGAGAGATTTACCGAATCTCGACCTGATTTCCTCAGAATAACTGACTTTGGATGGCTGACTTCAGTTGGGACCATTTGATATAGCTTGCCCCAGCTCACGGAGTATTTGGGCGTTCTGCATTCTATCCTGATCAGACTTTCCACTTAGGAAACTTTCCTGCTGTCAAGCGCTTACTCGCAAGTAAAACAAGTTTTTCAGAATAAAAGATATATTAAATGCAACGCATATGACAGTTTTGAAATCCAATCTGTTCACTGAAAAGGGGGAAAACAGTTTACGGCACATAATGAACAAATCATTTACCAGAATATCAACATCAATACCAACATGGTAAGAAGAATCCTTTTAGGAGTCAGTTTCAACGCGATATTTACCGAAGTATGCTTTTGAAACAAACCTGCTTCAATTAGGACTTTTTCAGGTTGTAACGTGGTCAGGTTCACGGTTTGAAAGGAAAGGATAAAGGCTCAAAAATTTATTTTAACCCACGCATTCTCCTTGATGTTCTCCAATCCTATATTCATCTAATTCGACACTAGCGCTCACCTCTAGGAGGTTGAATGACAAGAGTAATGGTTCGGGAAACCATAAGTTTTTTGGAATGACAGTCACTTGCTTTTTCGTCTTTGGTGCATGAATCACACGACTTGTTTTTCATCATCATTTTTTATTTCCCTAACTTTTGCCTGGACTAGCTCTTTTGAGTTTCTTTTGATTTTTAAGTCCAGCGGGATGCCCTAATTTTTGCCTAAGCCACTTGTTTTCAGGTTTGACTTAGCGGTCTTTTGATTCTCTTTTTTTATCTTCTTCTCCTTTTTTTGCACAAGTCGTGTGACACTGGTTGTCTGACTCTTTGGGGAATAATGTGACCGTCTCACTCCTGAAGCTTAACCATTGTGGTTTTTTAGGTACGACCTTTAGGGGCGTGATTGTTCCTCGAACGATAACGATTCTGTTGTAATTCGGACGCTCGGTCAAATTAGCTAACACCTACCCTGCCCCAGGTTAAGATTGAGGGTTTTTCGTTTTTAGAAAGAACTCCTACTACTATGCTCAAAGGGGTTGACAAGGGATTATCATCCTTATATCTCTGGTGTTTAGGAATTTGAAACAATGCATGTACATCATCAACATGTTTTATTCAAAAGCATACAATCGGAAGCTTACACGTCTTTAAATTTCGTCATTCTCCCCGGATTATGCTTAACCAAGCATTGGATATCTGTAAAAAACAATTAGTGAACACGAATGGATTTAATCAAAACATGCATATTCATTTCATTATCATTATCACATGAAAACAAACAAGTTTTACACACAAGATTGCAATTTAAACAGGAAAGAAACTATAAATATAAAGAAATGACAAGATAAAATGAAAATTGTCAGCTCCCGGGAACTGGGCTTTCAAACTAATTTGTTGCTGGAGGACGCGCCCCTTGAAGTCTTCAAACCCGAGCAGATAAGCAATTGACGTGTATGACTAGCCTTCCGCCCGGCGTGAATTCAATTGCCTTTGAGTCAATCAGGTCCTGGATATGCTTAAAAGCTTTACAGTCCTCAATGCTATTGTTGCACCCCAAAATTTGACCAACAATTATTTATTCACTGAGTGTTTGAAAGTTGATACATTCATCAGAAGGTTCAAGAGATCCTCAGAGGAGTGGATTGAAACCAGGATTGTGTGCTTCATAGCTTGAGAGTTGTGGGTGTTCCTCAGATGATTCTGAGACTTTGAGAATGAACTTGATGTTTTGAGAAAGATTATGAGATGTCTTGACAACCATCATGAAGCCCAGAGAGGTCATTATGCCAGAATTCAGAAGATTCAACCATGAATGGTAGAATTAGGGTTTTGACTGGGTCAACCCTAGATCAGCTGAAGATTTGGAGAAGGTTGAGACTTAATCCAAGGGCCATGAGATCATGGAATGATGCATAGAGATGTTGTAAAGGTGATTCCTAGACCAACTCATCATGATTGATGAGTTTGGGAAGTTTTGAGTTAGGGTTTCTGAGGATTGTCAGTGGAAAAACCCTAATTTGATCCCTATTTTCCAGGCAGTTTTAGCTCCAGATGTGATTGATATCTCATCTTCCCCACAACATTAATGTTGTAAAGCTTGTTCTTAGCTTTAATTTGAGTGGTGGAAGTCCTTGATAGGAATTGCTGAGCTCAAGTTATGGTTTTGACAAATTACAGGTCAGCTGAGGTGTGTGAATCTGGGTCCTTGAAAGTCACCCAACTTGCAGACAACTTTTGCCCTAGTAGGATGATTCCTATGATTTCTTGGTCAACATGAATGTTGAAGAGCATCTTCTTAGATTTAATTTGAGTGGTGGAAGTCCTTGATAGGATTTGTGGAACTCAACTTATGGTTTGAACAAGACAGGGGTATTTTGGTCATTTGTCAGTTATAGGTCATTTTTAAGCAAAGGCCATATCTCCTATTTCCAAGCCTCAAATGAAAAAACTCAAAACATGAAAGTTGTTCAAAATGTGATTTTAAGTCTAGAAAGAAGGTCATGAATTGTTTGAAAAGCTCATAGCATGGATTTGCATGATTGGTTAAAAATGAACTAAAAATGGCTTATAAGTTTAAAAAGTTGAATTTGAAAATTGGTTTGGAGGATCTAGGAATCCAAAATAGGTAATCCAATATATCATTTTGATTGGAAACATCATTTTGGAAACAATGGTTTATCCACATTTTTGAGTTTAGGCTTAAAAATTGGACTTCCTTTGTAATTTGGTTTCTTGCACTTTAAGGTACCACATGAATTTGTTTGCCAAAGCCTTGAATATGCATAAAATGCCTTGTTCTCACATGTATATCTCATATGAAGGTATTTTGAGGATTTATCATGAGTTTTAGAAGAATTACTAAATATAGCATTTTTGAATTTCTCATTACGTGAGAAGTTCTAGAACTTCCTTGGAAGCTTCTCATATGTTCTAGATCTTTCCTTTCACTTCCATAAATACCCAAGGGTGGGATCATGCCATGGTTGGTGATTCTAGGTGCTTGCAAACCATACTTTCATCTCATAACTCCAAAATTGCATTTTGATTCCCATCTCTCCCAAACTCCATTGTTTGTGCTAGCTATCATCATCATCATCATTCTCCATTGTTGAGGATTGAAAAGCAAGAAAAAGGCACATCAAATCGTGGCTGGATTGTGAGTTCTTCTCCATCAC
Organism: Lathyrus sativus; assembly: GCA_963859935.3. NCBI lineage: Eukaryota > Viridiplantae > Streptophyta > Magnoliopsida > Fabales > Fabaceae > Lathyrus > Lathyrus sativus. The sequence continues at coordinate 430,977,931 of OZ012736.1, forward strand.
TCCAAGAGGCGTGAAGCTTCAAATTGGCATTTTCAAGAGGTGTAAACACGACTTCTCTTCACCAACATCATCACCATCATATAAAGATCATTTGGCACCATTGGCAAGGGCTGAAACAACACATAGCAACCATCACCATATCCAATTGGTAAGAATACGTTTTGATTCCAATCACCATGATTAGACATTGTTAGGGTTTAATGTTAAGTTATATGAGATAGAGACAAGCTAGGGAGCATTTATGATGAGTTTAGGACCATTTCATGGAGTTTCAAGATATGGTAACAATTCTTTCAAGATCAAGAATGGTTGGAATATGAAGTTTTAATGCATGTGGAATGGTATAGTGTACTCAGTGCAACATATAGAACAAGCTAGCATCAAGGTTTTCAAGGTTTGTTGAGGTTGAAGAACATGTGTTCATGGTGGAACCAAGGATTGGTGCTTTCGGTTTGCACATTCTAGGTGGTTTCAAGAGGAGATATGGACATGGTTGGATAGAGGGCAAGAAGAGGATCGTTTTTGGTTTTTATTTCGTACGTTTTCATGGAGAAACGAGTGAGCTAGAGGGAGTAGAAGATCATGACATGGAGTGAAAATTCTGGTATGGTTAGGGTTTTACATGAAGAAGAAAAGGGAGAGTCGTTGGATCTCATGCACATGTTGACCAAGACTTGGATCAGACGGCCCACATTCGAAACAGAAAAAAGGAGGGAACTTCAAATGGCTGAAACGCCGTCGTTTGGTTAAGTGGGAGCTCCTTGGGCTCGTTAGCTATCCGCACCCCCCTCATTTCAAAGCCCAAACGCGCATGAAGCCCAACTTTGCTATTTTCACACCTCCCATTTAATTCTTATGTTTTGATTTTCAATTTGCATTTAATTTTGCTCATTTTCCAAAATTCATAACTAAATGAAAAAACAATATTTTTTACTCATTCTTTTTTTAATATTTTCCTCATCATGTCTAGAAAATTAAGAAATATAAAAATTGCATTTTATATTTTTTTTATCATTTTCCACATATTTTACAAAATAATGCATTCTTTTCCTTAATTCATTCCACATTTGAACTTGTACATTTTTGTTCATGACTTTAGGAATAGATTTTTTGCTCATTCTTTTTGGTGATGTTAAATAATGAATTGTATTACTCTCTGGATTTATTACTAGATTTTTTAGAATAAAATTTGATTAGTTTAGATAATTGAACTTAGGATAGTTTAATTAGGGTTTTTAAGTAGTATACTTGAACTTCAACAAATTTGTTTTGGGGTCTATAGGCCAAATTAGTGTATGGGGAATGCATGGGTTAAGGGTAAGTATGTATAGAATTCCCTAGAATTTTGCTAGGATATTGTATGGTGTTTTAGTATTTTTCATTGATTTTTGAATGTATGGATAGTATGTGTGTTGCTTGGAGGCATAAGTTGTATTGTTGTGTTTTCTTTCCTTCTCTTTTGAGTGTGTGAGCTTTGAAGATTGAGTTGAAGACCTTATGGATCATCATGGAAGCTTTGAAGACCTTGCAGAGGAGTTCAGCATAGCTTTTGTTGTTTTGTTTATAGGTTTATAGGGGCATAGGCAGAGCCCTAGATAGAATGCTTTGTTCAATAAACAAGGAGTGTCTTGTTCACTTCCTTTCTTCTCTGTGACATAGAGTCCCTTAAGGGTATTCACCTCTCTCCTTTGGAGGGATTAGTGACTTTGCCCTATAAGGTAGAACTTTGAGAGAGCCTTTCCTTTGATGTTAAGTCCTCAATGACATCCTTTGGAAGTCAGTGAGTACTGTAACATCCTCACCTCATCTTGTTGACTGAATCTTGTTTGCTGGGGCATTTGAGCCATTGAAGATAGAAGCTGAAGCTTTGAAGAGGATGATTCCTTGAAGATTATTGAAGTCTGAAGACTTTGTGAAGATCAAGTGTATGCTTAAAGATCCTTGGAAATGGTGAAGCCTGAAGGTGGAGTTGATCAAAGGAGCTGAAGCTCAAGGGAGAAGATGAGTTGATACTCATGTTGTAGGGTTGATACCTGGAAAGCAAGTGATTTCTGAAGTCTGAAGACTGGGTTGCTGCTGGAGGAGCTGAGGCTTTCTTCTGTTTTTTTTTGATGTTTTGTGTGTTTTGTCTGATTTGTCTGTTGCATTAGACTAAGCCCATTTTAGAATAAGTTCAGTCTAAGAGCATGAATGCATCTGATTGTATTGTTATTGCTTGGCTTTGCTTGCGGGTATTCGGTAGAGCCCAGCTCCCTTGCCCATGTGTTTACCTTGCTTGATAGCATGATTTCATTTTCTGTCTGTATGATTACAGTTTACTGTTTTTGCTTGATAGCATGTTGTTTATTTCAGTATGATTACTGTTATTTCATGACTGGCTTGAGGTCGAGACGAGCTTGTGGAGGCTGAAGCCCCACACACATTTCCTCCCTCACTTGCATTGCATGCATTTTACTGTTAAAGCTGATGCTTTTGTCTGTTTTGGTGTATCATTGACATGATCCCTTAGGACTCTCATTTCCTCTGATGAGGATTTGATGATAGACTTTTAGGTTGAAACCTATGCATGACAACATCTAGGAGTTCCCTGTTCAAACCTCAACCATAGGATGAATCCATGGCATGATAACAGTAGGACTTGATAGTCTCCCTCCTAGTTGGGCATGTTCTCTTCTCATCTCGAAACAGTTTAAGATACAGTAATCATGAATGATTTCTTTCGTACGTTACGAGCCTTAAGCTATCTGAGAAAGGATTGTGGGAGAGTTTCTTTTCCACAGTCTGGATGTTTAGTATGGTACCCTTTGGGTGACATGCGACGCATTCACTCTCAGGTCATAGTCTCTAGTGCGGTTGAAATCGCAAACACAATAAAAAACACTTCTTTTAGGAGATAACCCGTAGTTTCCCGAACTACGTTTGCTCTGATCTTTCATACCAGATGAAAGTACGTAGGCATAGGATGCGACGTCCTAGCGAGCAACCTTCCCCACCTTCACCCGTAGTTAGCCGAACTACGTTGACTCTGATTTCTCGTTCTCTGATGAGAATACGTAGGCATAAAGCGCGACGCTTTGCCGAGTCATTTTTCTTTTCTTTTTCATCCAGCCTTGATAGGTAGATAGATTATAACCAACCCGTCCAAGTAAACAAGCAAGCGAGGATCCCGTCGAGTACGACGGACGCGAGGGGTGCTAATACCTTCCCCTTGCGTAATCGACTCCCGAACTCAGACAATGGTTGCGACGACCTTGTCTTACCCTTATTCGTCAGGTTTTTCCGATCGTTTCCTTTCCCGCTCTGAGGGATAAATAACGAAAGGTGACGACTCTTCTGTCATGCCGGCACCTTATTTTCGCGCAAGCGACAGCTGGCGACTCTGCTGGGGACTCTAACGGTTCCCTGTGCGAGTCAATCCTATCGTTTGTGTGTTTGCTTGTTAGGCTGCGTTTATTTATCGCATTTTTACTTCTCGCACTTCATTTCCCGCATTTTATTTCCAGTATAATATGATTATTTGTGCTGTTGTGGGATGGGAGTTCTGATTGAGTGAGAAGCCAGACCCAGGCTTGAGTGCACCATAGACTTAGAGTGGAAATTAGTGGGCGCGTGCTTGCTTTGCAGGCACTAGTGTCTCATGAAATCCACGCTCAGACGAGGTTCATCCGGTTGGCTTCACTTTCAACCCTTTGGGTTGAGACGGTTGCTGGTTTGGTGGATTGTCGACTCTGGGGACCGATCATTTGTGATTCAGCTAAGTGAGGCCTCTTCAGGACTTGATGATGCCACTCCTTCTGGGAATCGTATCATCAGTTTTGAAAGTCTGTGACGCTGATGAACGCATAGGATGCCGTACCTTGAGTCAGTCTAGGTTCATACCTGTGAGTGGGACTGGGTTTGTTGCAGGAAACTTAGACCTCCAGACTACCTGGTTTTCTTGGCAGTAAATCAGTTATGTTGGGTTCTCAGTTACGGATATGCTTGTTCTTGACAGAGCCAGTTTTTGATCAGAGGATCTTGTCGCCGGGTGTTTGTCTGTTCTTGATAGAGCAGGCTTTGATCAGTGTGTTATCGTCAGTGGTTTGTTCTGGACGGAGCAGATTTGGAGTGAGGTCTGAAGACCTCATCGGCAGATGTTATTTGTTCTTGATAGGGCAGATTTTGAGTGGGGTCTGAAGATCTCGTCAACAGTTGTGCATTTGTTCTTGATAGGGCAGATTTCTGATTTGGGGTCTGAAGACTTCATCAGCAGACGTTTTCTGATCATACATCCTGGGTCCTTATTATCAGGCACTTACTCTTGACAGAGCAGAATTTGGATCTCGATCCTATCAGATGGTTATTTTCAGCAGATCAGATCAGTGGTTTTACACCGGGGTTTCCTTCTCATCAGTGACTGCTGATACCGAATCTCCACAGCAGCCACCTGGATATATTGTTGTATCCCTGCATTTTGCATTAGCTCGCATATTCATGTTTGCATTCCATTAGCATGTGTCTGTGCTACAGGCACGTTTCGTACCCTGAGTCTGGTGCCCCGAGCAATATGAGATATTTTCTTCCATGAATGGATCCAGTCTTATCACTGCATTAACACTATGTTGGCACGTTGACACCAGAATCAGGGGTGATCTCCTGAACGTACAGACACCCATAATTCATCTTGCATGACAGAAGCCGGGGCTTGTCTTCTAACCCTTGTGTTTGCAGGTTTGACTCAGAATCAAGCAGCTCAGATTGATGGAGCAGGTACAAGCTGAACTGGGGAAAATCCAAAGCCAGCTGGGGCAGGTCATGAATGACATATGGGCAGTGCGTCTGGACCAGCAAGTACTCAGAGAGGAGAATCAGCAGCTGCAGAATCAGTTGAGCTTTCTCATGGGAGTGGTGAGGAGTATGCTAAATAAGGAGAGTGGTCAAGCACCCAAAGAGGAGACCAGAGTGCTTCCTCCGTTACCGTCAGTGCCACCTGTGCTGAAGCCAAGTGGACCTCATAGATCCTCTACACAGCATGAAGCTCGAGGCCTGTCTCGTTGGCAGCCGCGCCAGGCATCTCAGAATAACCTTGAAGGTTATAATCAAAAGAAGAAGCTACTTGATAGAGCTGTGGACCCAATACCTGTGAGTTATGCCCAGCTGTTGCCACTGTTGGTTCAGAACCGTGTTCTCAAGCTTCGGACCTCGGATCCACCAGATGACGGGTCACCAGACGTTGATCTCAACATACATTGTGATTTCCACTCAAGAGCACCGGGGCACCATGTTGAAACATGTAAGGCTCTCCGGAATAAGATTCAAGACCTTATTGACTCAAGGGCGATTAGGCTTGCGCCAGGCGGCATGAGAGCATCGGGAAAGTTCATCCCGTACCCCGCAGAAGAGGTGAATGATTTCACTCCTTTGCCTGAAGCTAAGAAAGATCTCGAATATGTCCCACGACCTTTGGTGACTGCATCGCCTCGCTCGCAGTTCCTACCTGGATCAAGTTCAAGGACGCAAGTGCCTAAACAAGAGATCGTCGCCATGCAGAAACGACGACCTCTTACTCTTGGGCGGAAGGAATACCAGCACCAGGATCACAAGAGACCTCGCAACCACTTAGAACAAAGGAATGCTTCTTTCCATCCAGTGCCTGTGCCGTATAGCCAGATTCTTCCACTGTTGATTCAGAATTCCTTGGTGGAACCGAAAGCTCTCAAGCCCGCGCCAGAGCCTTACCCTCCAGGGTACGATCCTCATGCTCAGTGTGGCTACCATGGGGGATCTCCGGGGCATTCAACTGAAGATTGCAAGGCTTTCCAGGCGAAAGTGCAACAATTGATCGACAAAGGGTGTATTTCCTTTCCAGACGGAGTTTTGGTTGTACGTGACAACCTCTCAGCTGTTTGAGCTCGCAGAATCAGAGGGTTATTTCCAGAAGCCGGTGGTCCATACAGGCAGACGTCCTCAGCATTGGCAGTCCTCGGACTTTTTACCATTTGCATTTGTAGTTTCTTTTCTTTTAGTTACTACTTGCTGTTAAACATTATATGTTTCGAATGGTAATATTAATAAAGTGACTATGCATTTTTCTGAATTAGTTATGTCGTTGTCACTCGTTTACTGCATTGCACTGACACTTGCATTTCATTCACTCCACTTTATCACTATGATTAGCAATGAGCGGAGGGAGGATGATGAAACTGAATACTCGTAACCAATGATCATATTGCGTTCAGATAAAACTTTGCCGATGACGTACAAGGCATTGTTTCAAATCCCCTAAACACCGGAGAGATAAGGAAGAGAATCCCTTGTTAACCACTTCGAGCCGAGAAGTAGGAGTTTCTTTCGGACTTTCTAACCCTCACATCTTAACCCGGGGCAGGGTAGTTGTCAGTTAGCTTGATCGAGCATTCAAGTCTTATGGAGGAGTGTTGTCCTTCGGGGACCAATCATATCATATTCCTCTCCCGAGGTCGTACCTCATCAACCACAATGGTTAAACCTCACCAATCAGGAGTGAGACAGTTATAATCCTTTCGAAGCAATTAAGACAACCAGTGTCGCACGACTTGTTCCAAAAGAAAAAAGAGAAATAAGAAAGCCCGCTAAGTAAAAAAGAAAAGCTAAAAAGCAAATACTTAGGCAAAAATCAGGGCATCCCGCTGGATTTCAAAAAGAAAAATTGAAAAGAACTCAAAAGGAGTCAGTCCAGGCAAAAGTTAGGGAATCAAAAGAATGAAAAAGAAAGGATTATAAAAAAGGAAAATCCTCGAACAAGGACGAAGTCGTGTAGACACAGACGCCGAAACAAAAAAGGAGTAACTGTCACTCCGAAACACCTTGTGAATTCTTTAACCAGTTGTCCCCAATGCCCAACATACCTCTCAAAGAGGCGAGCGCTCGAGCTAAGTTAACTGAACTTTAGGATCGGAGAACATCACGTAGAAGGGGTGGGTACAAATCATAATTTGAGCCAAATATCCTTTGTTTCACGAACCGTGAACCCGACCACGATACAACCCTCAAAGGACCTAATTGAGGCAGGGTTTATTCCGAAAGCGCATTACGATAAGGTTGAGTAACCTGACTCCTTCATGATTTGCTAATCATATCCTTATTGCATTTTTCACTGATTACATCAGCACTACGTTTGAACTCTTTGGTTCATTCGTCACTCACTAGCATGACACGTAAATGAGTGACAGTACAACATTTTTCGAAATTTGCATGAACACTGCATTAAAATTACTATTCGTGAATAAACAATTTTAGTTGCAGGTTAGTAGCTGATATGAAGGAACTTCAACAGGAAATAGCCAATCAGGACTGAATCGTCAGAGGTCTGGATCAGAACGGCATGCTGCGAAGCCCTGTGAATTTGGGGCAATGACTTCCAGCGAGTTTGGAATCAGTTCGTCTGAGGACAAGTCCCGGAGTATCACTTGATTACGGGCAGTTTATGCAAGAAGCGGTTGACCGGAAGTGAATCTTCTCGAGACCCAATCAGGGGCAGTTATCCAGAATTCTTGCGATTTGGGCGCAGATCCCTCCAGTGTTCGATCAGAGCATGTTGAGTCGCTCATCGCTCGTTCAGGGGCAAACTACTTCAGAGATATTGAAGCCGACCGTGCTGAGAGTTGATCGGTGGGGGATGAATCCTTCCGTTGTGCAGGTATTGGGGCAAACCATCGGAAGATTGTCTTGTTTCCAGTTGCTGTCTGTTCAGATTGAATTATTCCCAAAAGTCGGATTGGGGCAGGTTGAATTGCGCTGGGGCAAGTTGTTCGAATGAGTTTGTTCACCCTAGCAAGAATTGAGTATCGGGGAATCGTGTCATTACCCTGCCAAAGCCAGAGTCTTCTGAAGAAGCCTTGCGGTCATTGGGTCGTTAACCTACAGCATAACCTGTTACTTGACTCCATGATTGGTAGCCTGTATTCCCTGTGTTGACGCTGTTGAACCAGGATTGTTTCTCAGCAGAGATGTACGGTTTGAGATTGTTTCCACTGTGCAGTTTGAGACGACAGCAAATTGAGAGGGCGTTTATCAGATTGGGGTCAAGATTACCCTCAGCAGACCAGGATTGATATCTCCGAAGCAGGGCGAGTCCTCCTTCTCCAGCAGGGTTCGGTAGTCTCTCATCCATAGAATCAGAATCAGAATAGTGAGCATTGATATGTCTCCCCCAGGCAGAGAGGATTCTCGTCCCCAAGCAGGCGCATCCTGAAGGAATGTCACCTCATTAGCTGAGTCAAACACCAAAGAATGATGTCGTTTCCCCAGCACCGGGTCACAAGTGCAGATTCCATAGAAGTGTTCGGGTGCCGAAACTCTTGTTTCCCCAGTAAAGTCTCCAGCGGAATTGAGATTCCCCACCAGAGTCATGCTCTCTCCTGAGGTTGGATGATTCCCTCTTCCCCAGTAGAGTGTCGGGACGGCTGATGTTGTATTCCCCTGCAAAGTTGTACTCTCCCCCGAAGTCAAGTGATTCTTCCTGCCCCAGCGAAATTGAGACTCCTCATCAGGGTTGTACTCTCCAGTGAAGTAGAATGATTTCTCTTCCCGGCTGAGTCCGCGGAAAAGCAAAATCCTTGGAAGCAGTCGAGACCGTGAGTGGTTTCCCTAGCAGAGCGTGGGGCAGCTGATGCTGTATTTCCCCGGAGTCGCACGCTCCCCAGCGAAGCAGAATGATTTCTCCTTCCCTGGCCAAGTTTTCAGATGTCCAAAAGAGCCGAATCCTTGGGAGTTGATCAGACCATACTCAGTTGCTTCCCCAGTGGAGTGTTGAGCAACTGAAGTAGTTTCCCCATAGAGTGGTTATCCCCAAAAAGGTAGCAAGGGCGGCCACGCAGTTCACTCCCGCGATTGACATCGCTTTCCTTCAGCAGGTTCGGGTTCTCGTAGAGCTTCGTCCCCTGCAGAAATCATCTGAAGTTGTTTGCCCTGCAGCAGTCGACCAGAAGATCAGTTCCCCTAGACGAAGCCTGATTGATATTGGCGTGTCCACGTTCTCCTCAGCAGGATGATTCCTCTACCTGAGTAGTTCTTGTCTCCTTGACAAAAGGGTCTCCTCCCCCCAGCATTTATTTTGCTGATGGGATCGCATCATTGTGCATGATTGCATGGCATCTAACACTGCATGGCATAGCGTTGCATAGCATTGTACATGATTGCACAACATTTAGCATAAACGCATAGCATTCCCATCGTGTGGGGCATAGCGCAGAAGCATATGCATCATAAACATGATCTAGGTCATTATCATCCTTGTTTTACAGGTGTTCCACCAAGAGACCAGTTGCTCAGGACGATTCCTGATATTCTCTCCAACGAGGTCGATTTCTTGAGATGATTCCCAAGCCCCCGGTGTAATCCCCACGGTCGCTCGCTCAAGATGATTTTTGAGACCCCCAGCGAAGTCTTCAGTTCGAGATGATTCTCAAATCCCTCAGCAGGGCCATTTGCTTAAGATGATTCTTAAGACCTCAGTACAGCTTTCCGAGTTGTTCGCCTAGTATGATGCTTGAGCTCCCCAGTAGCGTCCCCAACAAGAGTTGCCCAGGAAGGTTCTTGGAATACCCCGCAGAATAAAGTCTCCAGAATGGTTATCGGTTCAAGATGATTCTTGAAGGTGCCCGACGGAGTTGTTTGTTCAAGATGATTCTTGAAGTCCTTAGCAGCGTGATATGTCTGCTCCAACAGTGTTGTCTAATCTGAAGATTGACTGCGTAAATGCCTGAAGGCGGTATCAGAGGTTCCTGTGGGTTCGGAGTTCCTCGTTGATGAATCAACGTGTGGCTGAAGACAAGGTTCCAAAGTTTGCAGATATACCAAGATGATCAGTGTTGGTCTGAGGACCAAGTCAGTTGTCCTGAGGTGATGATTGATTGCGATCAAGTGGATAGTATTTCTTCTGACTGAAGTCGGAGATGTTTCTCCAGCTGAAGCGGAGTTTTGCCTGAAGGCAAAGTGTTTGAATCCCCGTAGAGTCATGAATGGCTCAGGATACCATTTCTTTGACTGAAGTCACAGATGTCCTAAGCTGAAGCGAAGGTGCCTGAGGGCAAGGTTATCCCCAAGGTCATGAATGACCTAGGATTCATTTTTCGGACTGAAGGCCGAAGTATATCCCTGACTGAAGTCTCGGATGCTCTATAGCAGAGGCGGAGTTGCCTGAAGGCATATCCATGTATCCTTGAAGGTCAAGGACCATTGCTTTAGAATGAAGTCGAAGATGCCTCCTGCAGAGTTGCCGACGGGCAAAGTTTACATCCTTGAAGGCCAAGGATGTTCTTTCTAGCTGAAGCTGGAATAGCCGACGGGCAGGGTTTCATCTATCTTCAGAAATACTTGAAGATTCTCCAGCGGATCTGGAGTGGCCAGGGGCCAGGGTTCCATCTATATTAGGAAATACTTGAATATTTTTTTCCAGCGGATCTGGAGTGGCCAGGGGCCAGGGTTTCATATGTCTTTAATGTTGAAGTTCTACGGCGGGCAGTGTGCAGTAGTATTCTGATGTTCGTTATGGTTCTGAGGGTGAACCCCAGATCAGAGTGTGCTCGGTTAAGTCTCTCATTCCCGGCGGGGTAGTTTCAAATATGCAAATGTACCTTTTGTTCCATTTACCAGGGGTGAACCCCAGGTCAGAGATGTTCAGGATCATCATTTGTCCGGCGGCGAGGTTGGATGTTTGTTCGACGGCGAGGTTGAACGTTTGACGGCGAGGTCAGATCATCATTTGTCCGGCGGCGATGTTGGATGTTTGTTCGACGGCGAGGTTGAACGTTTGGATTTGACGGCGAGGTCAGATCATCATTTGTCCGGCGGCGATGTTGGATGTTTGTTCGACGGCGAGGTTGAACGTTTGGATTTGACGGCGAGGTCAGATCATCATTTGTCCGGCGACGATGTTGGATGTTTGTTCGGCGGCGAGGTTGAACGTTTGGATTTGACGGCGAGGTCAGATCATCATTTGTCCAGCGGCGATGTTGGATGTTTGTTCGACGGCGAGGTTGAACGTTTGGATTTGACAGCGAGGTCAAATCATCATTTGTCCAGCGGCGATGTTGGATGTTTGTTCGACGGCGAGGTTGAACGTTTGGATTTGACGGCGAGGTCAGATCATCATTTGTCCGGCGGTGATGTTGAATGTTTGTTCGATGGCGAGGTTGAACGTTTGACGGCGAGGTCAGATCATCATTTATCCGGCGGCGATGTTGGATGTTTGTTCGACGGCGAGGTTGAACCTTTGGATTTGACGGCGAGGTCAGATCATCATTTGTCCGGCGGCGATGTTGGATGTTTGTTCGACGGCGAGGTTGAACGTTTGGATTTGACGGCGAGGTCTGATCATCATTTGTCCGGCGGCGATGTTGGATGTTTGTTCGACGGCGAGGTTGAACGTTTGGATTTGACGGCGAGGTCAGATCATCATTTGTGCAGCGGCGATGTTGGATGTTTGTTCGACGGCGAGGTTGAACGTTTGGATTTGACGGCAAGGTCAGATCATCATTTGTCCAGCAGCGAGGTTGGATGTTTGTTCGACGGCGAGGTTGAATGTTTGTTCGACGGCGAGGTCAGACTCTTTAAATCCCCAGTAGAGATGATGTTTGTGCGACGGCGATGTCGAGTGTCTCTAAGAGGATGTTTGTTTCCGACGGCGATGTCAGATTCAGTTTTCCAGCGGCGATGTTGGGCATGTCAAGGTGATCCAGTCTTCTGACGGCGATGTTAGGTGATGCAGATCCTTCTAGTTTCTCCAGCGGCGATGCGGGGTATTTTGTTCATTTTTGTATTTTCTCCAGCGGCGATGTTGGGTATTTTGGTGATTCAGGTTTAGGTCTCCGGCGGCGATGTTGGACGCTTGTTTCCCCGAGTCATGGTTGTTCTTGACGGTGATGTCAGGTGATTTAGTCTTCCAGCGGCGATGTTGGATGTTGTGGTTGTCTGAAGGCAATATCAGAAGAATTTAATGTGGATAACTGACAGTGATGTCAGATCGATATTTCTCCAGCTAGTTGCCGTGCAGCTAGCATTGCAATATTCGAAGATTTGTTCCTCGCAGAGTACCGTGTGCTCGTGCAGTTGGCAAATTTTCGGGTTTACCGGTATTCAATCGTCACGCACCTTGATTGGTTGAGAGCCGTTCGCTTCTCACCCAGTCAGGTTCAAGCCGTTTGAATAGGGGCAGCTGTTGCACCCCAAAATTTGAGCAACAATTATTTATTCACTGAGTGTTTGAAAGTTGATACATTCATCAGAAGGTTCAAGAGATCCTCAGAGGAGTGGATTGAAACCAGGATTGTGTGCTTCATAGCTTGAGAGTTGTGGGTGCTCCTCAGATGATTCTGAGACTTTGAGAATGAACTTGATGTTTTGAGAAAGATTATGAGATGTCTTGACAACCATCATGAAGCCCAGAGAGGTCATTATGCCAGAATTCAGAAGATTCAACCATGAATGGTAGAATTAGGGTTTTGACTGGGTCAACCCTAGATCAGCTGAAGATTTGGAGAAGGTTGAGACTTAATCCAAGGGCCATGAGATCATGGAATGATGCATAGAGATGTTGTAAAGGTGATTCCTAGACCAACTCATCATGATTGAGGAGTTTGGGAAGTTTTGAGTTAGGGTTTCTGAGGATTGTCAGTGGAAAAACCCTAATTTGATCCCTATTTTCCAGGCAGTTTTAGCTCCAGATGTGATTGATATCTCATCTTCCCCACAACATGAATGTTGTAGAGCTTGTTCTTAGCTTTAATTTTAGTGGTGGAAGTCCTTGATAGGAATTGCCGAGCTCAAGTTATGGTTTTGACAAATTACAGGTCAGCTGAGGTGTGTGAATCTGGGTCCTTGAAAGTCACCCAACTTGCAGACAACTTTTGCCCTAGTAGGATGATTCCTATGATTTCTTGGTCAACATGAATGTTGAATAGCATCTTCTTAGCTTTAATTTGAGTGGTGGAAGTCCTTGATAGGATTTGTGGAACTCAACTTATGGTTTGAACAAGACAGGGGTATTTTGGTCATTTGTCAGTTATAGGTCATTTTTAAGCAAAGGCCATATCTCCTATTTCCAAGCCTCAAATGAAAAAACTCAAAACATGAAAGTTGTTCAAAATGTGATTTTAAGTCTACAAAGAAGGTCATGAATTGTTGGAAAAGCTCATAGCATGGATTTGCATGATTGGTTAAAAATGAACTAAAAATGGCTTATAAGTTTAAAAAGTTGAATTTGAAAATTGGTTTGGAGGATCTAGGAATCCAAAATAGGTCATCCAGTATATCATTTTGATTGGAAACATCATTTTGGAAACAATGGTTTATCCACATTTTTGATTTTAGGCTTAAAAATTGGACTTCCTTTGTAATTTGGTTTCTTGCACTTTAAGGTACCACATGAATTTGTTTGCCAAAGCCTTGAATATGCATAAAATGCCTTGTTCTCACATGTATATCTCATATGAAAGTATTTTGAGGATTTATCATGAGTTTTAGGAGAATTAATAAATATAGCATTTTTGAATTTCTCATTACGTGAGAAGTTCTAGAACTTCCTTGGAAGCTTCTCATATGTTCTAGATCTTTCCTTTCACTTCCATAAATACCCAAGGGTGGGATCATGCCATGGTTGGTGATTCTAGGTGCTTGCAAACCATACTTTCATCTCATAACTCCAAAATTGCATTTTGATTCCCATCTCTCCCAAACTCCATTGTTTGTGCTAGCTATCATCATCATCATCATTCTCCATTGTTGAGGATTGAAAAGCAAGAAAAAGGCACATCAAATCGTGGCTGGATTGTGAGTTCTTCTCCATTACTCCAAGAGGCGTGAAGCTTCAAATTGGCATTTTCAAGAGGTGTAAACACGAGTTCTCTTCACCAGCATCATCACCATCATATAAAGATCACTTGGCACCATTGGCAAGGGCTGAAACAAGGCATAGCAACCATCACCATATCCAATTGGTAAGAATACGTTTTGATTCCAATCACCATGATTAGCCATTGTTAGGGTTTAATGTTAAGTTATATGAGATAGAGACAAGCTAGGGAGCATTTATGATGAGTTTAGGACCATTTCATGGAGTGTCAAGATATGGTAACAATTCTTTCAAGATCAAGAATGGTTGGAATATGAAGTTTTAATGCATGTGGAATGGTATAGTGTACTCAGTGCAACATATAGAACAAGCTAGCATCAAGGTTTTCAAGGTTTGTTGAGGTTGAAGAACATGTGTTCATGGTGGAACCAAGGATTGGTGCTTTCGGTTTGCACATTCTAGGTGGTTTCAAGAGGAGATATGGACATGGTTGGATAGAGGGCAAGAAGAGGATCGTTTTTGGTTTTTATTTCGTACGTTTTCATGGAGAAACGAGTGAGCTAGAGGGAGTAGAAGATCATGACATGGAGTGAAAATTCTGGTATGGTTAGGGTTTTACATGAAGAAGAAAAGGGAGAACCGTTGGATCTCATGCACATGTTGACCAAGACTTGGATCAGACGGCCCACATTCGAAACAGAAAAAAGGAGGGAACTTCAAATGGCTAAAACGCCGTCGTTTGGTTAAGTGGGAGCTCCTTGGGCTCGTTAGCTATCCGCACCCCCCTCATTTCAAAGCCCAAACGCGCATGAAGCCCAGCTTTGCTATTTTCACCCCTCCCATTTAATTCTTATGTTTTGATTTTCAATTTGCATTTAATTTTGCTCATTTTCCAAAATTCATAACTAAATGAAAAAACAATATTTTTTACTCATTCTTTTTTTAATATTTTCCTCATCATGTCTAGAAAATTAAGAAATATAAAAATTGCATTTTATATTTTTTTTAGCATTTTCCACATATTTTACAAAATAATGCATTCTTTTCCTTAATTCATTCCACATTTGAACTTGTACATTTTTGTTCATGACTTTAGGAATAGATTTTTTGCTCATTCTTTTTGGTGATGTTAAATAATGAATTGTATTACTCTCTGGATTTATTACTAGATTTTTTAGAATAAAATTTGATTAGTTTAGATAATTGAACTTAGGATAGTTTAATTAGGGTTTTTAAGTAGTATACTTGAACTTCAACAAATTTGTTTTGGGGTCTATAGGCCAAATTAGTGTATGGGGAATGCATGGGTTAAGGGTAAGTATGTATAGAATTCCCTAGAATTTTTCTAGGATATTGTATGGTGTTTTAGTATTTTTCATTGATTTTTGAATGTATGGATAGTATGTGTGTTGCTTGGAGGCATAAGTTGTATTGTTGTGTTTTCTTTCCTTCTCTTTTGAGTGTGTGAGCTTTGAAGATTGAGTTGAAGACCTTATGGATCATCATGGAACCTTTGAAGACCTTGCAGAGGAGTTCAGCATAGCTTTTGTTGTTTTGTTTATAGGTTTATAGGGGCATAGGCAGAGCCCTAGATAGAATGCTTTGTTCAATAAACAAGGAGTGTCTTGTTCACTTCCTTTCTTCTCTGTGACATAGAGTCCCTTAAGGGTATTCACCTCTCTCCTTTGGAGGGATTAGTGACTTTGCCCTATAAGGTAGAACTTTGAGAGAGCCTTTCCTTTGATGTTAAGTCCTCAATGACATCCTTTGGAAGTCAGTGAGTACTGTAACATCCTCACCTCATCTTGTTGACTGAATCTTGTTTGCTGGGGCATTTGAGCCATTGAAGATAGAAGCTGAAGCTTTGAAGAGGATGATTCCTTGAAGATTATTGAAGTCTGAAGACTTTGTGAAGATCAAGTGTATGCTTAAAGATCCCTGGAAATGGTGAAGCCTGAAGGTGGAGCTGATCAAAGGAGCTGAAGCTCAAGGGAGAAGATGAGTTGATACTCATGTTGTAGGGTTGATACCTGGAAAGCAAGTGATCTCTGAAGTCTGAAGACTGGGTTGCTGCTGGAGGAGCTGAGGCTTTCTTCTGTTTTCTTTGATGTATTGTGTGTTTTGTCTGATTTGTCTGTTGCATTAGACTAAGCCCATTTAGAATAAGTTCAGTCTAAGAGCATGAATGCATCTGATTGTATTGTTATTGCTTGGCTTTGCTTGCGGGTATTCGGTAGAGCCCAGCTCCCTTGCCCATGTGTTTACCTTGCTTGATAGCATGATTTCATTTTCTATCTGTATGATTACAGTTTACTGTTTTTGCTTGATAGCATGTTGTTTATTTCAGTATGATTACTGTTATTTCATGACTGGCTTGAGGTCGAGACGAGCTTGTGGAGGCTGAAGCCCCACACACATTTCCTCCCTCACTTGCATTGCATGCATTTTACTGTTAAAGCTGATGCTTTTGTCTGTTTTGGTGTATCATTGACATGATCCCTTAGGACTCTCATTTCCTCTGATGAGGATTTGATGATAGACTTTTAGGTTGAAACCTATGCATGACAACATCTAGGAGTTCCCTGTTCAAACCTCAACCATAGGATGAATCCATGGCATGATAACAGTAGGACTTGATAGTCTCCCTCCTAGTTGGGCCTGTTCTCTTCTCATCTCGAAACAGTTTAAGATACAGTAATCATGAATGATTTCTTTCGTACGTTACGAGCCTTAAGCTATCTGAGAAAGGATTGTGGGAGAGTTTCTTTTCCATGGTCTGGATGTTTAGCATGGTACCCTTTGGGTGACATGCGACGCATTCACTCTCAGGTCATAGTCTCTAGTGCGGTTGAAATCGCAAACACAATAAAAAACACTTCTTTCAGGAAATAACCCGTAGTTTCCCGAACTACGTGAGGTCTGATCTCTCATGCCTGTTGAGAGTACGTAGGCATAGGATGCGACGTCCTAGCGAGCAACCTTCCCCACCTTCACCCGTAGTTAGCCGAACTACGTTGACTCTGATTTCTCGTTCTCTGATGAGAATACGTAGGCATAAAGCGCGACGCTTTGCCGAGTCATTTTTCTTTTCTTTTTCATCCAGCCTTGATAGGTAGATAGATTATAACCAACCCGTCCAAGTAAACAAGCAAGCGAGGATCCCGTCGAGTACGACGGACGCGAGGGGTGCTAATACCTTCCCCTTGCGTAATCGACTCCCGAACTCAGACAATGGTTGCGACGACCTTGTCTTACCCTTATTCGTCAGGTTTTTCCGATCGTTTCCTTTCCCGCTCTGAGGGATAAATAACGAAAGGTGGCGACTCTTCTGTCATGCCGGCACCTTATTTTCGCGCAAGCGACAGCTATGCCCCAGTGTCCCAGAGTGGAAATCGCAATGGGCACCCATATCAAAATCTGATGGAGGCTCACCAGCCAAAGGATTCATGGTCCGAAGCTTAATCACCTGGTGTTGAAGCAAAGGTTGCTACAACTAAGCATACATCGTAGGAATCTGATCGAAAGCTCTGTTGCATGGCTTTGTCTTCTGATACCTCCTAGGCATATGATTATCCTGAGAAGCAAGACATTGACGAGAAAATCCTATATCTCTCTGTCGTGCATGAGATACCTGAGGCCTATCACACCTTGGCACATGTTCCACTGGCACAAGCGGAACAAGCATTTTTGCTACGGTCTCAGGTACCTGATCACCTTATTATCTGAGCACATTCTTTATCATCTCCATGATCAAGCCCACCTAGGTCTTCAGCTGATGGTTTTCTTCTCTGAGTGTCTTCTGATCCAGACGCAACTCTTGCATGTCCATCATAATCTGCCCTAGCTGGCCTCGGACTTCAATCAATTCAACTTGAACCTGCTCTATAACTCTGCGGGGATTCCTGCATCAAACTAGTGGAGTACAGGAAATAAGACCCACGGTTCTGAGGTACCTGTTATGCGAGAAATGCAATGCAGAAAGCAAACAAACATCTACAACAAGACAAAAGGAAACCCAAGATATAAGCACGGAGATAAACACCTCACACCACTATGCAAAATCAACAAAAGAAGCAAACAAGCACAACCGAGTACAAAATACAATGACCCCAGCCAACAAGTCTGGTGATGGTCAGCAAACAACAATGAACAAAATATAAACACGTAAGCAAAGAAAAAAGATGCGGCAGTCGGCACAGAAAACCGTCTAGCAACTTCCCTCAGATTCAACTGAGCCCTCAGTTTGAAACTCTTCAGAATACACACTCTCGGTGGATCCTTCCATAACAAGAACTGTTGTACCCCCATGGCTGGATGAAGGGGAATCATTAATCTGGATAATACCCTGAGGCGTGATGGAGAACTTGTTAGAGTCTAACAGAGTCTGAACTTGGCTCCTAAACCCCTTACAATCGTCTGTTGAATGCCCCTGTGCCCCATCATGGTACTCACAACGAGCATTGATATCGAAACCTGGAGGGTACGGAGGAATCATTGGATTAGTCTCTTTTGGCACTATCAGCCCACCTTTGACCAAATCCGGCAACAACTGACTGTACGACACCGATAGCTGAGTAAACTGCCTTTTAGATTTCCTTGGTCTTCGTCGAGCGTGCTGACACGGCTGATGACGGTAAAACTGTTGGCTTTGAAAAATTGAGACGTCTGAAAACTGACTCTGAGATACTGAAGATTCTGAGATAAGATCACTTCCTTTCTCCCATTCTTCTTGTGAACTGACAACTGATCCATTTTCCTCAACTGAGATAAAGGGAATGTCTCTAATCTTTCCATTCTTGAGTCCGCTCTCAACACGTTCCCCTGCCATCATTAAGTCAGCAAAGTTCAATGTTCCACCACTAATAAATATATCATAGTAATGGCCCTTCAAAGTACCCAAGAAGATGTCAACCAGTTCTCTATCCTGAAGCGGTGGTTGAACACGTGCAGCGAATTCTCTCCATCTCTGCACATACCCTCTAAAGGATTCATTCTCCGCCTGAGATAATTCTTGTAACTGCACGCAATTGGGAGCCATGTTGAGATTGTAGTTGTACTGCTTCGCGAAGGCATTGGCTAGATCTGACCATGATCTGATGCTACCATTTTCCAACTACATATACCAACTCAACGACGCCCCACTCAAACTGTCTTAAAAGCATTGAATCATAAGCTTGTCATCATGGATATACAAGGTCATTCTTCTGCAAAACATTACCAAATGCTGCTTCGGACAACTATCTCCTTTGTACTTCTCAAAGTTTAGTATCTTAAATTTCGGAGGCATCACAAGACCTGGCACCAAACACATGCTCGAATCATTCAGATTAAGAGTATCCTGACTCATTAGGGTGTCAAGCTTCTCTTCCAACGGCTGACATCTTCTCATAAACTCAATAGTCCTTGGGTCTTGAACATTAACCTTTGGAACAACCCTCTGAGAATCTGGCACAGGGAAGGTGAAATTCTGATAGTCTGTGTCGTGAAGAGAAGATAAATCTCTATCTCTGGCAATAGGATGCTCTTGGTCTTCAACAAGAATCTGCACAGGCTGAGCTTGGGAAACATTATTCATTGGAGTCCTCTGAACATTGGTCCCCCCTAGTCACAGATGTCATGGCTTCTATGAGCTGATCCAACTGATTCTTCATCAATTCAAACTCTGCCCTTGTAACAACCAAGTTCTGCTCTTCTGGGTCCATGCTTCTTTTGGAGGCTAAATCGAGTCCAATGTGAATGTCAGGAAATCAATTGACGGAGCTGGACAAAAGATGGATAAGCTTCCTGATCCGGCTGAGGAGGGATATGCAAAAATGAAATGCAACAAACAAGGGAGAAAGACCACTGCGCTGTTGGTCAAGGAGAAACGGCGCTTCGCCTTGGTCAAAACATCCCGCTCACAGGTATGGACCTATTTACTGACAAGGTATGACATCCTATGCGTTTGTCAGTGTCACATACTTCCGAGAAATGATGATACGTTCACCATTTCTAGTTTAGCATCATCATCTTACGAAGAGGCCTCACTTAGCTGACTCACAAATGATCGATTCCCAGAGTCGACAATTCTCAAATCTAAAATCCCAACCGATCCTAAGGATCTGAAGGAAAATCATCAAAGAGAATCTCGTCCGAGCGTGAATTTCATGGGGAACTGTATCTGCTAAGCAAATAGGCCCCCCACTAAACTCCACTACTAAATATAGGTTCATACTCAAGCCTGGGTCTGGCTTATCACTCATCGTAACTTCCCTCCCTACAGCACAGCAAAAATGAATCATGCGGAAAGCAAATAAAGATAAAGCACATATGTACACACCCAAAAAGATAAACAAACAAGCACTAGGATTGACTCGCATAGGGGATATAATTATTCCCCAGCAGAGTCGCCAGCTATCGCTACTGCAAAAATCAGGGCCGACAATGACAGAAGAGTCGCCACCGTGCGTTATTTATCCCAAGAGAGGGAGAGGAAACGCTCACAGAAAACATAACGAAAAGGAGGATAAGATCGGTCATCGCAACCAAATCTCGGGTTCGGGAGTCGGTTACACAAGGGGAAGGTATTAGCACCCCTCACGTTCGTCGTACTCGACGAGATCCACGCTTGTTGTCTATCTAAAAGGGTGATTGAAACTATCTAACTACATGCTTGACGACAAAAGAAAAAGAAGTGACTCGACAAAGCAACGACGCTTTGTGCCTACGTATCTCATCTGAAATGAGAAGTCAGAGTCAACGTAGTTCGACTAACTACAGGTGAGAGGGGGGAAGGTTGCTCGCCAAGCATCGCGTCTTGTGCCTACGTACTTTCATCTGGTATGAAAGATCAGAGCAAACGTAGTTCGGGCTAAAGGGGAATGCATGTTTGGTTCAAAAGTTTTTTTTAGGCCCGAGTAGGGTTAACAAGTAGTTCTAGCAGTTGGTGTATGCAGCTCGACCATTGGAGACTTAGGCGTTACCATTTGCGGTAGAACTAAAAGTTAATGACACTCTTTTTATCTGAAAAGGTTTTCCTGATTAAAATCCCAAAGGATGAAAAATATTTGAAGTATTTTTGTGTTTTTAGAGAGGAAGTGTTTCGAATTGGAGTGTTTATAATGTATGTTGTACTCAAGTCTAGAACCTAGGATCGAATGCGCCGCATATCTCCATAAGGACGTATACTAAACACTCTAGGCAATTGAGAGGTGGCCCCTCAATTACCATTTCCCAAGTATAAGTCTCATGGCACAACATCCATCATCTTTATTAAGTGTTTTATGATTGTTTTGAGATGAGAAGAGAAAGGTCAATAAGAGGGGAACTAAATCCAAACCTAAAGTTGTCATGTAATGGTGATCCTAAGATTGAGATGAAAGGGAATGAAACTATCCTAATATTATCACACATGGTTAATATCCTAATGTATAACATAATCTCCCTTGAGAGATTAGAGGTCCTAAGGGAAAGGAGACAAAGAAACAACAGGAAATAACATAAACATGCAAGGATACAAACATGGAATGCAAATGAGGGAGGAAATTGTGTGGGGTAAAGACCACCACAATCTCATCTCAACCTCAAACAACAATATGATAAATGCAAGAGATAAAGGGGACAAGAAATACATCAATAGAAACACACAAGAACATCAAAAGTGGGATGAAATGGCCTAAACCAAACAACATCAACCACCATGCCACAAAGGCAAACAACATGAAAATATAAAGGAAAAGAACCCTAACTCAAAGAGGGATTAGAAAAAGAGTATAAAACAGCAAGGCATTCCCCAAATATCATTCAACCAAGGCATCATCATGATCTGTGCAAAAGATACAACAAAAGTGCCCTCATGGCTCACCATTCAATCCATGTCTCAAATACGTCCAAAGGAGGGAACTTAGATAAACCTAAATGGTGTTCCAAAGTCCTTGGACAGCAAGGGGGATGAAGTAAAAATGCTCAAAATAAAAAGCAAGTAAGCCTCAAGGAAATGCAAGCAAATTCCCAAAGGAAAGCAAGCTTGTTTCACAATGAAACCCTAATTGGCAACTCAAAAGGCAACAACTAAATGAACAAAAAAAATACAATATAATGACCTAAAAATGAGCAAGCATCATCCTTAACATGTTAAAAACATGAAACAATAGGCATTGAGAGCTCAAAGGATCCAAAAATGTCATATCTAAGTCAAACTAGGTCAAGATATATGTATGAACCTTCCCTTAAGGTAACTTGACTTGCAAGTTACTCTAAAAATAGGAAAATGATTCAAAAATTATCAAATAAAATGCAAGAAGCTCATAAATTTGTTGGCAACCAGAGGCCAAAATATTGCAATCAAAATCACTTCACAACATCACCATAGAAATTGATTCACAAGGGTGCTCCATTGTGAAGGAGGATTGCTTAGGGTAAAATAAGGGCACCAAAAGTAAACTCAAAAGTCAACAAATCTGGGGCAAAATGGTCCTCAAACATTCTTCAACTCATTATTGATATGAGGATTTAATCTTATTCATTGGATCAAAAGAAAATGAGAGAAATAAAATCAAGAACAAAACATGTCAAGATTTAAGTTACATAAAACACTTCCAAAGTTAAATCCCATTTTCAATTGAAAAATAAATCATAAAATAAAATAATAATTTCTAAAAATAAGAGGAAATTTCAAAGATTCTAAAAAATATTTTTGTGGAATTTTTGGAATATTGGAACTATTTTATATGAATTAAATTCAAACAGATAACAAAACAAAAATAAAATGAAAAAAAGAAATTAAAATAACAAAACAGTGGTGCAGATAGTAAAGAAAACACGTTCAAAATGGCAATGGGCTCAGCAGGGGGCGTGATTAGCAATGGGAGTCCAGTTCCACAAGCGAATAAGACAAAAATAAAAATAAATCTGGTAATCACGTGTGGAATGGTCAACGAAGGACCAAGGTGGAACGCATTGTGGTTCACATGATCAGATGGTATGCAAATCAAGAGGCTGATAATGTGCCAGATCAATTAATGAAATTTTAAATGTGATTTTGTGTGATAAGTCAATGAGAGAGTAGCGTGAGTCTTAATCTTGGTCGTGCGTGTGAAAAGTAAGCAGATCGTGAGATCCATGTGCTACCACGTCATCGTCCTCAACCTTCAACAAGGGAGGGAAACCAGGTGGTGGCCGGAGAAGTATCCGGTCATCTTCTCTGGCCGTGAACAGTGACAAGCAACACACGGCCAATGAAAAACTTCACAAAAAATAACAAAATGATAGTCAAAATTGATCTACGTGAAACGTAGATACGAAAAATGATATTGGTTTTCAATAATAAGCAACACACGAGCCAAATCGAAGAGAAAAAGAAAACATGTTCATACTGAAAAACTCACAAACAACCACCAAATGAACCCAGAAATGATCTACAATATGAAAGGATTAAAAATATATAAAAATGACATATTAAAGATGCATAAACAGTGAGATATTTTGAAAAGAAAGAAACCTAAAAATAAGCTTCCTCAGAGCTTGGTTCTTAAGCAAAGCTTGAAAGAAACTATCCAGAAATGTTCTAGGAAGCTCAAGGAAGGTTTTGCAATGTTTGGTTTTGGTTGAAACCCAATGAAACTAAAAAAAAAACGTATTTTACTTTTTCCTCTTGTTCTCTCAATTTGTTCTTGCTCACCAAAACCACTTCTAAGGACTTGTGAATGATCCTGAGTTTATATATGTTGGATTCAGATCAAAAGAAAGCCCAATTCTGTCTCCTTTAAGCCCAATTGGATTTTCACTTTTTCACTTGTGGTCATTTGAGTAGCGCACGAATTTCCCCTTGATTAGCTGTAAAAATGGCTCCTTTGGCTTGCATCTGAAGTTGGTGGATCAAAGGGCTGAGAATGACTCCTTGGTTTGGTCTTATGGCATGTCTTTGATGTGTAACTCAATCTTGAAGAAACCATGAAAATGGCCACCAAAATGCACTCGAATTCCAAATCCAAAGATGGCATTATGTTTCAAATGTGTTTGGCACTCAAAATATGCATAAGGTTGGTACATAATGTTTTCAAATGAATTAATTTTGATTTTCCCTTTTAAGCCCTTTTTCATGAAGATTTCATTAGGGATCCTTCTATCCAAGCCAAATATTCGATGCCTTGAAGTTTTTTTGAGCAAATAACCCCATTTGGAGTAAGTTTGAAGTTGGAAAGATTTTCATTTGAAGTGTGTAAAGTGGTGAAAATGACCTATAATGAAAATGACCTGTAATACTGCTTTCCCAAAATACCCCTGCCTTGCAAGGCTCATAACTTGAGTTCTACAAATCAGATGAAGGACTTCTAGTACTCTTTGGAAAGCTAAGATCATGAGGAACAACATTCATGTTCATCAAAATTTGAGGAGAAAATATCCTTCTAGGTCAAACATGGCTTGGAAGTTGGTTGACTTTTATTGACCAAAATCACATTCATCTGAGGACCTGTAACTTGTCTGCATCATAACTTGAGTTCTATAAATCCAATCAAGGACTTCTAGTACTCAAAATAAAGCTACGAACATGCTATACAAGTTTCATGTTGGTCAAAAGTTGAGATGAGACATGTATCTTGAGATAGGTGGTTTTGAAGTTAGGCACTGAACAGGGGATTTTACACTGAGAACCCTAATTCAGTCACTCCTCACACTCTTGATTCTTGATGAATTGATCTTGAAATGATATCCCATGTATCTTAACACAAAATTACATGACCATAAAGGCTTGGAATTGAGTCTTAATCTCCTTCAATTTCACAGTTGACTGAGGGTTGACCAGATGAAAACACTAATTGCACCATCTTCAACTGTAGCTCTTCATACTTGGTATAAACACTTGAATGAACTTCACAGTGACTCTCAAGGCCTCCAATGATATTAAATGATCATCTCCCTCCATAACCATGGGCTTGTGATCCTCATATGACCTTCACATGACCTCCTAGACAGGAGGTGAACCACACACACTTATCTGCTTATCCAAAGGGCTTTGACTTATCTCTGATGATGATGACCCCCCTGTTGACTTGAATATAACCTCTTGATTAGGCTTAGAACCCTTTGAAAATTCCTCTTGTTATACACACATATCTTGATCCCTTGTAAATGCAAAATGCTATGCAATGCAATATGCTAGAACAATGAAATGAAACATAAACCAAGGCCAGAAAAAGGTTGGGAAAATTTTGGGGTGCAACAGTATCCCTTAAGTCTGCAATCACCATTCTTTTGGAGATCTTGCTTTTATCAGCAGACATAAACACCATGTTTGGGACATGCCTTCCTTCAAACAGTTTGAAGTGAAGTGACAACTCAGCCTCCCTCTTGAGGGCAGTGTCACTAGCATTCAAAATCCCTGGATATTGGTTTAGTATGACTTCACAGATAAGAGATGGAAAGGCTATTGGTAGTTTGATAGCATTGGTGGTAGAGTGCTTTATAACTTGATCAAAAATGTATCGGCCAAAGTCAAAGTTCACTTTGATGCCTATGGCATGAATGATCTTGCCAAGGCCAACAACAATTGTGGAGGTACGGTTAGTAGGTACCCAGTTAGTAGCTCCAATCATATGCAGGATTGCATATTTGACACTCAGTTGTGCTGCAGACAACTTTCCTTTGGAAGGCCAAATAGTGACTTAGTTTGCAGTAATGATTTTGCGCATTTGGTCGTCTGTGGAAATCAGCTCCTTTTCTCCACCATTTGTTCTTCCCAAGTACCTGTTGATTACAGAGGGTGAAAACTATACACATTGTCCTCTGACATAGACTTTCATGAAGTCCTTGCTATCTCTTTTCAAGATTGATTCAGGGATGTTAATAATGAACTCCTTTACCAGCCCTTCATAGCACTTTGAAAAGCCAGTAACAGTCTTGATCAGACCAGCCTTGTGTATCAGATCCATTACTTCCTTGATCTCTAAAGCATATTTCCCCAATTCTCTCTCAAGGGCTATTCTCCTTTGGTATACATATCTCCATTTTGTCACACTGTGAATGGAATGGAATGATACATTGTCTAGAGTAGCAGCTGACATGGGTTTGAGAGGTCTCTTACCCACTGATTTCTTGTTATTGAAGATGTTAGGGACATCTCTTAAAACGTCCGACTCAAAGTCGCTCTCAACAGCTTTCCTCTTCTTGGATGAAGATGATGCCTTGCCCCACGATTTCGAGGGACCACCAGGAGTTCTTTTTCTATGTTCTTTTGAGGGTTCTTTGTTAAGACCAGTTTTTACTTTCCTGGTTGCTAATTTTTCGGCTATACTAGGAACTGCATTCTTGATGAGTTCATCATCTGATGACCCATCTTCAACATTTACCTCATTGTCTGGAGCTTCATTCATTTCTTCCTCATAGTTAGTGCTATTGGTTTCAACATTTTGGCCATCATCCTGACCTTCTTCCTGTACCACATAGCTAGCAAGATTTTCTAGTTTTTCAGTGTTAGGGTTAGTCTTCCTGATCCCAGAGGAAAAAATTAGAGTTGTCCTCCTAAATGTCATTAGCTTTTGGAGATGGATCAACCCTAGCCAGAGGAATGGAGATTCCATGTACATTACGACCTTCATGACGGATTTTTGAGACCAGTTCATCGACAGACCTGTCATTGCAGTTGTCCATGGAAGGTTCAGGATTCTTCCCTTCTTTGTCTGCATGTGAAGGAGCTGATGTTTGGTCTTCACTGCTTCTCCCAAAGACCATACTGAGTGGAATGACATCCATGATATCCTCTAGTAAGATGTTCTTGTGTTGAGCAGATTCATGCTTGATAGGGATGGGACATTGTTGTTGAGACATAGTTGGTGATTTTGGTTGTAGAAGGGGTTTGCCGTGGTGTTTGAGTAAGGTATGCACGGATACGAATTGGTATGGGCAATCACAGAGGTACTCTGATGAACTAGAGGAGTTGGCTTGCATTAATGAAGGGAACTTAATATTTTGACCAATCCGAATGTGATTAAATATCAAAACACAATTCCCTATTAATTGCTATAATTTCGTATTACACTGTCTTTTCAAGCTGCTTCTCTTATTTTCACTCAATATCGTCCAGTGATTCCTTGAGAAACTAGTGGCCCTTTGTGTGTCAAAGTCCCTAGGCTCCATACTATCTCCTCCAGAGTGAAGTTGGCCATCACTATACACTGTTATATTACTCAAAATTGAGGTCTCAGTGAGGTTACTCTGAATGTTACAGTATAGTGTCATAACATTCTGAGTGACATCGATATCTTGATGCTGACCACTTTTCATGGACTCCCTCAAGTTCCAATATAGCAGGTCCAGACTTCTTTGATGTACCTTCTTTGAGCATGTTATCTTAGCTTTCCTGTCAACCTCATATTTACCATAGCTTGATCTCCCATCTAGAGACACCTTTGGGGTTCCTCTTATTGATTCCTTGGTTATGGTCTTCTTTATCCTTTTTGGATGTCTCCCTTTTTCCAACCATATTTGCCCATTCTTTTCATCATTGATCAATCCAGTGAGGTTACTTCTAGGCTCCCATAAGTAGTAATTATTCTTTGCTCTGGATCCCCTCATGACTTTTTTTACCTTCTTCATTGATGACAACACATTCATATTTAGTGAATTCTACACTGAAGCCTTGATCGCAGAGCTGACTGATACTGATGAGATTAACAGTCAGTCCTTTAACCAACAAGACATCATCCAGTCTTAGACCCCTAGGGCAATTTAGTTTTCCAGCACCTTTGATTTCTCCTCTAGCTCCATCACCAAATGTTACATGACTTGAGGAATGAGGTTTTATGTTTACCAAAATATTCTCTATTCCAGTCATGTGTCTAGAACAACCACTGTCAAAGTACCAATCTCTCTTGGTTGGCATCTTTAGAGAAGCTTGAGCTACTAAAGCCATATTCTTGACCAACCATTATCTTTGCTTGTTAGAAATATGTTTCTTGGGTTTTGCTTGATGCTGCCTTTTGACATGAGCACTCTGTTTAGATTTCCTTTGATGAGGACGACTAGGAAATCCATGCAGCCATAAACATACAAATTTAATATGACCAAGTTTTCCACAATGGTAACATTTATACCCTTGGAATCTACTTTTGACTTGATTCCAGTTTCTATTAGTTGGATGTTGTGACATTGGTCGTGACATCCGTGTTAACTTCTGAATATCAGGTTTTAGTCTCTTGAGCTTCAGTACAGGATTCTGCTTATCAACAAATCCTAATCCAGACCTATTTCCTGACGTTTGACCACTCTGCAGAATTTCTTCTAGAGTGTCAGTTCCAGGATTCAGCATCCTTATGGATTTTGCCATTTGATCCATTTTAGATTTCAACTCATTGACTTCACTTTTGAGTGAACTGATTGAGACCAGATGCTCTTTCTTTTCAGCTTCTAATTCCTTGATGAGTTTCTTTTGGTGCCCTCCTTGCTGATATAATTATCCACTTCTGTTGCACAGCTTCTTAAATGAATCAACAAGTTCATCATAAGTCAGCTTACCTTCACTTGATTCACCATCAGATGCACATACACTGTTTAGAGAAGTGACATGTTTTGCAGACTCATCTTCTGATCCACTCTCAGAATCTTCATCATACCAAGTGACAATTAGGCATTTTTCCTTCTTCTTGAGATAGGTGGGACATTCCTTTCTTACTCAGTTGGTTTTAGGACCAGATATTTTTATGTTCTTAATCCTTGTGAAAAATTCCACAACTTTGATCTTTATATCATTGAAAATGGTTGAGAGATGAAGGAGTTATGGAAGGTTGAAAATCTGGCCATGGATGATGTTGCTAGGGCACGATAAAGAGAAGTAAAGAAGAAGAAGGAGAAGCTGACTTGGAGGTAATCTGGCATGATGTGGCACTAAGGTGGCCATTTTGGGCGATCCTTAAAATAAAAACAATTAGAAGCATATTATAACTAGATGTAATAGCCACCTCAGTCATATAACCTTTCCTTGTCGGGTCCTTGCTTACCTTGTGTGCATGGGTTCGATTCTACTGATCAACCCTTTTTTTATTTTTCTCATTTTTTAGGCTTGCTTTACATATATTACCTTGCTTCCATCATTGTTTCATAATGCGCGTATAGTTCAGCTGGATAAGGTTTTGAACCAAGGGCCCTGAGGGAGTGGGTTTAAACCCCATTGAGTGCATCCCCTTATTTTTAATGCTTTGCTTTTATATTTTACTTCACAAATTGAAATGATCATAACTCCTTTGATTTTTATCATTTTGATACAACTCTTTTTTATAAATGCTCATGAGAATGTCTATTTTTTTCTATATCAAGAAAGTTACAAAAATATTTATTTATTTGGTACTTTTGCATGTTCAAAGTTTGTGACATTTTAGGGTTTTTTAGGCTTTCTCTTGATCTTTTTGATTGATTCCTTTGATTCTATTTGCTTGTATGCACCCAATATACCTTGTATAAACTTCATTTGATGTGTGAATTTGCATACCCTTGTTGTTATGTGATGGTTATCTCTTTTTCAAGTTCATTTTCACATGTGAGTGTATGTTTGAATATCATAAAACCTTGGTTGTTACCTTGCCCTTAACATATGTTTCTCTTCCATGATCAAATTATTTGAATGTGCATTTGCTTCATGTCTTTCATACCTTGCTTTGATTATTCTTAAACACTTGTTGTTTTTCTTTATGCATGAAACACCTTTGAGATGTTTCTCATCTTCCATGATTGAATTCCTTTTACATGTTGGTTGTTACCTTCTTGTTTAACATGATTCACCATAATTCACATGTTGTTGTTATACATGTCATACTCTTGTTCAAGTTGTTTTGTTTGTAACCTCTATTTGTATCCATGCTTAAATATTGTTATGATTTATGCATGTTAATCTTGAACTTTTGAACTTTGTTATAAGTAATGAATTGACTTATACATGATCCTCTATTTGTATCCATGCTTAAATATTTTTATGATTTATGCATGTTAATCTTGAACTTTGAACTTAGTTATAAGTAATGTTTTGACTTATAGATGATTCTCTATTTGTATACATGCTTAAATATTGTTATGATTTATGTATGTTGATCTTTGATCACGTATAAGTCGGCCTATGATGTTGTTTTGACACACAAACTTGGTTTTTGATGTGTATGACATGTCTAAGACCTATCAAACTTATTCAAAGACTCTTTTTATGCATTCTAAGGCTAAAGGGACAAATGAACATCTAAATATAGGTTGACACCGTCCAATATACAATAGAACTACAATAAACTACTTTATTTATTCCTTGTTTGACATCATTCAAAAACTCAGTGGAATTTGTAGTTGCAAATATTTAGCACTCACAAAATGATTGTAAGTGAATTGGCATATGGAATCTTGGGGAAAAGAGAAGAGTCATGGTGAATCTTGGAAGGTGCCAAACATATTCAAGGCAAAACGGAGAGATTCCTTAATCTTGTTTCAAACTTCATTAAGTTTAGGACCTCTCTTCCTTATTTTGGCTATGACTTGGAAATCTTGGTAATTCAAAATTTTGACATTTCTTTGCTTTTTATTTGGTAGGTATAATGGAAACCAAAGTGAAGAACACAATCAAGTCTTAAACAAGTACCTTGGCATGAAGAATAGAAGTTTCGATGAAGTGGGGCTTGGATTGGAAGGAGACTAAAATTATTGTAGCTCATAACTTAGATTTTTCATACTTATAAAGACCTTAGTATTCTTGTTTTTTTATTTGTCTTGTACCATTTGACTCAATGCTAAGTATTGTAGTTCCATGCAACTCAAACTCTTAAACCTTTGTATTTCATTAGACTTGGACGAAATTAGCCGTTCTTGTAGTTTAATCAACTTAAATTTGAAATTTTGTATCAATTGTGGAACTTGATTGTTTGGAAGTGAGTTTTGACATGTAATTGAAATTGGATATGTACTTGAACCTTGAGTTTTGAATTTTTTGAAATTAATTGAATATTGAGTTTGAAATGGCCAATAAAACTTAGTATGAGCTTGAGAATGAATCTTGAATGGAAAGTGTGAATTGAACTTAAAAATTGAAATTAGAAAAAAAAATGAATTAGATCTTGAATTGAGTCATGAATCTTGAGTGAAACTTGAATTGGGAATCTTGAATGGGATTTAGAATGAACTTGAAAACTTTGAATGAGTCATAGATTTGAATCTTAAAATTTTGAATTTTTTGAATGAACTTGAAACTTTGAATGGGATTGTCAATTGATATGAACTTGAACATATTTGAAAAAACTTGACATCTTGAATGAATTTTTAGAAATTTGACATGAAATTGTGATTTGGAAGTGGTGACTTGAAACTTGGACATTTTGGCATGAAATTTGGTTATGAACTTGGAAATTGAATCCTGAAATGCACTTTTTAATTGAATTGAGATTGGATTTTGGAAAAAGAAATGGAAATTTGAAATTTGAATGAATTATTAAAATGAACTTGAAACTTTGAATTTTGAATTTTGACATTGGATATGGACTTGAAAATTTGCAATTTGAATTTTGAAATGGATTTGAATGTTGAATGTTGAATTGAAATTTTGCATAGAACCCACATACTTGAAACCTCTTTGCATAGCTTTTTTGAATTTCTATTAAAAATCAAGCTAAAGAAAGAAAGTTGCTCCATATTCAACAACCTCAACTTAATATTAAAGAAGGTCTTGAACCAAGCATAGTGATTTAAATATCTTGAAGCTTTTGTTGTTCCATTTGATCAGAAGTAAGTCAATACTGAGCATTAGGTTGCTTAGTTCATAAGAAACTTGTAGTAGCCCAAACCCTAATCACCTAATGATTTCCAAATAATAATTTCCTTGAAGAAAATATCCTTTATTGTCAATCCCTTGCAACCTACATGCTTGGTATGCACCCAGGTATGATGATCATGATGAATCCATGATATGAAAGACTGGGTGAAAATGAGGGTGTATTTTAATAAAGTAGTTATGATGACGATGACGTTAGTGCACCACCTTGAATAATATTGGAAGTTTCAAAAACTCCATATGTCACTCAAATGGTCGAAAGTGGCATTTGGGGGGGGGGGGGGGAGATTTATTAATATAGAATTTCAACATGCTTAGTTCGACAAAGAGAATATGACACTGAGACAATACATAGTTAAATACAAGGATGTGTGGTTATGTTTGCAACAAGAATAGTGTTCCACCATGATGTCAAGTTCGCACACTGACCATAGATTTTAGACTTAGCATTTTTCCTAACTTATGAAAATGATTCTCCTCAAACTCAACAAGTTGAACCATCGACCATGAGATAAGATAAAAGGATCATATTGAATAAATGTTTTTTTATCTTATCCAGACATCGAAGACACGTGGAAATAAGTTGGAAGACTGGAAGTTATAGAAAGTGAAGATATATCTGTTATTGGCGGTTATTTTTGTATTAATATATATAGTGGTTCTAGTGTTAAGAATCAAGTGATAATATAATTTCAAAATCTCTATAGAACTTAAAGTATCCAAGTCAGAGCGAGAAACAAGTTTGTGAGGAATATGTATGACTCTATACACTACATTCATTTATTTAATATAAATAATTGTTACCTTTTTCTTTACTTTTTTAGCTCTTTATCACTTTTCCCAATTTATTCCATAGTGGATTCATACATTGTTGAAATATTTAATCTCTTTTCACCTTTAAAATTTTTCTTGTTACTTTATTATACACTTAACTTTAAACCTTTAACAACATTCTAACGCTTTTCCTTTAAAAATTCTGCAAAAAAAATGTCTTAGAATTTTCTAGTTTGATCCTACAAGTAATTATTCAAAACTAAATGATTGTTTATCAAAAACACAAGTGAACAGTTATTCAGTCACAAACAACTCCTCACTATACTTTACAAGAGAAGGAAATTACATTGAACACAAAGTACAATACTCTTTTGTTTATATTCTAGTTTCTTCTAATACTTTTCCACAAGATTATGATGATATTTTAGATATGGCCTTGAGCTTGTTCTTCAGTTCATTGAAATAAAATGTTCCTAATGGATTTATTAGAGTGTTTGCAGTCTATCCAAAAGTTGGCACATGCTGCTCAAATTGTTGGCCACATACTGCTTTCCCTAACAAAGTGAATATCCAACTTAAAGTATTTAGTTATATCATGTAAAACATGATTATTAGACATGATGACAACGCTCATGTTTTCACATAGCAAGGTTAGAGGAATAAAAGATATACATAACCCATTCAACAAGTATTCAAGCCAAAGTAATTCATATGAGGTACATGCAAGTACTTTGTACTCTAATTTTGCACTTGATCTGACTACCAATTGTTGTTTCTTAAAACTCCAAGACACAAAATTTGGACCAAAATAAATGCAGGTTCCAATTGTTGATATTGTATCATCTAGATAACTAGCCCAATCATAATCATTACAGACATTAATAGAGAATACCTGATCATCGAAAGTTAGAGACGTAGACAAACTAGAAGAAGAAACACTTATTAAAATGTCATTCACATATACTAGGACATACATAATGATACCTTGCTTGTTATAGAAAAAGAGAGAGTGATCACACTTAATGTGAGAAAAGACAAAGTATAAAAGAGCTCAAATTAGTTTTTCATACCATGCTCTTGGTGCTTGCTTTAGGCCATACAATTCTTTGTTCAATTTAGAAACTAGTGATATATCTTTAGTAATGAAATTAGGGAACTTCTGCATATACACTTCCTCTTGAAGAAACCTAATCAAGAAGACATTATTTATATCAACCTTATAAAGCTTCCATTTAAATGATAAATATAAAGTTAGAACCACTATGATGGTGGTGGGCTTGACAACATGGAAAAATGTATCATTGAAATCAAAACCTAGTTACTGGTGACATCTCTTTTCCACAAGCCTTGGTTTATAGTTTTTTTATTGTCACATTTGTATTTTCCTTGACCCGAAATATCCACTTGCAACCTACTACTTATCTATGAGTGGGTAATGGAGATAAAATCTATGTATTGTTTATAATGAGAGTTATGTGCGTTTGGTTCATGGCATTAAACCATTATGGTTGAGCTAGTGCTTATTTTAAATTTCTTGGATTAGCATGTGCAAGATAAGCATTAGGTTAAGACTTGTATGTTTTAGCTCTAGTTAGCATGGGATGGTCATTTTTTTTTACCAATGGTACCAACTGCATAGAGTTATATATGGAGAGTGATTGATATTTCTCATTGTTATTTGGGCCAATATTATCTAAGATTTTATGACTTTGTTCATTAACATACCTAGAGAGTGTGACAATACTAGGATTGAGGTTTGGTTGAATTTCCATAGGTGAACAGACTGGTGCACTAGCAGATAAAAGAGGAGAAAAAATATGCACATGTTGAGGACCCTATGTTTGGCATAATCACCAATTAGAGCTCACTGTGTGTCTGTTTTAATTTTCCTGACCTGACTTATAATCCAACAATATCATTTCCCTCAGCTTTCTTTTCACCAGGTTTTAGGAGGCTCTCTGAGAATTAGGAAATCTCCCAAACACTACTCCTATTATTTTCATCAATTTCCATTTTTATATTGTTTCTTCACATGTAATCTTGCTTTATATACACCCAGTTATATTTTATGGCTCCACACTAACAAGCCGCAAGTGCACGTCTGTGCAAAGTAATAAAGATTATCGAACCACAAGGACCAATGGATTGAGTACTGAATTCCTCTTTATATATATATATATATATATATATATATATATATATATATATATATATATATATATATATATATATATATATATATATATATATATATATATATATATATATATATATATATATATATATATATATATATATATATATATATATATATATATATATATATCTGTGTGTGTGTGTGTGTGTGTGTGTGTGTGTGTGTGTGTGTGTGTGTGTGTGTGTGTGTGTGTGTGTGTGTGATGTTGGATCAAACTCTAGTATGGTCGAAGTTTGTTTGCAAGTAATGCATGTTGTAGTCGAAGTTTGTTCTAACATACATTAGTTAATATTGCTAGGGTTGTTAACATGTTGATTTGGACCTTGCTTGTAAGCTCAATTGTTTAAATGGGTAATTGTTAAAAAGCCCATTAGGTTAGTGTGCTATTTTTATTATAAATAGGATACTAGTTTCTCAATCTTGGCATAAGGAAAAATAGGAAGATAAAATCCTAATTTCAAGAGAGAGAGGTTATTTTGTTATTCTTGTATACTTGTAATCTTGTTCTAAGAGAAAGGAAAGAATAGCAGTTTAATAACCAATCCTTATTATTTTCTTCTTTATTAACCCTAACCCTTGTGTGTTTCTTACTAAGAAACCGTTTATACTTTGTTTAGAGGTATCTGATTCACAACAAATTGGTGTTGTGAGCGTGGAGAAGATGCCTTCAATAAAGTATGAGATTGAAAAGTTCACCGGAGTGAACGACTTCGGTCTGTGGCGCTTGAAGATGAAAGCCCTATTGGTTCAGCAGGGTTGTTTGGAAGCATTGAAGGGTGAGGCAGCCATGGAAACTGCGTTAACGGCAAAAGAATAGACGAGCATGATAGAGAAAGCCCACAGCGCAATATTGTTGAGCCTTGGTGATAAGGTTCTTCAACAGGTATCAAAGGAGACTACAACATCGGGATTATGGGTAAAACTTGAAAGTTTGTACATGATCAAATCTCTGTTGAATCGACTCTACTTGAAGCAAGCTTTATATTCATTCAAGATGAGTGAAGAAAAAGTGTTGGCTGAGCAGTTGGATATGTTCAACAAGCTGATTCTTGATCTTGAAAATATTGATGTGAAGATCGATGATGAAGATCAAGCACTGTTGTTGCTGTGTGCTTTGCCCAAAACACATGCTCACTTCAAAGAAACTCTCTTGTATGGAAGGGAGTCCCTGGCCTTTGAAGAAGTTCAATCAGCCTTGTATTCTAAGGACTTGAATGAACGAAAGGAGCATAAACCTTCGACAGTGGGCGAAGGTTTGGCCGTTAAGGGAAAATTCATGTGAAAGGATGGTAAGTTCGACAAGAAGAAAGGTAAAAGTCTACAGAAGTCTTATAGTGGCGAAACATCTAGTATTCGATGTTATTACTGTAAGAAGGAGGGTCACATAAGAAAGGTGTGCCTTGAACGCCTGAAAGATCATGGAGGTAATGGCAATGCAGCCATTGTTCTAGATGACTTCGACTCATCTGATGTTCTTGTGGTTTCAAGTGGCGACTCGAGAAAAGAGTGGATTATGGATTCAGGTTGCACTTGGCACATGACTCCAAACAGAGAATTGTTCGAGGAGCTATGTGATCAACATGGTGGATCTGTGCTGCTGGGAAACAAAAAATCTTGCAAAATTGTAGGTATTGGATCTGTAAGATTCAAGCTCCATGATGAGTCAATAAGGTTATTGACTGAAGTCAGGTACGTACCTAACTTGAAGAGAAACTTTATTTCTCTTGGTGAATTCGACAGAAAAGGATACACTTTTCAAGGAGAGAAAAGTATCCTAAGAGTCATGAAGGGGTCGAAGGAAGTCTTGAGAGGCGTGAAGAAACAAGGCTTGTATACCCTTGAGGCTGAGGTTGTAAGTGGTTCGACAAATATTGCATCCATGAAACCTATGTCGAAAACATAATTATGGCACATGATATTGGGCCATGTTAGCGAAAGAGGTCTGGTCGAATTGGGGAAGCAGAACCTGCTAGGAGGTGACAAAGTCAAAAAGTTGAAGTTTTGTGAATCTTGTGTATTTGGTAAATCTTGTAGGGTGAAGTTTAATAAAGGCAAGCAAAGAACACATGGATCCCTGGATTACATTCATGCTGATCTTTGGGGGCCTGCAAGGAATCCTTCACACTCAGGTGCAAGGTATTTTCTATCCATCGTTGATGACTATTCCAGAAAGCTATGGGTATTCATTCAGAAGACGAAGGATGAAACTTTTGAGAATTTCAAAAGTTGGAAGATTTTGGTCGAAACTCAAACTAGCAAAAAGGTTAAGAGGTTGAGAACCGACAATGGCCATAAATTCTACAACGAAGCGTTCGACAGTTACTGTGTTGAGTCTGGGATTGCAAGGCATAAGACTGTAGCAGATACTCTTCAACGAAATGGCTTAGCTGAGAGATTCAATCGAAAAATCCTTGAAAGGGTTAGATGCATGTTGGTTAGTGCAGGATTGAAGAAGGTGTTTTGGGCGGAGGCTATTTCGACAGCAGCTTACCTGATAAATAGATGTCCCTCGACTGCCTTGGGAATGAAGACACCTGAAGAAGTTTGGTCGGGACATCCACCTAGTCTCGACAGACTGAGAGTATTTGGTTGTGTGGCATATGCTCATATTAGGCAAGACAAGGTCGAACCTAGAGCTCTGAAATGCATGTTCATGGGATACCCTAAAGGAGTCAAAGCTTATAGGCTATGGTGCCTAGAGCCAGGTCACCAAGGGTGTATCACCAGTCGAGATGTAGTTTTCAACGAAGCAGAGATGGCTTTCAAGAAAACTGATGATGCTGACGAAGAGCTGGAACAGGGAGAAATTCCTGTTGAGGTGGAGCATGTTGATGCTGAATTGCTTACCCCAGATGAAGTCGAAGAAGACGCAGAAGATGTTGTCGAAGATGAGGAGACTGATAATGACTATCTGTTAGCAAGAGACAGGTCGAGAAGAGTCATCAAACCACCTCAAAGACTTGGGTATGCAGATCTTATAGCTTATGCCTTAATCTCTACTGGTGAGGTTCTAGATGAAGAACCTAGAGACTATAAGGAAGTTTTGAGGAGTCGAAAGAAGACTGAATGGCTGAAGGCCATGGACGATGAGATGAAATCTCTTCATGATAACAACACTTGGGAACTGATCAAGAAACCTACTGGAGCCAGGTTAGTCAACTGTAAATGGATTTTCAAAGTTAAGGAAGGAATCAAAGGAGTGTCGTCGAAGAGACACAAGGCAAGATTAGTTGCTAGGGGGTTCACTTAGAAAGAAGGTATCGACTTCAATGATGTGTTCTCTCCTGTTGTGACTCCGACAAGCCCTCAATTCAAGCTGAGTATAGATCAGTGTCCCATCACTGATGTTGAAAGAACTTATATGAATAACATTCCATATGCTAACATAGTAGGTTCTTTGATGTATGCTATGGTCTGTACTAGACCCGACATAGCATATGCAGTAAGTCTTGTAAGCAGGTACATGGCGAATCTTGGAAAGGCTCACTGGCAAGCATTGAAGTGGATTTTAAGGTACATAAATGGGTCTCTAAATAGAGTCCTAATTTATGGTGGAGCCTTGGGTGAAGATAGTAAAGCAGCAATCGAAGGATATGTCAACTCTGATTATGCAGGCTGTATGGATTCCAGAAAATCTATCTCTGGATATGTGTTCACTATGCTTGGGACGACAATCAGTTGGAAAGCAACACTTCATAAGGTCGTTGCCTTATCAACCACTGAAGCGGAGTATATTACCCTAACTGAAGTTGTGAATGAAGCATTGTGGCTTGAAGGTTTTGCAGAGGAGCTAAAACTTCAAGGTCGAGTTATCACTATTAAGTGTGATAGTCAAAGTGCAATACACCTGTCGAAGAATTCAGCCTATCATGAGCGAACCAAGCACATTGATGTGAGGCTGCATTTCATCAGAGGGGTAATCGAGCATGGAGAAGTCCAAGTGCTGAAGGTTTCGCCAGATCAAAATGTTGCTGATATGATCACCAAGACGTTGCCCAGTTGCAAGTTTTTCCAATGTATGCAGTTAATAAAGCTGCATGAAGAAAGCTAGTTTCTTGATGTTATAGAGTTAGATCCAAGGTGGATATTTGTGAGATGTTGGATCGAACTCTAGTATGGTCGAAGTTTGTTCACAAATAATGCGTGTTGTAGTCGAAGTTTGTTCTAACATGCATTAGTCAATATTGTTAGGGTTGTTAGCATGTTGAATTGGGCCTTGCTTGTAAGCCCAATTGTTTAAATGGGTAATTGTTAAAAATCCCATTAGGTTAGTGTGCTATTTTCATTATAAATAAGATACTAGTTTCTCAATCTTGGCATAAGGAAAAATAGGAAGATAAAATCCAAATTTCAAGAGAGAGAGGTTATTTTGTTATTCTTGTATACTTGTAATATTGTTCTAAGGGAAAGGAAAGAATAGCGGTTTAATAACCATTCCTTGTTGTTTTCTTCTTTATTAACCCTAACCCTTGTGTGTTTCTTGCTAAAAAACCGTTTATACTTTGTTTAGAGGTATCCGATTCACAATAATATATATATATATATATATATATATATATATATATATATATATATATATATATATATATATATATATATATATATATATATATATATATATATATATATATATATATCACTACAAAAAAACTTTGATTTTACCTAGTGATTTAGTGACGTGGTAAACACGTGGAAACAAAAATAGGTTGCGACGTGTAAACCACGTCACTATCATATTTAATTAATATATCCTGTAAACCTAAAATCTGCAACGAAAATTTTGAATTTTAAGAGGGAGAGAAATATGAATTTTTCAAAAATTAAGTTGTGGCGTGTTAAACACATGGGAACAAAAAATTCAAAAAAGTCTTTGTATTTGCGACGTGGGGAACATGTCACAAACTTCCCACATGAGATACACGTCGCAAGTTTATAAATAATAAAGGTGGTCAGCTTTTACTTTTACTTTTTAGACACATTAATGATGAAATTGACTGTGACAGAGTTCCCATGTGAATCCCACGTCGCAAATGGAATACATAAATATTTTAAACTTTATTTTTTACCGTTGCTTTGCCCTTTAATAATGCAACGTTAATATATTAAATGTTGGGAAAGTTACGACGTGTATCTCACGTGGCAACTTTCCCAAGGGGCATTCACGTCTCAAATGAGCAAGCCTTTAATGGGTTCCGACGTGGTTTTCACGTGGGTACGTTCTCACGTGTCTACCATGTCGCAAGTGTGGCTATATATTAAAAACCCAGATTTTTTTTCACGCG
This sequence comes from Lathyrus sativus, assembly GCA_963859935.3. Lineage (NCBI taxonomy): Eukaryota > Viridiplantae > Streptophyta > Magnoliopsida > Fabales > Fabaceae > Lathyrus > Lathyrus sativus. Next base: position 431,017,764 of record OZ012736.1, read on the forward strand.
TCCTCTTTTCTTCTTCCTTTTCCTTCTTTCTTTCCTTTCCTCCTTCTCCTTCAGCCTATTACTCCTCCATTTTTGAATGAAAGCTACACAAAATTTTTGAGGTAAATGATATTTTCCTTGTTTTTGTTTTTGTTTTATAGTTTATTTTAATTTTTTTCTTATTATTAATTATTGATTTTTTTCTTCCAAATCTAAGATTAAGAAATTGCTCCATTGAAGCTTTAGGAATTTACTCCATTGAGGTATTTACGCAATTAAATTTATTTAATTTTCAAATTTATAGTTATATATGAAATGTTTGGTTATTGATTATAAAACTTTAGATTTGTTTTTGTTAGTGTATGTAAATATGTGTTGTTGTTTTTGTTCAAAGATAAAATTAAAAATATTAGAAGATATATTATATTAGAAACAAGATATATTTTTTTAGAATTAAAAACTAAATATATAGTAGAAAAATATGTTATAGAATATATATTAGAAACAAAATATGTAATGTTGTATTTAAATATGTATTTAATTTTTAAATACAGAATATATATTATATTAGAAAAAGTAGAATTTTTAAAATAATTTTTAGTAAACAAATTTGTAAATAGAAAAAATTAAAATATATTTTTTTAAAAACATAATGAATATGAATTATATTTAAAATGTGTTATTTTTTTAAAAAGCATTTTTATTAAAAGATAATGAATATGTATTATATTTTAAATGTGTAATTTTTAGTAAACAAATTATATATTTTCTTATAGAATATTATATTATAGAATACTTATTCTATTTTAGTAAACATAATATATATTATTTTAAAAAAAACAGATTTATAAAAAGAATGAATATATATTATATTTTAAAAGTGTTATTTTTAGTAAAAAAATTATATATTATAATTTAGAATATTATATTTTAGAATATCTATTATATTTTAGTAAACATAATTTAAATTGTTTTAGAAAAAATAGATTTTTATAAATAATGAATATATATTTATATTTTAAATGTGTTATCTTTAATAAACAAATTATATATTATATTTTAGAATATTATATTTTTAGAATATACAGTATATTTTAGTAAACATAATTTATATTATTTTAGAAAAAATAGATTTGAATTTGTGTCGAAATAGATTTAAAATAGATTTTAGTAAACATATTTTATTAGGTTGGTGTCGAAAAAATAAATTAAATAATTTTATTAGATTTAAATAATTTTAGTAAACATATTTTATTTAGAATATTATATTATTTTAGAAAAAATAAATTTATAATTTTTAAATGTATATATTAAAAAAGTTAAATAATTTAATTGAAAATTATTTTAATTATTTATTTTATCATTTGTTAATTCGTTGTTTTCAATTAATATTTATTTATTTTAATTATTAAATTTTATAGTGAAGTGTAAACCATGTCACTAATATAAAACATATTTTCAGTTGTGGCATGCAAACCACGTCACTAATTAGTGACATGGGAAACTCATGGAAAGATTTTCATTGGTGCTAGATATAACGTGCAAAAGACATCTTGGGAAAGGTGATTTCCCACGTGAAAACCAAGTCACTAATTAGTGACGTGATATTCACGTGGTAACGTTTTCTATTATTTTGGTTATTTGCGACGTGAATCCCATGTCACAACTTAGTGACATGTTTTTCACGTGGAAAAATGTTTCCACCATTACTTTTCCGACGTGTTTTACCCACGTCGCAAAATTTGCTTAGTGAAGTGTTTTTTGAGTTAGTGATGTGAAAATCATTTGGGAAAACACAATGTTTCTTGTAGTGTTTGTGTGTGTGTGTGTGTGTGTGTGTGTGTTTGTGTGTGTGTGTGTATATATATATATATATATATATATATATATATATATATATATATATATATATATATATATATATATATATATATATATATATATATATATATATATATATATATATATATATATATATATATATATAATATTATATAATTTGAGATTTTGTAAGAATAGATTAAATAAAAATAACTTAAATCACAATGAAGCAAACAGGACCTAGGATCATGGTTTTTACTCTGACACATTAGTATGATCTTAGTCACTTCTATTATGAGAGTTCTAATACAAATTATAGAAAATATATAAATATGGACAACACCTACTTTCTCCAGCGTGTTGCTCTATCGATGATGAATAATTCGTTAGTTTTCGTTCGACCGAATTATTTCTCAAGGATTCGTTACTTTTGCTTGTCTATAAAAATTGGAACTTTTGTCAAAATCATCCAAGAAATTTCGTTTTATTGAACTCTTTTGTTTAAAATCTCACGCTCTAATACCGACACATATCCTTTCAAACTATGATTGGTACCTGAGAACTATTTACTTTCATACAAGGGTTGAAATGCACGGACTCAGGTATTAAAATAAATACAGATAAAAGACTCTAGTAATCAACTTGTGATAGATCATACAAATAGTCATGAGATAAGCCCAATGACCCATAGTCTCTAATGAACTACTCACTCATAGTGAAGGAAAACACAATCAAAGTAATATTCATAATTGAATTCATAATAGACAAATGAGATAGAATGGAAATTGTATTGAAAACGATAAAGAAAGCATGATTAAGCTTTGATCTAGTGCTCCAATGGAGACTTGAGTAGATAGAGAATATAAAATAAGTAGAAACTTAGAAAAATAAAACTTGGATTCTAAACTCAAAACTAACTATGAGTTTTATATAGAATTCTAAACTTGGATGATATCTCACAGATTAATGGTTATTACATAAGAAATATCAAATCTAAACATGCAAAAAATCCCAAAATAGATGAAGTTGGTCTGAAAAAGGAAACAAATCAAGGGATAGCTCGCCCTCCTGCTACGTCCCGTAGCAGGCCTCTGGTCTTTGTACTGGAGCTTCAAAATGTCTAGAACCTAAGGGCTTGGCTACTAGGGCATATAACAGCTACTACAGGTAGTCGTAGCAACCCTTTAGATTTTTTTACTAGGGTTTTTCAACTTTTTTCTTTTTCTCACACTTTGCTCGTTTTTATTCCTCTTTCGCCTCAGATACTTATTAAAACCTTAAAATAGAAAAGTTATACTACCAAAGCATAAAATACGATAAACGGGAAAAAAACAGATAAAAGATATTGTAAAATACTAAAGTAAAACATCTAGTAAAAACGGTGCAGAAACCACTTAACAAACACATATATTGATGGAGGTATCTTCCCATAATTAGAATACGACTTTCTCGATAACATAAAAATGAGGATATTTTACATACAGTAAAAGATCCCCCATCTATGATGTACGCCACTGTAATTTGGTTTTCTTCTTCTTCGTCAGAATGTTTCTCTTCCTTATAAGCTTGGACCTATTTGCCTCTTTTATTTTGTAGATTTCCATCTATGAACCTTTTGTACCTCGACTTGCTCTAATTATGATTAGCAAATCTTGACAACTTTCCTTTTCATCGTAAATTATCTATGGCATCCTTAAGTTGCACGAAGTCCTTTGTGTTGTGTTCATTTCTCCTATGAAAGAGGTAGTATCTTGACTTGTTAATACCGATATATTTTTGGATTAGGTGTTGACGAATTCTTGTAGAATGCATTCCCTAGAAGTGTTAAATGTGTGATCTCGATACTTAAAACCATTTATTTTTTCTCTTTTCCTCTTCGTTGGTTGTTGCTCTTTGGTTCTCTAGGTGCTCTATTTATAACCTCAACACTTTCAATTTTGCTCTAGGTTTTCCCTGAACACGACCAAATTTTTTTCTTCATATTCTATATTCTTTTCAGGTTTTATTAGCAGCTTGTTAAAGGTTTCAAGGCCTCGATTTCTTATGCTTTTTACGCAATTAGATCTAGGTTGAAGCTCAAGACTTAGACAATATTTCTTCAACTTGTTATATTTCCTTTATTTCCTTTATTTGACTGTGAGGTTTTATCTAAAATGGTTGATTGGTTATATTTCCTTTATTTGACTGTGAGGTTTTATCTTTTATCTTTCTTATTAAGCATAAGATCTATTGATTTTGACTACCTTCGCGATGTCGTGAAATAAACAGTGAACCGGTTGTGGAGTTCTCCTCATATGTCAATAGATTCATTTATTAGTCCTCTAAACAAAGCCATGGCGCCAACCCTCAAGGTAAAAATGAATAACTTACCTTTCTTTTTTCCTCTTCCCCTATTTTAAGTTCAATATGACTTCCACATTTTCATTTGGATATGTAGTCCAACGTAAGTCCCCATCCTCGAATGAGTTCTATAACTCTCTATGAATGGGTACTCATTTATCCTTCTGCTAAAGGAATTTCAGAAAGAATGATGTATATCTAAGGAATGGTATCCTACCGACGCAGAGTGTCTTTGTACTGTAGAAGAATGTGTTTTGTATCTTTGATGGCTGGGCGATTGAAGATTGGGAAATGAATTAGCATGATCTTCATCATGATAAACCAATGTCCCGCCATCAGACGGATTTGACTTCACACGAGTCTCTGGTGCTCTAGTGGTGTTAGTGGCTTGGATCAACCATCTAAATTTTGTGGAGTTATTCATTTTATAGCACTAATGACGTTGAATTCCTTTGGACAATCATCACCAAGCCCATTCAAGACATGTTTGTTTCATTGTTAGCAATGGTGTAATATGAGGCGATATTGGCTTTGTATTATCATCTCTTTTCAGATTTACAAGAAGCTACAAGATTTCCTAACTTTAGATGTTTTTTAGATGTAAAAGAGAAGATGGGAATGACACAATATCGGGTGGTAGGGGACTAATGATCCCTGATGTGAATAGGATGATGTGAGCCTGTCGTCAGGGTTGTGGTTTACACGAATGATTTTCTAGCCATAGAACAACATGGACGAGTGAAGGTTGGAGTCTTTTCCCTTAGTTCACCATTCTTCTATTGATTGATGTTGTTGAAACGTTGATAGTTTTCCACATATGTCACCAATGACCTTTCTGAGATCCGAGATTTTGGTAAATAGATTTGTAACCTTGAATCTCATGGTAAACTCTAGCTTATAAGATGTGTGTTAAATGCTTCTGGTCCAAAGTTGTGGGTGGGATACTTGCAAATACTTTGATTCTCAAGTCGGTGACTATTTGAAATGGAAGTTATTTTAAGGTTAAAAATGTGTGTACCTTATTGTGATATTTTTATCGGCCTTTCATAGCAATGTTCTAAGATTTTTAGAACCTAAAATCTTTCACCTAAGACGACTCTTAAAAAGAGGCAGATGCCACTGTCTATTAGTTATATGATCCGACAATCCTACTTAAAACATTTGATTTGCTCTCATTAATTGTCTTTCTAGAGTAATCTGTTTGAAAGTCCGAGAGAGTCGGGAGCACCAATGAGATTAATGCTTCAAGACCACAAGAGAGGGAGACACCACATCTCAATCCAAAATCTTAAGGTGTTAGGTAAATGGTTTCTCTCTCTTATAAATCCAACATTTCACCCATTCATAGGGAATATTGGACTTTACTCACTCACGCTTGCACCCAATATTCTACCCCACAAGTGAGTCCTCCACATCCTATAACTGGATCCAACACTGGTGCCAGCTCCTGCTCCCACACAAAGCTGAACTACGACTCTTTTGGGTTGAGATGTGGTGTCTCTCTCTTGTGGTCCTGGAGCATTAGTCATATTGGTGCTCCCGACTCTCCCGGACTCCAGAACAGTTAGGCAGTCTGGAAGAGTCAGAAGCACTAATGAGACTAATACTCTAGGACCACAAGGGAGGGAGACACAACATCTCAATCCAAAATCTTAAGGTGTTAGATAAATGAGTCATCTCTCTTATAAATCTAACATTCCACTCATTCATATGCAATGTGAGACTTTAACCACTCACACTTGCACCCAATATTATCCCCCACAAGTGAGTCCCCGACATCCTGTAATAAGATTTAACACCGGATCCAGCTCCCGCTCTCCGACAAAGCCAAACCTCGACTCTGATACCACAGTTAGGAAGTTCGGAAGAGTCTGGAACATTAATGAAACTAATGTTCCAAGACCACAAGAGACGGAAACACTACATCTCAACCAAAAATTTTAAGCTGTTAGGTAAATGATTCTCCTTTCTTATAAATTCAACAAATAGACAATGTGAAATTTTAACCATTAACACTAACATCAAATATAATTCATCTCACCACTCTCAAGCTTAAAATCTTATCATGTGGCACAACTACAAAGATGACATCCTCAGTCTAATGTCACATTAATGACGTCATCATTTGCTGAATATACCAATCAATATTACTGTCACGTAGTGAATATGCCAATCAATATTTGCTATTGCCATTCGAACTATGTATCAGAGGTTGGTTTGTATTTTTCTTACTTTATAGCTTTAAATATATAAGTGACATTTGACCTATTTTCATTGGTTGTTCCGTCAGTTTGACTATGTTGCTTGGAATATTAGATTGCCACCTTTCCAAGCATATATAAACACGTACAAAATTAATATTATTGATTCATCGACTAATTAACAATTAGTTAGTGGGAGAGAAGAATAATATGAGGATAATGAAATGCATGAAAACATAAAAACAATTTGATCTTAATTGGACTAAGGGTTTGACAAGACATGAAACTAGGAGAGCCTTCAGGGTGAACAAATCATTAAAAATTCTACTTTATTTGCAAATGTTTTTCAGATTATTATGAGCTTTAGTGTTTAGTGTGATGTTAATACAGTTGATTGTGACTTAAAAGTGCTTAAAATGACTTTGTCGTTAAGTAGTTAGGGTAGAAATGGACCAGGTTGACTAAGTTAAGCATACAGTCTAATCTATATTATATTTAGAGATAAAAAAAATAGATAGTTTTGATGGATATTTTGGATGATAATAGGTGGAAAAAATCAATTAATTCTTTATTTTGCAATCAACTAAAAATTTGAAAAATCAAATCTAAGTCATCAACTAGACTAAAATCCATTGAATCTACCAATAATCATATCTTCATATCTGTCCAAATCATCAATAAATTTATATTAAAAAATGTATTTTAAAAAATTTATTAAAAAATAAAATTTTCATAACTTTTTTAATAACATACTTTTAATTATATTAATTATTTTTTTAAAAGAAACATTAATTCAAAAAATAATTCCACATATAATAACACTTGAAATTATAATTATATGACGGAGAGAACTATGTTACAATTTATAACTCATGAAGATAATGAATATTCCAATAGAATATTTCTGTATGATAAAATTAAGAATGTATTTCACAATATGAATGATAATTCTGCTCTAGGTTCTGATGTCTTTGGGAATATAGTGAGGAAATATGTGACAAATTTCGTAAATCAATAATTCTTTGAAAAATGTTGGATCCTTCCTAATCTAAATTCACTCAACGTGATTTTGATACCTAAACTACATGAATCATATTCTATTGACCTGTATAGACATCTTGCACTTGCAAAATTTTAATTCAAAATCATCACTAAAGTGGCTTCACTAGAGACCGACATATTTATGAGTGCATTGAGATTATTACTTAAGAAGCCATGCATAAGTCTTTGATACTTTAGATTGACATTATCATATTAAAGTTGTTTTATTTGGATTTGATTAAAAGGTTTGTGATTGGATTCTTACTATTCTCCACTTAGGAAAATTTTTTTAATCATGATAAATTAGAAAATATTTGGTTCTCTCTCTCTCTCTCTCTCTCTCTCTCTCTCTCTCTCTCTCTCTCTCTCTCTATATATATATATATATATATATATATATATATATATATATATATATATATATATATATATATATATATATATATATATATATATATATATATATATATATATATATATATATATATATATATATATATATATATATATATATATATATATATATATATATCTTTTGTTCTTCTGCATTGCTGAAGATTCACATAATAGACCGTTATATATGTTGGTAAATTAGGGTAACCGGCCATGCATATCAGTTGGTAAGATAATCATTCTTAATCACGATTTTTTTTTCTGAGATGAATTTATAATATTTTGCAAATCTACTAGAAAATGCTTAGGTCATTAATCATATCCTTCAAAAGTATGGTGATAATATTGGTCAACACATTAAGTCAACTTAATATATGTTTTATGGTGGAGTTAGTTTTGGATCTACGTTGAGGCACATTGTAGATATGCTTAGATTCACGGTGGAACATACATCATTTGACTATTTTGGATTTCCTATATTCAAAAGTAAGCTTGAAACTCATCATCTTCATATCATAGAAAATAGAGTGTTGACCAAGCTAGCTAATTGGAATTGGTACTTTCTTTCTATGATGAGTAGGGTTCAATTAAGGCCATTCAATCACACAAGGTATGCTTTTGTATAGTCTTGAGATTTATGAATGATCAATCAATCTTCTTAATAATTTGGATTCTTGCATTAAAAAAATTGTGGATAGGTAGTATAGACAATAGAAAATTGATTACTACATCTTGTAAGGTTATTTAATCACATTTATCTAAAAGGAGGTCTTGGTCTGAGAGATATTATGAAAATAAATGAAGATGATTATTTATCTCTTTGTTGGAAATTGTTAACTACTGTTGCATTTGTAGCAAAAGTAAGTTTTATAATTATCATAACCACAAAGACTGTTGGATTCAAAGACCGTGCAACAATTTTTAAGATCTTAAGTAGAGAATGGTTGTACATTTGTGTCGCAACTGCGGAAAAAACCGGCGGAAACAAACAGAAGAGTCGCCACCAAACGTTATTTATCTCAAAGAGAGGGAAAGGAAACGATCAAAGAAAACCTAAAGGAAAGGAGAAGACAAGGTCATTGATACCAAATCTTGGGTTTGGGAGTCAGTTACGCAAGGAGAAGGTATGTGCACCCCTCACATCCGTTGTACTCAACAGGATCCACACTTGTTGTCTAATCAAAGAGTGTGTTATCTAAAAGCTACTGTTAAACGGAGGAGGGAAAAGAAAAATTAGACTCGATAGGATATCACCGCCCCATTCATACGTATTCCCTCGTGCAATGGGAAAGTTAGAGTCAACATAGTTCGGAAAACTACGGGTGATGGGGGAAGGTTGCTCGCCAAGACATTGTCGTCTTGTGCCTACGTATCCTCATTTGGTATGAGAAATCAGAGCAAATGTAGTTCAGATAACTAAACCACAGGTTGGTTAAGTGTTTTTTATTATGAGTGACGCTAAGTTCCCATTCCAGCAGTTAGGGACAATGCCTGTTTGCGGTAGAATAGAAAAGTAACGTACTATTTTCTGAAAATGATTTTGAAGCAAATCCCGAAGGATAAAAAGTTTTGAATTTGGTTTAAGAGTTTTAGAGAAGTGAATTGAATTGGTTTGAGATTCACATTGCACTAAAGACTATGATATAGGAGCAAATGTGTCGCATATCACCCAAGGAGCATACACTATACACTCTAGACAAGTGAGGAGAAACCCCCCACTCATTATTTCCCGTATACTTAAGGCTCGTGGCGCACAACGTTCATCATTATTTATTATGTGTCTTAGGGTTGTTTGAGATGAGAAGAAAGGACACAAAAGAAACACACTAAAGGGAACTGAAAAACCCTAATGTTATCATACAAAATAGTCCTAAAGTTAGAATGGAAGGGAAGTCTACCTAATGTTATCATACAAATGATGGACCTAAAGTTGAGGTCAAGAAGGGACTATTCTACTTATTATCATGCAAAGGATTGAAAGCCTAATGTCTCTCATACTCCCACCTTAATCAGAAATTAAGTGGGACTAGGAATCCTAAGGGATCATGTGAGTAAGCACAAGTAAACACTATCCAATTCAATCACATATGAAAGCAAAAATGAAACTTAAACAAGTCTCAAAAAGAAAGGAGATGAAGAACAAAGTAGGAGAAAGAGGAAGATACAATAAAAAAAGAACAATCATGGAAGTTCAAATGAAAAAGAAGTATCAAACACACACAATCTCATACAAAATGAGCATTCACATTATGTTAAGAATAACAAAAAGCAATCACAATGTTGAACCATGTCAGAAGATTTGAAAATCAAAACACAATAGAAAAATAAAGTGCCCAAATACACGCAAGTGACTCAAAGTCCAACAAGAGGTATTATCAATCATAAAACAATGTGGAATGAAGTAAAATGATATGGGAAACAAGGTAGGGAAGTAGAAACATCATATCATGTCAGCTCAATTCAAAGATCAAATAAGAAGCACAAAGAGTGTCGAGCATGCATCTCATAAATGTCCAAACAACTAGCAACAACTAGCTCATACAAAACACAATTCAAATGATAAAACATATGAGATTAGAGTGTGAAACCAAGTAGTGGTAGTAAAAAAAACATGAACAAAATATCAACTCAAGAAACCCAAGAAGAATCAACAAGGATCAACTTCAAAACATCCATCAAAACTAGGTAAGTCCATACCATGATCATCTTCAAATGAAAACATGTATTCAAGTAAGGTACAAAGTAAAAATGATCAATTAATACAAACTATATCATGAAGTTCCAAAGCAAACTCAAATAATTTAATTCATGTCCAAAACCAAGACATCGAGCAAGTTCAAGAAAGATCAAGTTCAAATCATGCTTAAGGAAACACCTAAATCATCCATACAAGAGAACATGTGAATAAAAGAGTAGGAAATGATCACACAATGGACACATAAAATGAATATTAGAACCTTAATAAAGCCATTTGAATCACACAAGAATTAATAACCACAAGTAAAATCCATTCAAGAAGCAAGTCCTAAAACTAGGTCAATCACTAGGCAAGTTCATATTCAAACATCTTCACATTGAAAAATCAATTTGAAGCACTTAGATGGTCATAAAAAAATGAAACTAAAGCTCAAACTCATGTTAAAACAATAAATAAATAATAGGAATAGAAGACATCTCAACAAGAGTTGCATGAATACACCATCAAAAGAAATCCACAAGTCTAAGCATGTTATGAATCAAGCATGAATCGAGGACTAAACAAAAACAAATGAGAAACATCCAAGAAATGAACATCAAGGCACCAAAAACACATTCAAATATTCATGAAACAAGTGTTCAAACATGTGAGAAAAATTGGATCAAGAAGGTGATCAAAAGGCAACACAAGCACAAACCCTAGCTCAAGGGTAAACATGTCAAGTCACCTCACTAATTAATTCCAAATAAAATAGTAAAATTAATTTAAAAATAAAAAAAAATCATGAAAATATACCCAACATGTCAAAGATCCAGAAACATATTTTTTGGTATTTTTATGAAGCATTTAACAATTAAAACAATAATCAAATGGAAAAATAACAACAAAATAGAACAAAAGAAAAATAAAATGATGGGGAGGTGCATCAGTGTAGCACCCTAAAATTTTCCCATCTTTTCTCTTGGATCTTGGCCTATGTTTCATTGCATCTTCATATTCATTTTTGCATAACATTGTTCTAGACATACGATTAAGGCATCATGGCTTGTTTCTCAAGATAGGAGGAACATGTTTCTTCAACCTCAAGAAAGGTTTTCTTCTTGACTTTATGGTATTCTCAAGCTCCCAAAGGTCTCTCATCCTAAAGTATGATTCAAGGAAATATCATTTCAAGATCGTAGGTGATTCACCATGGCTTATTTTGCAAGAAACAATCAAGAAATTCAAAGTTGGTTCAAGGTGTTTGACTTAATTTAGCAATTTGTGGATGCTATGATCAAATGGGCATAAATCCTTCAATTTTCAACATCTTGAGGTGGTTCCTTTTCTAATTAACTCTTCTCATCATCCCCAACAAGTTATATTTACAAGGGAAGATCCAATTATGCTTGGAAAGTCATTAAACGTTTGAAGACATTATAGGTCATTTTGAGTTTTGGAAGGATTTTCTAGTCAACTTCAAAAGGTAACAACTTGGTCAATTTTTGTCATTTGGAGCCCATTATTTTCTAAAATAAACTTAAAGATGTCCTTTACAACTTTGATTCAAGGTAGAAGTGATAAAAATCTATGGAAGGTCTTGGTTTTTGTCAAAACATTATAGGTCATTTTTGGTCCTTAAAAAGACTTGAAAATTTTCTAAGTGTTTTGCAATTTTGAACCTTTTCATGCAAGCTACTTTGATGGATCATATCTCTTAACTCAGAATGCCAAATCAATACTTTCTTCTCATATTGCAAAGGTTGGATCATCCTGTATCCAATGCAAGAAGAACCATCTCAAAAAGCCTCATACACTATGAGAACCATGGTGGCAAAATTTGAATTTCAAAGATGAAAATCTACTCCAAGTCAGAATTGAATTTGTTTGAATTAGTCTCTAATCACCAAATTAAGCCACAAATTCAATCTAAACAACAAACTTGCATGGGTTGATTAGGGCCTTGAAACGCAAGTTTTGAGTGAGTTTTGGCAGTTTTAAAGTCACATTTTGCTCATGCTGCAAGTGTGCATGAATTCATCTCAAATTACATTATTCACCCTCTCTCAGCATTTAGAAAGCTTCTCCTATAAATTAGTGACTTATTCCACTCATTTTCATAAGTTTTGATAGCCAGAATCACCCTGCTAAGATCTCATTTGAACTCTTAAGCTTAAACTTCAAATTTTCATTTCCACACCCTAATCACTCAAATTCTCCATCCAGTTAGCTTCACCAACATTCAGTGAAGCTAAACAGCTCGAGAACTTGAAGAATTGTGGCCTGAATCAAGTTTGAGGACTCCATTTTTAGAGATTTAAAGTTGAACTTCAACAGGTACAGTTCTCAACCATTTTGACTCAAATTTGTTGCTAAGATGTAGTCCTTGATGTGCTGATGTTGTTAGGATTGTTAGATTTTAGTTTTGTTGAGTTTTGATGTTAAATTTTCAAATCCGTGTTTGCTTTTTCTTCTGGTTTTTTCCAAATTGAGTGAGCTATAGTTTAAAGAAATATGGCACGATGATATGGTCGAGATAGTCTTGAAAAAAAACACATCAGATGAAACCACTATGAGCTTCAATGGTTATGGTTTTATGGACCTTCAATTTTTTGAGATTTTCAAGTGGCTAGAAGTTGAAAATGATGATCTCACCGTCCATCATGCCACTTGTCCTAATCTGGTGTATTTGACCTTCGCTGGTTGAAAATGATGAGGTTGACTCAGATCCACTGTGGATGCGCGCTTTCTGCCCCTTGGATTAGCCACATCATTTAATGAAGTTGGATCCAACGCATCTTGTTTTTTCTATTTTATTATCTTTTTCTATTTTATTTTTTAATTCATTTTATTTTCAGAAATATCAATAGAAAAATTATGAGAAATACCAAAATATTTTGTAAAATTTCCTTTTATTTTATTTTTATTTTTGTGCATTTTTATTTTTCCATTTGCTATTTTTCTTGAATTTTAATTTGTTTGAGCCAATTTTAATTAGTTTAAAATTGCTTTTGACCATTTTAAAATTATGAGAAAAATATTATATGACCCTATGATGGTTTTAAACCTATTGATTTTCTTTGTTTTTTATTTCTGATTTTGCTATTTTCCATGTATTTTTGATTTATTTGGTTAATTTTAATTGGTTCAAAATTATTTTTAAGCCATTTAAAATTATGAGGAAATTAGCATATGATCCTATGATGGTTTCTGACCTATGTTGATGTTCTTGGATTTTTGTTTGTGGTTTTACTATTTTCCATCCTTTTTTAGATTTTGTTTTCCTTTTATTTGTTTTTTTAATTGATTTTAAAATTGCAAAATGGTGTGATCTTGTTGTTGATTCATGATTGGATGTCTTTCTGTTTTTCCTCAAGTCTTTTGAGTGTTTGGTGCTTGCTTGATTGTGGTTTGCTTTTTATGGATGACTTGATGTTTGATTCCTCTTGAGGCATGTTTGGTTTCAACTTGTATGATCTCTTTTGCATGTTCATGTTTGAATATAAACGTGTTGATCATGTTGATGTGTGGCTTCACTTTGGTTTCATGTCATGTTCATATGCTTTTCCCTTTGGTATGCATGACTTGTTGCCTTATGCCCTCTCTTTGATCATTGATTTGACTTGAGTATGTTGTGTTGTGCTTGATGTCCTACCATTTTTCTTGTGCCACTTGACTTCATCTCATCTTGCTTTGGGATTGTGCATGTTTGTTTGATGATTGACTTGATGTTGATGCTTAATTTGTTTGAGATTGATATGAATGTGTTTGATGTTTGCTTTTGGACTTTCATGTATGTTCTTCATCTTACATTTCCTTCTTTCTTCTTCATCTTTCTTCCTTTTTTAGAACTTGTTTAAGTTTCCTTCTTGTTTTCATTTGTGATTGAATTGATTGGTGTTTACTTGTGCTTGCTCACATGATCCTATAAGATTCCTAGTCCATCTGTTTAAGATGAGAGTAGGAGAGACATTAGGCTTTCAATCCTTTGCATGATAACAATTAGGACAATTCGTTTTCATCTCAACTTTAGGTCCATCATTTGTATGATAACATTAGGTAGACCTTTCTTTTTATCCTAACCTTATGACCATTTTGCATGACAATATTAGGGTTTTTCAGTTTCCCTTTAGTGTTTTATTTTGTGTCTTCTCTTCCCATCTCAAACAATCTTAAGACACTTAATAAAAAATGATGAACGTTGTACGCCACGAGCCTTAAGTATATAGGAAATGATGAGTGGGGGGTTTCTCCTCACTTGTCTACAGTGGTTAGTGTATGCCCTTTGGGTGATATGCGACGCATTTGCTCCTATGTCATAGTCTTTAGTGCAACATGTTGCACCCTAAAATTTGCTCAACTTATTTCACTTGGTTTATGTTTCAATTGCATTAGCATTTGCATATTAGGTCATGTACATAATTCATTCATCTGTATAGCATAGCAGGGGCAAGCCCTCCAACAAGGGACCAAGTGCCATTCTTATCTCTATGAGCATATCAAGAGGTTCTTATTCAAATTCAATCTTAGCCAAGTCATCAGAAAGAAATTGAAATCTGAGAAATTAGTGGACCGAGCAGTGGATCTATCTCCTATCTTGAGGGTATTTGAAGATCATCAAAGAAGTTGTGAGCAAGGAATTGAGGTCATGGAGTGCATGTAGACATCATGGAAGACCTAGAGGGTCATTTTGAAAGTGATACAAGTCATTGATGTGATTGCAAGAGCTGCAGTTGAAGACAGTCAACCAGGGTGTCATCTGGGTCAACCCTAGGTCAACCCTAGGTCAAATGCTTGATTGAAGGGCATCAAGGCCTGTTTGAAAGATGTGGGATGCCTCATTTGACATGTGGATATGGATGTGGTGTTGTGCCAAGGATAAATCAAAAGAAATCAAAAAGAAGAGAAGTTTCTGAATTAGGGTTTCTGTGTAAAATCCCCTGATTTAGGTCAAACTTCCAAGCAAGATAATTCAAAATGCAAGCCTCAAATGGATCCTTGGCCAACATGAAACTTGTATAGTATCTCAAGACCTTTAATTTTAGTGGTGGAAGACATCAAGGAGATTTATAGAACTCAAGTTATGGTTCTTGCAAGTTACAGGTCATCAAAGGCATCTGAAATTTGTCTGTGAAAGTTACTTGACTTCCAAGCAACTTTTACCCCTCAAGGAGCTTTCAAATGGATTTTTGGCCAACATGAAAGTTGTTCCTCATGATCTTAGCTTTCTAGAAAGGTATGGTATGCCTTCATCTGATTTGTGGAACTCTACTTATGACTTTGGCAAGAAAAGGGCATTTTGGTCATTTGGAAGTTATGGGTCATTTCAAGCATATGGCCATATCTCCCACTTCCAAGCTTCAAATGGAAAAACCTTCAACATCAAAGTTGCTTAGAATGATGTTTTAAGGCTATTAGAGTGGTCATGAGATGTTGGAAAGGCTCATAGCAAAAAGTGATAAAAATGGCCTAAAAATGAGGTATAAGTTAATTCAAGTGAAATGGAAAATCCTAAAATCCAAGTTCCAAATCCAAACCATGCCATATGATAGGTCATTTTGACTCCAAAGGACATTTTAAGAACAATGGTTCAGCCACAATTTTGATTTGAGGCTTAAATCTTGGGGTTGCTTTGTAATTTGCTTGCTTGCATAATGGCATACCAAACCAAAACAAGGAAAAGCTTAATGAATAAGGGAAATATGCATTGTACATTGTCCTAATTCTCATGTAAGGAGATATTCAAGTTAATTACTCAAGTTGCAAGGGTTTTTGTCATGATATATCATATGGTGAGAAGGGAAATGCAAAATATCATGGCATGGAAAATTCAAGTTCTTACTAGATTGATCTAGATGATTCTAGACATTTCTAAATCAGTCTATATATTGATTACAATCTCCATTGGTGAAAGGTTGGTGATTGTTGATGTTAATGGTGGTAGAGAATAGAAATTGAACCAAAAATTTTCCATTTGCAAATTGTATTGAAACTTCATTTTTCTCTTCATTACCCTTCCATTTTTTCACACAAATCATCACCACAAACCTCCCTGAACATGTTCATGCTAGAGTAAGGTTCCATTGTTGAAGAATTGGAGCTTTCCAAGTGAAGTTGCAAGAGAGCAAAAGACCTTGGATCTGAAGATACAAGCCATCTCCATCAAATCTTGTGCAAGCAGAGTATTGTTCATCACCTAAAGACTATCCTTGAAGATCTACAAGGCCTGATTCGAAGCTTTTCAACACCTACCATTGCAAGGATCAAGGTATGCAAAATCTTCCCCACACTTTGATTTAGGCATGGCTAGGGTTAGTTC
The DNA here is from genome assembly GCA_963859935.3 of Lathyrus sativus. NCBI lineage: Eukaryota > Viridiplantae > Streptophyta > Magnoliopsida > Fabales > Fabaceae > Lathyrus > Lathyrus sativus. The sequence continues at coordinate 431,034,535 of OZ012736.1, forward strand.
TTGTTGTGAAACCATTAGAGACCATTAGGTGATTCATTTGGATGAGTTTTAGATCAATTGGTGAGGTTTCTTCCATGGTGGTTAATTCTTGATGGAGTTAGAATGGGTGATTTAATGGATGATAATGCACGAATTTTGGTTAGTTTTAATCAGCATGGCATAGGGATTAATTATATATAAAGATTGTTGAGTTTTGTGATGGTCAAAAACTGATGAAGTTTTGGATTCATGGATGTATGCCGTTCGGTTTGGAAGATTCATGGGGTTTTAGTGAAATTCAATGCTACAGTTGTGTTCTACGTAAAATTCTAGTCAAGTTTGGTTTTTGGATCATGCAATTTGGTGGAGTATTGAGGTCACACGAAGAAGATGAAGTTGTGTGCATGGGAGTGTTTTTCATGGAGGTTTATGAAACCCTAGATGGACCAAGGAAGAAGACATAATCTGGACCATTGATCGCATGTATGACCTGTTGACTGGAGGAGCCATCCAAGGGCTCACATTCAAAACGCGAAATTGGAGGGAGAATGGGCGTGAAACGCTGCGTTTCACTAAGCTCCCAGCATGGGCCTCACGTAACGTTGCTTTTCCCACCCCCGTTTCCAAAGCCCAATAGATTTTTAACTATGTATCCCTGTTATTCGCACCGTTTAGTTTTTTCTGATAGAAGTTGGGCCCAGGCGCACCTTGCTACGCGCACCCCCCTTCCTGGGCCCATCATAATAATAACTGAATGATATTGCTTTTCATACCCCGTGATGAATTTCTCTTATTAATTTTCTTCCAAATTTCTTCAAACTTTAAAAATTCATAATAAAATGAAAAATGCATATTTTTTAATGAGACTTTTTTTTCCCATTTTCCATTTTCTGTCTAGAAAAATATAAAAACATAAAATTGTCATTTTACTTCATTTTCATATTTTTTGCATATTTTTACATTTTATAGCTTTTTTAATTCTTTTGGTTTATGCTAATATTTGTTGAATTTAGTTTAGGAGCTTCCTTTAGGATTTTCACCCCATTCTTTTTAGTATAACTAGATATGGATATTAGGTGCCCCCCTGATTTTTATACTATTTTTTAGGATTTATTTTAGGTAGTTTAGTTAGAAACTATTAGGATAGTCAATTAGGGTTGTGAATATAATATAGGTATAACAAAACAAGTTTCTTTTTGGGTTTTCTTTAGGACAAATTAGAAGATGGGACTATAGGGGTATTATGGGTAAGTGATAGATCCCTTAGAAAATGCTAGAATTTCCCCTATTATGTTAATGCTATTAGTATATTTTTGTAGTTGATTGATTGTGTGGTGTGCCCTTTCTAGGGTTATTGTTTGACTGTGTGGGGTATTGGGCCTGCTTGGGGTTTGGGTTTGAGCTGAAGACTTTGTTGATGAAGCCCATTGAAGACAAAAGGAATGAAGACCCATCTCAAGAGTTGATGAAGATTGCAGCCTGATGGTAGCTGATGAAGGTTATAGGATCTAGGAGCTAGGTAGAGCTCTAGAATAGGAACTTGATTCACAAACATGGAAGGTCTTGTTTGCCTCCATTCTTTCTCTATGATTCAAAGTCTATTTTAAATACCCACCTCCTTCCTTTGGAAGGATTAGTGAATGTATTTAAAAGATAGAACTTTTGAGAGAAAACTGTCTGTATCATGTTAACCGTCAGTAGGCCACCTTTGGTAGGCAACTGACTGCTTAACATCCAATGCATCCTGTTAACTGCTACTCATCTTGGAGAGTGGGACTTGAAGAAAAGCCCTGAAAGATTGAAGATAGAGACCTTGCTTGAAGGCTTGAAGATGAAGACTGATGCTTGCTTGAAGCTTGTAGATGTTTTGAAGATGACTTGAAGACAGATGTTGATGAAGATTGTTGTTTGCTGTTTATTTTTGCTGTTTATAATTTTTGATGTATTGTTTGAATTTCCCGGACTGTATTGTTTTCCATTTAACCTGTTAGGTTGAAAGCGAATTTTGTTCACTTTTGCCTATTGTTTTCTAGGTTCGAGGTTGAGTGTGACTCCCTTGCCTCACTTGTATTGTTGCATTCATGCATTTTACTGTTTTATTGTATCTGTTGTTTCTGTTTCCGTTTATCCCTTAAGATCTCTGTTTCTCTCTGCGCAAGAGAGGAGCATGATAGACATTAGGTCTTAACCCATGCATGATAACATTAGGTTAGTGTGATTCCCTTTGCAACCATAGGTTAGAGTGTTGTCTCTTCTTTCTCAAAAAAAACAGAAAAACACGATAAATATTTCAAACACAATAAAAGACACTTCTTCCGTAAAAGAATGTGAACTCATCAAAACGTCATTTTTGTCCGCTTGGACCAGTAATCGGAAAAACCCTTTTTCAGAAGGAGATAAAAACAATCAAGACAGACTTGTGTCGTACGTGGCCCGAACTACGTTTGCTCTGATCTTTCATGCTGTATGAAAGTACGTAGGCATAGGATGCAATATCCTAGCGAGCAACCTTCCCCTCCTTTCCTGTAGATAGGCGAACTACGTTGACTCTGATTTCTCGTTCCAGACGGGAATACGTAGGCATGAAGTGCGACACTTTGCCGAGTCATTTTATTTTCTTTTAACCCCAGACCCTTAGTTTAGATAGAATAACAATTCGTACCAGAAAACAAGCGTGGATCCCGTCGAGTACGACGGACGTGAGGGGTGCTAATACCTTCCCCTTGCGTAACCGACTCCCGAATCCAGGATTTGGTTGCGATGACCATTCCTTTCCCGTTTTGCGTTAGGTTTACTCTGAGCGTTTCCTTTCCCTCCTTTGGGATAAATAACGCACGGTGGTGACTCTTCTGTTCAGCCGGCGCCGATTTTCGCAGTAGCGACAACTGGCGACTCTGCTGGGGATCCAACGTTCCCTGGCTGCTAAGGACTGTGATAGTTCCTTATGCATTTGGGATCCAACGTCCCTTAAGCGAGTCAATCCTAACGCTTGTTTTCCCGTCGAGGATTTTGTATGGATTTATTTTTTCTGTATTTTACTGTCAGCATTATATTATTGTTATTATTGTTGTATTGGGGTGTGACGGGTGTTCTATGATTGAGAGATAAGCCGGACCTGGGCTTGAGTGCACTTAGAATTAGAGTGGAAAGTAGTGGGTGCGTGCCGGCTTTGCTTGCATTAGTGTCCCACAAAATCCATACTCGGACGAGGTTCTTCTGGTTGACTTCTTTTTCTACCCTTTGGGTCGAAGGGGTTGTTGGTTAGTTGAATTGTCGACTCTGGAAACCGATCATTTGGAAGTTGGCTAAGTGAGGCCTCTTCAGGATTTGATGATGCCACTCCTTCTGGGAATCGTATCATCAACCCTGAAAGTCTGTGACGCCGACGACCGCATAGGATGCCATACCATTGTCAGTTACTAGGACACCTACCTGTGAGAGGGTTTAGGGCTATGCAGGTAACTAGACCTTCAGATACCGGTTTGTTTCTTGATTTGAGATTCAGGGTATTTATGGACAGTTGAGGGGTCTCTCAGAGACCAGATGGAGTTATGATATGGGGTCTGTCAGAGACCAGAGTTGAAGCTTTATATTGGGTCTGTCTAAGACCAGGGTTTGAGGAATTCTGGATGGTCTATCTGAGACTTATGATGTGGTTCAGGCTTCTCAGCCATGGCATTTGGTCCCTGTTGCATCTATTTGCATTGCATTGTTCGCATAACCATTATCATGTGCATTTCATTAACGTGTGTGTGTGCTGCAGGTGCATTTGCATATTCCCTGATTCTAGTGTCCGGACTTCTGCTTATTGATCATGGCTGGTTTGAGAAAGACAGTTGCGTACAAGTTACCTACACCTGACATTACTCCCCTACTTGGTCTGATGTCCCTTGCTGATGAGGAGGTTAGGAGAAGTTTCAGGATGAGTTATGGAAGACTGTTGAGACTGGTCTGCAAGCCAACTACTGTTGAGATGAATGGGCTGTATACCTTGATGCAATTCTATGACCCTGCCTTGAGATGTTTCACATTTGCTGACTTTATTTTGGGGCCCACCATGGAAGAGTACGCAGAGTTTGTCGAGCTGCCGGTGCAAAATAAGGTTCCTTTCATCCATCGTGACGCTAAGCCCCAGCTGGAGGACTTAGCTAAGGCCTTGCACATGAACGCTTCTGAACTATTAGTGACTTCTTGGCTCGGGGTTCCAGGTTTCTCCCTCGATTTTCTGGTTGGCAAAGCTCAAGAATACGCCAAGAGCAGGTTCTGGATAGTCTTTAATGCTATCTTGGCTCTGTGCATCTACGGAATAGTGCTGTTTCCCAATTTACCCAATTTTGTGGATTTTGACGCCTTTCATCTGTTTGCTGCTGACAACCCTGTACCCACTTTGATTGGAGATCTCTATCATTCATTGAACTACAAAAATGAAAATAGAAGGGGAAAGACTGTTTACTGTTGTGCGCCGCTGTTGAACATGTGGTTTAAGAGCCATCTCCCCCTGAAGGGACCTTTTGTAGATAGTGCAACTACAGCTGACTGGCCAGAGCGCCTGATGAGACTATCTTCTGAAGACATTGAGTGGTTTGACCGAGACTTGCTGGGGTCTGAGCTTATTTTCAGTTGCGTCGGATATCCTAATGTTCCTTTGATAGGAAGAAAAGGGTGCATCAATTATAACCCATCTCTGTTCGTTCGCTAGTTTGGATACGCGTTGAAGAACCCACCTAGGAAGGAAGAAGTACAGGAATCTCTGTACTTCACCGGTGATTTGACTGGAGAGTTACTAGCCAAGCTTCAGCACGCTTGGATGCGTATCAACAGAAGAGGGAAACCACTGTTGGGGAAGAATGATTGTCAGGCTTATGTACCATACAAAGTTTGGATCCAAGAGAGGGCACAACAGTTGCTGATGCCATTTCCAGCTGCACCGGTTCATGTTCATGTTCCAGTGGAGGAACCAACCACTGTTGCTATGGAGGTCTACGAGCGAGTCGTAAAAGAGAAGGAAGCCTTGCTGTGGGCTAATGAAGAGTTAGAAAAGGAACTGGCTCAAATGCGTAGTGAGAAGAACAAGGTTGTGCATTCTTTCCAACAGCAAACTGAATTGGTAAACAGGCTAGGTGCTGAACTGACCGAAGAGAAAAAGAAGCGTGAACGCCTGGGGAAAGAATTCAGAAGCTCTCATGATATGTTGGAGTCAAAAAAGAAAGCACTCGATGCCGCCCCCCGGGAAATCTCTTCTTGTAACAAAACGTGGAATGCTACGCTAACCAACAACAAAAAGAGGGAAGACAAATTGAAGCAGCAAATTTCTGAACTCGAAGAACAGTTAAAGGCTAGCACCAAAAAGTATGAAGAGGAAGTAATGGCAAGATATAGTCTTCAGAACGCATTGAACAAGGCCATCGAAAGCAAGAAAGAGGCTGTGTCTCAGAAGCGGAAGCTAGAGGATCGCTTCGGAGAAGGGGCATGGGAGGAATCTGCTGGTGATTTACGCCGTGTTCTCAAGCGAAGAGATCTACTTGTTGAGGGTCTGCTTACCCGACCAAGTCATCCAGAGACTAAGAGGTTATTAGAAGAGTACCAGGCCTATGGGAGCACTTGACCATTTCATGTATTAATGTGTATGCTTTATTTGCATTGTGCTGACCATCACCAGGATTGTTGGTTGAGGTCATGCCTTCTAATTGTACACTCATTGATATTGTATTCCTGACTTGATGGATTTCTCTGCAATATATGAGGTGTTTTCTATGATTCGGCTCCTAACTTCGTATTGCTGTCACTGTCACTACACTGACGCATTCGCACTAGAATCGGGGAATGATATCCCCTAATGCACAGACACATATTGCATTGCATTCACATTCATATTGCATTACAGGTGATTATTGAACTGTATCTCATTTCCTGCACTGTATCAGGTCTTTTCAGGATTGAAAGTCAACGCCCGCACTGATACTCCACTCGTACCAACTGCAGAAGAGTTATGGATCAGATGCAGAATGAAATGCAGGACATGCGTGAGAAGCTGGCACTATTCATGCAGACAATGGAGACCATTGTGAAAGGCCAGGAGAACTTGCAAGCTTTGGTGCAGCCGTTGCTGACGAGAAATGCTGGGCACGGAAATGAAGACCATAATTCTGTGCGAGTTGACACTATTCACGGGGATGGTACTCCTACACCGGTAGCTCCACCTGTGGTAAACATACCTGCTGTTAATGTGAACAACGGCGCTGCCGCCGGGAACGGTAACGCAGGAATCGGTAACGAGACTGTTGTCAACAACGTCGGGTTCGGAGATGTCAACCTGGGTGGTGATAATATGGGAGGTAATGGCTTCGGTAACAATGGATTCGACTTTAATGACCAGGGGTTTGATCATGCTGGGAAGTACGGCTTCAACACTCAAGGCTTCGGATAGGAGGGATTTGGTATTACCAATCAGGGTTATGGCGGATTCGGAAATGGAAATGGTGCCGGGATAATGTCTTTTGGACCTGCCGGAGTCGCTCCGGGGTATGGTAACAGGGGGCGGGGCCCTGTAATGAATCAGACCAAATTTGGCCGTAACAACGGGTACGATGGATACGGAACTGGGAACGGTAATTGGCTAGAAGATGAGCAAGAAGATGCTTTCTCCGGTGGAGGTTTTGAAGGTCCTATGGATGACTCTCAGAGAATCAAGATGCTCGAGGAGCAGATGAAAGGGGTCGTGAATCAAAGTGATGTTGGCTTAGATATGACCACAATGGGTCTGGTGCCTGGCCTGAGGGTACCACTAAAATTCAAAGCTCCCACATTCGACAAATATAAGGGGGATACCTGTCCAAAGGTGCATGTGCGATCATACTACAGAAGGATGTCGGCGTATTCAAACGATGAGAGGATGCTGATGCATTTCTTTCAAGACAGCTTGTCTGGTCCTTCCCTTGAATGGTACATGGGGTTGGAGCCAACTCAGATAAAGACATGGAAGCAGCTGGCCGAAGCGTTTGTGGCTCATTATAAGTACAACAGTGACTTGACACCCAACCGAGTCCAATTGCAGGGGTTGTCCCAGAAGAAGGATGAGAGCTTCAAAGAATACGCGCAGAGATGGCGCGACATGGCTGCACGAGTTCATCCTCCTTTGGATGACAAAGAAATGAATGATATGTTCATAGGAACATTTACTGGCATGTTTTACGACAAGCTGTTTCATACTTCTTTGGGCAGTTTCTCGGACTTAATCCTGATGGGGGAGAAAATTGAAAGCAATATTAAACTGGGAAGATTCCAAGCAGAGGAATCTACTTCAGCTGGCAGTAACAGAAGGGCTTTCGGTGGGCACCGTCAAGGTGATGCAAGTGCAGTGTTTGGGGGCCGAGGCTGAGGCCGGGGCAGAGGTCGAAACCAGTACAATCAGCCGCAGCAGGTGGCAAGTGTCACCATTCCATTTCAGCCACAACCAATACAACAACAGCAACAGCAGCCACAACAGGGGGTACATCCTGCCCAACGCAGAATCCAGGGGGGCAGACCAAGGAGGGTGTTTGAAACGCCTCCTTCAACGTATGCAGAATTGCTACAGACGTTACTGGGTTTGAACTTGGTGGAAAAGAGGACTATGGCGCCAGTAACAGGCACTCCTCCGTACGACTTTGACGCGAACAAGCACTGTGAATTCCACTCTGGGGCTCCTGGCCATGACGTAGAGAGTTGCCACGCGTTCAAACATGTAGTGCAGGATCTATTGGATAGTAAGGCTATCAATTTTGGACAGGCAGGTCCGAACATAGTACAAAAGCCCATGCCCAACCACGGGGCAAATGCTATTTTAACCGAGGAGGGTTTGAACTTGATTATGAATGTGGATGACCTCAAGACACCGTTGTGTGAGATAAAGAGCAGATTATTGAAAAGAGGTGTGTATCCGGGCTGCGATGAGTTTTGTTTAGAGTGTTGGACCCAAGTTGGGGGTTGTGCTGAATTGAAGAAGGGTATTCAGACCTTGATAGATGGAGGTACATTGCAATTCGACAGAACGGCAGTTGAGGAACCGGCAGAGGTATTGGCGGACAAGTAAAGTGACGTAGCTACCGTGACAATTCCCCGAAAAACAATAACTATAACAGCGCCAGCCAGGCGACCGCCGATCACTATCACCAAGGCAGGACCAATCCCTTATGAGAGCACTAAGGCAGTACCCTGGACCTATGGGTTGGAAGCATACTGTGATGGGGTAAAAATTGATATTAATAAACAGCCAGTTGAAGTTGTAGACAATGTCGTCGGCACCGAAGGGATGACGAGAAGTGGGAGAATCTTTATATCGCCTGAGGTAGAGGCTGAATGACTGGCGAAAGGAAAAGGAAAGATGAATAAGGATGTCCCTGTGCAGAGGAACGAAAAAGAAACGTCATTGAAGGATGTGGAAGAGTTTATGCGCCTTATTCGTAAGAGTGATTATAAGATTGTTGAGCACCTTCAACAGACGCCATCGAAGATATCCATACTGTCGTTGCTATTGTGTTCCGAAGCTCATAGGAATGCATTGTTGAAAGTTCTGGATACTTCCTTCGTACCCCAAGATGTTTCTGTGAATCAGCTGGAGGGGGTGCTGGCACATGTGAACGCAGGCCATAGCTTGGGATTTACAGACTTTGATTTGACCTCGAAAGGGAGAGAGCATAACATGGCGTTGCACGTCTCAGTTGAGTGTAGGGGCTCAGTCATGTCTCATGTACTGGTCGATACCGGATCCTCCTTAAACGTGCTGCCAAAGAAAGCAATGATGAAATTGGACGTCAGGGGAATCATGTGTACGCCTAGTGACTTGGTGGTCAGGGCATTTGATGGTACACGAAGAACAGTCTTTGGATCCATAACGTTACCTCTACAGGTGGGGCCAGAGGTTTTCGAAACTGAATTTTACATTATGGACATCCAGCCAGCATACAGCTGCCTTCTCGGACGACCCTGGATCCATGGTGCTGGGGCAGTCACATCCACCTTGCACCAAAAGCTGAAGTACATGGTAGGGGATAGTGTGGTCACGGTCTGTGGAGAAGAAGATATATTGGTTAGCCATCTGTCATCATTCAAGTACGTAGAAGTCAACAGCGAGATTCATGAAACACCCTGTCAAGCCTTTGAAGGGTTGCGCATCAAAGACAAAGTTCCAGGGCCGAGTAAAGCGTCAGAGGTGGCCGTCTCGTCATACAAGGAAGCTCAGGCTCTAGTGGAGACTGGCAAGACAAAAGGATGGGGCAAGGTCCTGGATATTCCCGTGAAGATGGACAGGTTTGGGCTGGGATATCAACCATCATCATCAGCGCCTGCTGTAGGGGCACCCCGTTTCAAAGGACCGATAACAATCACAGCTAGTGGAGTGTATCACGAGGCCATCAACGCTGTTTCAGATTCCGAAGAAGGAGACAGTGACTGCGACATGGACGCCTGGATTCAGCCGAGCGTGCCCGGACAAGGATTATGCAATTGGTCTATTCAGGAGATTGTTCCTGTGACCACCAAACAGTAATACTTTGTTTTCTTAATTTTTGAACAATTCGGTGCCTTACCCGGGGCATCGTGATTTTGCTTAGGGTTGTGCTGTTATGTACATTGCGTTGTTTAATCATTAAATAAAAGGCGTTTTTTCATGTACAAATATTGTGATCTCTGTTTTTCCTGTTTTTGTGTTTTACAATAAAATGGCAACGTGGTTATTCGCTTTACGCATATTTTGAAGCATTTAACCATTCCTTTTGCAGGATAATATTTTCAGATGACATCATCGAACCGCCTATGACTCATTTCAACTTTGAGCACCCGGTATTTCAGGCCAAAGAAGAGATTGTTGAAGATGGTGACGTTCCCGAAGAGTTGTCTTGGTTGGTAAAGCAAGAAGAACGAGTCATTCTGCCTCATGAGGAGGTCATTGAAATTATTAACCTGGGGTCGGAAGGGGTTGAAAAGAACATCCGTATAGGAGCCGCGCTGCAGAGCGACGTCAAGCGAAGGCTGGTTGAAATGCTCAGAGAGTACAGTGATGTGTTCGCTTGGTCGTATGAAGACATGCCTGGGTTGGATACGGATATGGTTGTGCACCGTCTGCCGCTAAAAGAAGAATGCCCGCCGGTTAAACAGAAGCTTCGCAGAACTAGACCTGATATGGCAGTGAAAATTAAGGAGGAGGTTCAAAAGCAGTGGGATGCTGGTTTCCTAGCTGTTACAAAATATCCCTCATGGGTCGCTAATATTGTACCAGTGCCAAAGAAAGATGGTAAAGTGAGAATGTGCGTAGATTACCGTGATTTGAACAAAGCGAGCCCGAAAGATGATTTCCCGCTTCCTCACATCGATGTGCTGGTTGACAACACTGCTCAATTCTCCGTATTCTCCTTCATGGATGGCTTCTCGGGCTATAATCAGATTAAAATGGCGCCAGAAGACATGGAGAAGACTACCTTCATAACGCCTTGGGGAACATTTTGTTACAAAGTGATGCCCTTCGGATTAAAGAATGCTGGGGCAACGTATCAGCGTGCAATGAGGACTCTTTTTCATGATATGATGCATAAGTAAATCGAGGTTTATGTCGACGATATGATTGCCAAATCCCAGACGGAGGAAGAACATTTGGTGAATCTGCTGAAACTATTCAAAAGGCTTAGGAAGTTCAGGCTGAGACTGAACCCTAACAAGTGCACCTTCGGGGTGAGATCGGGTAAACTGCTGGGGTTTATCGTGAGCAAAAGAGGGATAGAGGTTGATCCTGCGAAAATAAAAGCAATACAAGAGATGCCGACGCCTAAAACAGAAAAAGAAGTACGTGGGTTTTTAGGGAGGTTGAACTACATCGCTCGGTTCATATCTCACCTAACAGCTACGTGTGAGCCATTGTTCAAGCTGTTGAAAAAAGACCAGGCTGTAACGTGGAATGAAAATTGTCAAAAGGCTTTCGATAAAATAAAACAGTATTTGCAGGAGCCTCCTATTTTGATACCTCCAGTGGCAGGGAGACCCTTGATTATGTACTTGACGGTTCTTGAGGGAAGTATGGGTTGTATTCTCGGTCAACACGACGAGACAGGAAGAAAAGAGCATGTGATATACTACTTGAGTAAGAAGTTTACTGAATGTGAATCTCGGTATTCAATGCTCGAAAAAACTTGTTGCGCGCTAGCCTGGGCCGCCAAGCGTTTGAGGCAATACATGCTGAACCATACAACCATGCTCATCTCGAAGATGGATCCTATCAAATACGTATTTGAAAAGCAGGCACTATCGGGGAGAATTGCCCGTTGGCAGATGGTTTTGACCGAATATGACATCCAGTATGTCTCGCAGAAGGCTATAAAGGGGAGTGTATTATCTGAGTACTTGGCAGAGCAGCCTATTGAGGACTACCAATCGATGAGGTTTGATTTTCCTGACGAGGATATCATGTACCTGAAGATGAAAGATTGTGAAGAGCCGTTGCCAGACGAAGGACCAAAATTGGGTTCCAAATGGAAGTTGATCTTTGACGGAGCTGTAAACGCCTACGGTAGCGGAATAGGGACAATCATCACTACTCCACACGGGTCGCACATCCCGTTTACTGCTCGATTGACCTTTCCGGTTACCAATAATGAAGCCGAATACGAAGCTTGTATCATGGGGCTTGAAGAAGCCATTGATTTGTGAATTAAAAATCTGGATGTATACGGAGACTCAACTCTGGTGGTGAATGAAATAAAAGGAGAATGGGAGACACGTCAGCCTAATTTGATACCCTACATGAATTACGCAAGGAGATTGTTGCCCTTCTTTGACAAGGTTGAGTTGCATCATGTGCCGCGAGCGGAGAATCAAATGGTCGACGCCCTGGCCATATTGTCTTCCATGTATAAAGTCAACTTCTGGAATGAGGCTCCCAGAATTGTTATCTCTCGGCTTGACAGACCCGCCTTCGTATTTGCCATTGACGAAGCATCTGATGATAAACCCTGGTATTTTGATATCCTTAATTTCCTGAAAAACAAAGAGTATCCGGCTGGGGCGTCCAGTCATGATCAGAAGACTCTCAGGAGATTGGTGGGTAATTTCTACCTGAATCCGGACGGTGTCCTGTACAAGAGAAATCACGACTTGGTGCTACTACGTTGTGTAGATGAGAAAGAGGCGAAGCTGCTCATGGAGGAAATACATGAGGGTACGTTTGGCACGCATGCTGGTGGGCATGCTATGACGAGGAAGCTGTTGCGGGCAGGTTACTATTGGCTAACTATGGAAACCGATTGTTTCAAGTTTGCGAAGAAGTGTCATAAGTGCCAGATCTATGCAGATAAGATCCATGTGCCTCCGAGTCCTCTAAATGTGATGTCGTCACCGTGGCCGTTCTCAATGTGGGGAATCGATATGATTGGAAAGATCGAGCCGACGGCTTCTAACGGACACCGGTTCATTCTGGTAGCAATCGATTATTTTACCAAATGGGTGGAAGCGGCATCTTACGCAAATGTGACTAAGCAGGTGGTAGCCAGGTTCATCAAGAGAGATATTATTTGCAGATATGGAATCCCCGAGTGGATAATTACCGACAACGGTTCAAACCTGAATAACAAAATGATGAAAGAGCTGTGTCAGAGTTTTAAGATCGAGCATCACAACTCTTCTCCTTATCGACCCAAGATGAATGACGCTGTCGAAGCGGCCAATAAGAACATAAAGAAGATTGTTCAGAAGATGGTGGTGACCTATAAGGATTGGCATGAGATGCTACCTTTCGCTTTGCACGGTTATCGTACGACGGTACGCACATCAACCGGGGCAACCCCGTTCTCGTTGGTATATGGAATGGAAGCAGTGTTACCACTGGAAGTCGAGATTCCTTCCCTGAGAGTATTACGAGATGTTCAACTAGACGAGGCAGAATGGGTGAAAGACAGGTTGAATCAGCTGAGTTTAATGGATGAGAAGAGGCTGGCTTCTCTAGCATACGGTCGTTTGTACTAGAGCCGAATGAAGAAAGCATATGATAAGAAGATACATCCTCGGAGCTTTCAGACGGGAGACCTTGTGCTGAAAAGGATTCTCTCGCCACAGGCAGATCACAGGGGCAAGTGGACCCCCAATTACGAAGGGCCATACGTTGTCAGAAAAGTCTTCTCTGGAGGAGCCTTGTTACTATCCACTATGGATGGTGAAGACTTTACGTCTCCTGTGAATTCGGACGCAGTTAAAAAATACTTTGCTTGAAATTGACCCGCTGGACAGAAAAAAGAGAGTCCAGGCAAAAATGGGGCATCCTGGCGAACCAAAAACAGAACAAAAGGTTCGGGCAAAAATTAGGGATAAAATTGAAAAAAATGTACACCCGCGAAGTTGAAAACCTACACTGGGCGGCTTCGGCAAAAAAGGGTATCCCGGTGAACTGAAAACCCGTAAAGGGCGGTTCACGCAAAAGTTAGGGATTTGAAAAGCAAATGACTGCGGTCCGGATTTGATACTGCGGTGCGCATTGGTGCGGGGGAATATACCTGAGGGGTCGATTATCAGATACAATCTCTTTCGGAAGTGTGAATACCGGGAAAGCACTAGAGTCAGGCGAGTCATAGGAGGATCAACTCATGATGTTCGTCTGCATCCCGTTGCCGACATGTGTACAAATTTGATCTGTCATTGTATTTATCATTCTTGTGTATACTTGTATATTTGTTATGTGTAGCTTCCTCTTTTCAGGAGTTACATCCCGTGTACAAAACTCTGCCCGTTTAAGGGCCCACTCAATAAAACATGTTATTCAGTATTTGATGCTGGTTCTTTACTGTTTTGTACATGACAAACGCCAAAGTTAAATAAAACTAGCAAGTGTATAACGTCGCTGGCCCTTGCCAATAATTGCTAAAACTTTGAATTGACTAAAGTCACGAACGCTAACCTGAATAGATTTGGTTGCATAGACTTGTCTTGTCTCGTTTGTGGTGTTGCAGGGTTCTTGACCATATGAAGTGGACGATCAAAAGATTACAGTACTAACCAGAGGCTCGTAACGGAAAGACTCGATCCCCACGCAGGTCGCGCTTCTGAGATAACAATGTCCCTTACTAAAGAAGGATCAAATTCCCCAGCTAGTCGCAGCTTATCCGAAGGACATTTTCCAGCAAGGTCATTTACTCTCAACAGAATTGACGATTCCAAGATCAAAGGATGTATTCAGACAGTGTGGTGTCCCCCGAAGAGGATTCCCCCATCCCGAGCAGAGTGGTTTAGCCTCAGAAGATTAATATTTCCAACTAGTGAGCTGTACCCAGACAGTCTACTCTTCCCAGTAGAGATTCCCTTCCCAGTAGGGTCATTTACTCTCCCCCAGCGGAGTCAGTTGATTTTCCCCAAGAGAGTCGTTTCGTCCCCCGCGGAGTTCTCTTTTCAGCAAGTGCTTTCTTTCCTCCCAGTGGAACTCAAAGGTTAAAGCTCTCCCCGACAGAGTTGATTGTGTGTCCCGACATTTATTTTGTCGGAATACCGTGTGATACCCGTTCACTCCCCAACAGAAGTCCAATCATGATTGGCGCATTCAGTTATTCTCAGCGAAGTTGGTTTCACTCTTCCAGCATTTATTTTGCTGGAATAATTCTGTGACACCTGGTTATCCCAGCGGAGTTGGCATTGTCTTCAGCATTTATTTTGCTGAAGCGGTCTTCTGTATCCCAGCAGTTCGAGCCTGCATTTGCATCGGCATATAGTGTCATGTTTGCATCCGCCCAAATAAAAAACGCGTAGCATTTCCATATCGAATGGAGCATTACGCCATTGTCCAACATATGCATTTTGAAACATAAGCCAGGGTGGTTAACCGTTTGTTTTCAAGTGTTGTTTCCCTTGCAGGTGGAGGGAGCTCTTGCTCAAATTAATTACCAAACATTCAAGATCTCGGCGTGAGACATGTAATGATAATGTCCGTTGTGGCATTATTCCCCACAGAGTTGCTTGTTTCTCTTACCCCTCCAGCGGAGTATTTCTTCAAGATTGCTTTTATAACAATATCAAAAGATTTCGTGAATCGATTTTTGGAAGTTGTCTGGCAGTGTGGATTCAGAAAATCCCCAATAGAAGCCTTCTCAGATTTGCTACCATGTCAGCACTGAAAATTGGAAGACTAGACTCATATTGTGTTACCCATGTGATTGATGGAGCTAGCTGCTGCAAAGATAGGCAGAAAAGCTGTATCAGAGTATTTACCCGTAGCAAAGGCGGAGTTATTTTCCTGTATTTGGCAGAGTATTTACCCGTAGCAAAGGCGGAGTTATTTTCCCGTATTTGACAGAGTATTTCCCGTAGCAAAGGCGGAGTTATTTTCCTGTATTTGGCAGAGTATTTACCCGTAGCAGAGGCGGAGTTATTTTCCTGTATTTGGCAGAGTATTTCCCGTAGCAAAGGCGGAGTTATTTTCCTGTATTCGACAGAGTATTTACCCGTAGTAGAGGCGGAGTTATTTTCCTGTATTTGGCAGATTATTTCCCGTAGCAAAGGCGGAGTTATTTTCCTGTATTTGGCAGAGTGTACCCGTAGCAAAGGCGGAGTTATTTTCCTGTATTTGGCAGAGTACGTACCCGCAATAGTGGCGGATTCATTTTCCCGTAATAATGACAAAAGTTTCCTGCAATGATGGCGGAGTAATTTTCCCGCAGTGGTGGCGGAGTGATTTCTCGTAGTGATGGCATAGTGATTTTCCTGTATCGTTGGCAGGGTCATGTTTTGTTGACAGAAGCACTTCTCCCAGTGAAGTCAATAAGTTCATTCAAGCATTGAAAAGATCATGCTGAAATCAAATTTGTAGATAATGTTCCCCAAACAGTCGTGCAGTTTATTTCTGCAGTTGGCAAATTTCCGGGTTCTTAGTATTCAACCGTCTCGTACCTCGAATGTTTGAAGGCCGTTCGCTCTTAGGTCATGTACATAATTCATTCATCTGCATAGCATAGCAGGGGCAAGCCCTCCAACAAGGGACCAAGTGCCATTCTTATCTCTATGAGCATATCAAGAGGTTCTTATTCAAATTCAATCTTAGCCAAGTCATCAGAAAGAAATTGAAATCTGAGAAGTTAGTGGACCGAGCAGTGGATCTATCTCCTATCTTGAGGGTATTTGAAGATCATCAAAGAAGTTGTGAGCAAGGAATTGAGGTCACGGAGTGCATGTAGACATCATGGAAGGCCTAGAGGGTCATTTTGAAAGTGAGACAAGTCATTGATGTGATTGCAAGAGCTGCAGTTGAAGACAGTCAACCAGGGTGTCATCTGGGTCAACCCTAGGTCAACCCTAGGTCAAATGCTTGATTGAAGGGCATCAAGGCCTGTTTGAAAGATGTGGGAAGCCTCATTTGACATGTGGATATGGATGTGGTGTTGTGCCAAGGAGAAATCAAAAGAAATAAAAAAGAAGAGAAGTTTCTGAATTATGGTTTCTGTGTAAAATCCCCTGATTTAGGTCAAACTTCCAAGCAAGATAATTCAAAATGCAAGCCTCAAATTGATCCTTGGCCAACATGAAACTTGTAGAGTATCTCAAGACCTTTAATTTGAGTGGTGGAAGACATAAAGGATATTTATAGAACTCAAGTTATGGTTCTTGCAAGTTACAGGTCATCAGAGGCATCTGAAATTTGTCTGTGAAAGTTACTTGACTTACAAGCAACTTTTACCACTTAAGGAGCTTTCAAATGGATTTTTGGCCAACATGAAAATTGTTCCTCATGATCTTAGCTTTCTAGAAAGGTATGGTATGCCTTCATCTGATATGTGGAACTCTAATTATGACTTTGGCAAGCAAAGGGCATTTTGGTCATTTGGAAGTTATGGGTCATTTCAAGCATATGGCCATATCTCCCACTTCCAAGCTTCAAATGGAAAAACCTTCAACATAAAAGTTGCTTATAATGATGTTTTAAGGCTAGTAGGGTGGTCATGAGATGTTGGAAAGGCTTATAGCAAAAAGTGATAAAAATGGCCTAAAAATGAGGTATAAGTTAATTCAAGTGAAATGGAAAATCCTAAAATCCAAGTTCCAAATCCAAACCATGTCATATGATAGGTCATTTTGACTCCAAAGGACATTTTAAGAATAATGGTTCAGCCACAATTTTTATTTGAGGCTTAAATCTTGGGGTTGCTTTGTAATTTGCTTGCTCGCATAATGGCATACCTAACCAAAACAAGGAAAAGCTTAATGAATAAGGGAAATATGCATTGTACATTGTTCTAATTCTCATGTAAGGAGATATTCAAGTTAATTACTCAAGTTCCAAGGGTTTTTGTCATGATATATCATATGGCGAGAAGGGAAATGCAAAATATCATGGCATGGAAAATTCAAGTTCTTACTAGATTGATCTAGATGATTCTAGACATTTCTAAATCAGTCTATATATTGATTACAATCTCCATTGGTGAAAGGTTGGTGATTGTTGATGTTAATGGTGGTAGAGAATAGAAATTGAACCAAAAATTTTCCATTTGCAAATTGTATTGAAACTTCATTTTTATCTTCATTACCCTTCCATTTTTTCACACAAATCATCACCACAAACCTCCCTGAACATGTTCATGCTAGAGTAAGGTTCCATTGTTGAAGAATTGGAGCTTTCCAAGTGAAGTTGCAAGAGAGCAAAAGACCTTGGATCTGAAGATACAAGTCATCTCCATCAAATCTTGTGCAAGCAGAGTATTGTTCATCACCTAAAGACTATCCTTGAAGATCTACAAGGCCTGATTCGAAGCTTTTCAACACCTACCATTGCAAGGATCAAGGTATGCAAAATCTTTCCCACACTTTGATTTAGGCATGGCTAGGGTTAGTTCTTGTTGTGAAACCATTAGAGACCATTAGGTGATTCATTTGGATGAGTTTTAGATCAATTGGTGAGGTTTCTTCCATGGTGGTTAATTCTTGATGGAGTTAGAATGGGTGATTTAATGGATGATAATGCACGAATTTTGGTTAGTTTTAATCAGCATGGCATAGGGATTAATTATATATAAAGATTGTTGAGTTTTGTGATGGTCAAAAACTGATGAAGTTTTGGATTCATGGATGTATGCCGTTCGGTTTGGAAGATTCATGGGGTTTTAGTGAAATTCAATGCTACAGTTGTGTTCTACGTAAAATTCTAGTCAAGTTTGGTTTTTGGATCATGCAATTTGGTGGAGTATTGAGGTCACACGAAGAAGATGAAGTTGTGTGCATGGGAGTGTTTTTCATGGAGGTTTATGAAACCCTAGATGGACCAAGGAAGAAGACATAATCTGGACCATTGATCGCATGTATGACCTGTTGACTGGAGGAGCCATCCAAGGGCTCACATTCAAAACGCGAAATTGGAGGGAGAATGGGCGTGAAACGCCGCGTTTCACTAAGCTCCCAGCATGGGCCTCACGTAACGTTGCTTTTCCCACCCCCGTTTCCAAAGCCCAATTGATTTTTAACTATGTATCCCTGCTATTCGCACCGTTTAGGTTTTTCTGATAGAAGCTGGGCCCAGGCGCGCCTTGCTACGCGCACCCCCCTCCTGGGCCCATCATAATAATAACTGAATGATATTGCTTTTCATACCCCATGATGAATTTCTCTTATTAATTTTCTTCCAAATTTCTTCAAACTTTAAAAATTCATAATAAAATGAAAAATGCATATTTTTTAATGAGACTTTTTTTCCCATTTTCCATTTTCTGTCTAGAAAAATATAAAAACATAAAATTGTCATTTTACTTCATTTTCATATTTTTTGCATATTTTTACATTTTATAGCTCTTTTAATTCTTTTGGTTTATGCTAATATTTGTTGAATTTAGTTTGGGAGCTTCCTTTAGGATTTTCACCCCATTCTTTTTAGTATAACTAGATACGGATATTAGGTGCCCCCCTGATTTTTATACTATTTTTTAGGATTTATTTTAGGTAGTTTAGTTAGAAACTATTAGGATAGTCAATTAGGGTTGTGAATATAATATAGGTATAACAAAACAAGTTTCTTTTTGGGTTTTCTTTAGGACAAATTAGAAGATGGGACTATAGGGGTATTATGGGTAAGTGATAGATCCCTTAGAAAATGCTAGAAGTTCCCCTATTATGTTAATGCTATTAGTATATTTTTGTAGTTGATTGATTGCGTGGTGTGCCCTTTCTAGGGTTATTGTTTGACTGTGTGGGGTATTGGGCCTGCTTGGGGTTTGGGTTTGAGCTGAAGACTTTGTTGATGAAGCCCATTGAAGACAAAAGGAATGAAGACCCATCTCAAGAGTTGATGAAGATTGCAGCCTGATGGTAGCTGATGAAGGTTATAGGATCTAGGAGCTAGGTAGAGCTCTAGAATAGGAACTTGATTCACAAACATGGAAGGTCTTGTTTGCCTCCATTCTTTCTCTATGATTCAAAGTCTCTTTTAAATACCCACCTCCTTCCTTTGGAAGGATTAGTGAATGTATTTAAAAGATAGAACTTTTGAGAGAAAACTGTCTGTATCATGTTAACCGTCAGTAGGCCACCTTTGGTAGGCAATTGACTGCTTAACATCCAATGCATCCTGTTAACTGCTACTCATCTTGGAGAGTGGGACTTGAAGAAAAGCCCTGAAAGATTGAAGATAGAGACCTTGCTTGAAGGCTTGAAGATGAAGACTGATGCTTGCTTGAAGCTTGTAGATGTTTTGAAGATGACTTGAAGACAGATGTTGATGAAGATTGTTGTTTGCTGTTTATTTTTGCTGTTTATAATTTTTGATGTATTGTTTGAATTTCCCGGACTGTATTGTTTGCCATTTAACCTGTTAGGTTGAAAGCGAATTTTGTTCACTTTTGCCTATTGTTTTCTAGGTTCGAGGTTGAGTGTGACTCCCTTGCCTCGCTTGTATTGTTGCATTCATGCATTTTACTGTTTTATTGTATTTGTTGTTTCTGTTTCCGTTTATCCCTTAGGATCTATGTTTCTCTCTGCGCAAGAGAGGAGCATGATAGACATTAGGTCTTAACCCATGCATGATAACATTAGGTTAGTGTGATTCCCTTTGCAACCATAGGTTAGAGTGTTGTCTCTTCTTTCTCAAAACAAACAGAAAAACACGATAAATATTTCAAACACAATAAAAGACACTTCTTCTGTAAAAGAATGTGAACTCATCAAAACGTCATTTTTGTCCGCTTGGACCAGTAATCGGAAAAACCCTTTTTCAGAAGGAGATAAAAACAATCAAGACAGACTTGTGTCGTACGTGGCCCGAATTACGTTTGCTCTGATCTTTCATGCTGTATGAAAGTACGTAGGCATAGGATGCGATATCCTAGCGAGCAACCTTCCCCTCCTTTCCTGTAGATAGGAGAACTACGTTGACTCTGATTTCTCGTTCCAGACGGGAATACGTAGGCATGAAGTGCGACACTTTGCCGAGTCATTTTATTTTCTTTTAACCCCAGACCCTTAGTTTAGATAGAATAACAATCCGTACCAGAAAACAAGCGTGGATCCCGTCGAGTACGACGGACGTGAGGGGTGCTAATACCTTCCCCTTGCGTAACCGACTCCCAAATCCAGGATTTGGTTGCGATGACCATTCCTTTCCCGTTTTGCGTTAGGTTTACTCTGAGCGTTTCCTTTCCCTCCTTTGGGATAAATAACGCACGGTGGCGACTCTTCTGTTCAGCCGGCGCCGATTTTCGCAGTAGCGACACAACGTAAATCTCAAACGAATTCAATTCACTTCTCTAAAACTCTTAAACCAAATTCAAACCTTTTTATCCTTCGGGATTGTTCTTAAATCATTTTCAGAAAAGAGTACGTTACTTTTCTGTTCTATCGCAAACAGGATCGACCCTAACTGCTGGAGTGGTAATTTAACATCACTCATAAAAAACATTTAACCAACCAGTGGTCTAATTCACCCGAACTACGTTTGCTCTGATTTCTCATACCAGATGAGGATACATATGCATAATACGTCGATGTCTTGGCGAGCAACCTTCCCCCCATCACCCGTAGTTTTCCGAACTACATTGACTCTGACTTTCCCATTGCACGATGGAATACGTAGGCATAGGGTGGCGATGTCCTATCGAGTCTCCTTTTTCTTTTCCATCCCTCGTTTAGCAGTAGCGTTTAGATAACTCACCCTTTTTGATAGACAGCAAGCATGGATCCCGTTGAGTACAACGGACGTGAGGGGTGCTCATACCTTTCCCTTGTGTAACCGAATCCCGAACCTAATATTTGGTTGCGATGACCTTGTCGTTTCTCCTTCTTTTAAGTTTTCTTCGATCGTTTCCTTTCCCTCTCTTTGGGATTAATAACGTTCGGTCGTGACTCTTCTATTTGTTTCTGCTGGCCCTTTTCGCAGTTGCGATAGTTGGCGACTCTGCTGGGGAATCTGGTTCCCTATGCGAGTCAATCCTAGTGCTTGTCTGTGTTTTATCTTTGGGGTGTTTACTTTTGTGCAGTTATTTGTATTTATGTGTTTACTGTTATAGATTATTGCATTTGCATTTCTATTGTTATCATATTGTGTTGTTGTTGGGTGGGTTGTTCCATGAGAGATAAGCCTAACACCTAGGCTTGAGTACACACATAGGATTAGTTTGGAGAGTAGTATGGACTTGTGTGAAATTTAGTCACACAAGAGTTCGCGCAAAATTCACATCCAGACGAGGTTTTCTTTGAAGACATCCTATCTTGCGCATTTAGGGTAGTGGAGGTGATGTTGAATTATAAAATTAAAGACTTTGGAGATCGTTCATTGGGAAATCAGTTGAGACCTCCTTGATTGACCATGATGCTAAACCAGAGATGGTGAACGTAACATCGTTACTCGACCTGAGAGTCCATGATACTGATGACCTACATAGGATGCCATACCTTTCAAGACTAGAACCTACCTGTGAGAGGGAAGGGTTTTGCAGGAAACTTTGATCTTCTACAACTCGGTTTTTTGGTTTTCTCGTCAGTACGGACTTACAATCTTGGATGTTGTGGTACTCTATTACCTCGGTATTCTGGATTTTTGGTTTTCTTATTGGAGCAGAACTATGGTCTAATATAGTCAGCATCACAATAGCTTTGATGCCTTGATCCTTGTCTGCATTTGCATATTCATACTCATCTTTACATTGCATGTGTATATGTTTCAGGTTTTCATCTCTCCTTAGATTCTAGTCCTGGTTTTCTTTGAAGATGGAAGTAGAGAGGAAGAAGGTTACTATGTACAAGTTACTCTTGAGGTGTTTAAAAGAGACTATGGGAGGATTCTGAGCCTTGTCTATAAAGTCACAACTTACGAGCAAGGAGCCATCCTTACTTAGATGCATTTCTATGATCCTCCACTGCGTTGTTTTACCTTCCCGGATTATGTTATAATTCCTATATTGGAGGAGTTCGCTTTTATCCTGGGAATCCCAGTTCAGGATAAAGTTTTGTTCTTTCATTCAGAAGAAGAGCCTGATCTTGAGAAGCTTGCAGCCGCACTTTGTTTGAGCGCGTCTAAGTTGGTAGGTAGTGTGGTTACTAGGAATGGGGTCTCTGGCTTCACTTTTTCTTTCTTGGTGGACAAAGCCCAGAAGTACGCCAAAGAAGGTTGTTGGGTGGTTTTTAGCGCTATCTTGGCTCTGTGAATATATGGTATTGTGATGTTCCCAAACATACCTGACTTGGTGGATATTGACGCTTTCAGTATCTTCGCATCTAGAAACCCTATACCCACTCTCCTGGAAGATCTGTATCACTCAGTACATTGCAAGAATGAGAGGAGAAAAGGGAAGATTGTCTCTTGCTGCACGTCACTCTTCTATAAGTGGTTTATAGATCATCTTCCTAATACAAGAGCTTTCTTTGACCTGAGGAATACACATGAGTGGTCTCATAGGCTTATGGGTTTGACTGCTAAGGACATTACTTGGTTCAGTCAGGATCTGCTTGGTGTGCAGATTATTTTCAGCTGTGGTAGTTTTCCCAATGTACCTCTAATGGGGAGAAAAAAGGGAGTTAATTATAACCATTCTCTCGCAGTTAGACAATTTGGATATGCTTTGAGAGGACCTCCAAAGGATTAAGAAGTACAAGAATCTTTGTACTTTACCGGTGTAGTTAATCCAGATGTTTTGGCCAAGGTTATTGAAGCATGGGGAAAGATTCATAAGAAGGGGAGATTTCTTTAGGAAAGTGTGATTGCAGAGCTTATGACCCTTACTTAGAATGGATTCAGAGGAGGGTGGAGAAGATATTGTTGTCGTTTTTTGTTGAAGAACCCCTGTATCCCCTGATGATTGAAGAGCCTATGACAGTTGATATCCAGAGATATGATAAGCTTTGGATAGAAAAAGAAGTGTTGCGTAAGGAAAATGAAGAGTTGAAAAGAGAGACCATTCAATTGAAAAGCGACAAGAATGAAGCTGTTTACCTAGCTAGAGTAAAGACAAAAACCTTGGCTAAGGTGGAGAAGGAGTTGGCTGAAGTGGTCCGGGTACCAGAACGAGTTGGCCAAGACCTAAAATGTATTGATAGAGTCCTAAAGCATAAGAAGAAAGAATTAGATAAATCCTACTTGGAAATGTCTAAGTTCAATGATCAATGGAACGCTACATTGACTACCAACAAAGGAAGAGAGGATGAACTTTGTTGGAAGATTGACAATTTGAAGGTACGACTCAAAGTCAAAGGAAAAGAATTTTCAGCAGAATCATTCCGTAGGTATGGAAGTAAACAAAAGCTACCGGAAACCTTGTCAGCATTTGAGGAGGTTAAAGTGAGAGCAGAATTGAAGAGACCATGACTTGAAGATGCTTTTGGGGAAGATGCTTGGGAGGATTATGTTCAGGGCTTGAAGGATGTCATTTGCAGAAGGGATCTTCTTATCCAGGCGCTGGTTGCAAGACCTGAGCATCCAGATACAAAGGAGCTATTAGAGGAAGCTCAGACTTGGTACAGGACCTACAGTAGTTGAAGGCTATCTGATGTTATCTTTTCTCTTTTCTTGTATTTTGACCATCACCAGATCTGTTGGATGGGGTCATATGCTTGTATGCAGTTGTATTTCCTGTTGGTGATTTGTATACATTGGCTTTTGTTCTTATTTTATTTATGAGATGGTTTTCTGGTTCTTCCTTTTATCTATATTGTTATGTTATTATCTGTGAAACTATAATCGAGGGGGAGATCTCCTTGGAACATATACACATGTTTGAAGTTTGCATTATCATTATCATTTGCATAACAGGTGTTCTTGGAGCTTTCAATCTTATATCTCTGCTTGATTTTCTTCAATAATTAACAGGATTGCAGATTCAATTTTCCACATATAATCTACGAGAGGAAATCAATGAAGAATTATGGATCAAGTGAAGCACGAGCTACAAGAGGTTAGCGGCAGAATAGCACAATTTATGGAGATGATGCAAAGTGTGGTCAATGGGCAAGAACAATTAAGAACCTTGGTTCAGCCACTAATAGCACTGGTTGATGGTAATGGTATTCTATATGGAGGGACCGCTGTTATTCCTCCTCTAGTTGATGGAAATATTCCTCATGGCAACGGTGTTTCGACAATTGTTAACCCCCCAAGAAGAGGTAACCAGGGTGGAATTCATGTAGGAGGCGTTGGGACTAGCGTATGAGCTGTTCAGGGAGATGCTGTCTCCTAATGGGAAGAAGACAACCAAGATGATGTATTCTCAATGAGAGACTTGGATGTGGGGCTCCCCACAGAAGCTGATAGAAGATTCAAATTGATTGAAGAAAAGATTAAATTCTTCGAGAACCAAAATTCTTTGGGACTCGATATGTCAGATCTAGGACTGGTGTCATGGGTCAGGATTCCCCAAAGTTTAAAGTACAAGATTTTGATAAGTACAAAGGGACAACTTGTCCTAGAGTACACCTCAGGGCTTATTTCAGAAAGATACCTGCCTATTCAGATGATGAGAAGTTATTGATGCATTTCTTTCAGGACATTCTGTCAAGTCTTTCTCTTGAGTGGTATATGGGTCTGGAAAGGACGCACATAAAAAATTGGAGACTTAGGGGAAGCGTTTGTTCATCACTATCAGTATAACAGTGACTTGGCTTCGAATAGAGTATAATTGCAAAATCTGTCACAGAGAAACAACGAGGGGTTCAAAGAGTATGCCTAGAGGTGGCAAGAGTTAGCAGCTAGAGTGCAGCCTCCATTGGTGGAACGTGAGCTGATTGATATGTTCAAGGCGACCTTTCCAGGAACATATTATGAAAAGTTAATTGGATGTATGTCTGGAAGTTTTCGGATTTAGTGATGGCAGGAGAGAGGGTAGAGAATGGTATTAAGACAAGAAAGATACCAAGCAGAGCATGATATTCGGCAGGAGGGTTGAAAAAGCCATACAGTGGGAAACCCAAAGAAGAGAGAGGGAGATGCGAATGCAATATCATCCTACAGAGGGAAAGGCCAGGCGCAACCTTAGCACCAACAATAAGCTACTAGTATAGTCATCCCGGCTGTACCGAAGCAACAGGTTAATGCGCCTCACCGGTACCAGGACAGGGGAAGGATGGCCAATAGGAAATTTGAGACACTGCTAATGCCTTATTCTCAGCTTTTGCAACATTTATTACAATTACAGCTTATCCAGAAGAGAACCTTGGTGCCACCCACTAGTGCGCCTCCTCCAAGTTATGATGTGAATGCTAGGTGTGAGTTCTAATCCATAGCTCCAGGCCACAATATTGACAATTGCAAATCATTTAAACATAAGGTTCGAGATTTACTCGACTCAAAAGAAATCAATTTCACCAATGAAACCCCCAATGTAAATCAGAACCCGATGCTAAATCATGGGGTGGCCAGGGCCAATGCTATTATTGAAGGAGAAAGGTTGAACATGATAACTGATGTTGTAGAGTTGAAGACCCCTTTGAGCTTCGTGAAAGAAAAGATGTTAAAGGGAGGTGTATATCTGGGGTGTTCAGAAGATTGTTCAGAATGCGTTGCATGGCCAGAGGGTTGCAGTTCTTTGAGAAATCGTATTCAGAGTTTGATTAACAAAGGCGGTCTACAGTTTGACAGGGTTGTAGGAGAAGAGGTGATTGATGAGGTCAATAATGAAAGGGATGAAGTCGCAACGATTTCAATTCCTTACCGGGTGATTAATATCTCAGCGTCACCAAGGCCAACTCCGGTCATTTTTACCACTCCAGGACCTGTACCTTATGAAAGCACCAAGGTCATTCTCTAGAATTATGGGGCAGAGGTGTTTTGCAATGGACAAAAACAGGAGTTGATGGGGTCATCATATGGAGGTATTTCAATTGAAAACATTGTCGGAACAAGAGGAATTACTAGGAGCGGGAGGATATTCTCTCCGTCGGGAAGTAGTGATGATAAAAGTGATAAGGGTAAAGGAAAGGTTATGGTAGAAGAAGATGTTCAACAACAATTTGATAAAGATTCTTTTGTGAAGGATACGAAGAGTTCATGAGGCTTATCTGTAAAATCGATTACAAGATTATAGATCACTTGCACCAGATACCATCAAATTTTTCTATTCTATCGCTGTTATTATGCTCTGAGGCACACCAAAACATGTTGTTGAAAGCTCTGAATTCGGCATTTGTGCTGCAAGAGATTTCGGTAAACCAGCTAGAAGGAGTGGTAGCTCATGTGAATGCAGGTAATGGTCTGGGTTTTACAAATTTGGATTTGACTCCCGCCCGGAGGAACCATAATCATACTCTACATATATCCATGGAGTGTAGAGGGTTTCTTTTGTCTCATGTCCTGGTAGACACAGGATCATCCCTTAATGTACTGCCAAAAAAAGCTTTGATGAAACTGGATACTCAAGGGCTAATTTGCATGCCAAGTGACTTAGTTGTGAGATCTTTTGATGGCTCTAAGAGGTCAATGTTTGGTGAGATCACTATGCCCATACAGGTGGGGTCAGAAACTTTTGATGCGACGTTTTATATCATAGATATCCAGCCAGCATACAGTTGTCTGCCGGGCCGACCTTGGATACATGTTGTTGAGGTAGTTACTTCAATATTGCATTAGAAATTGAAATATATGATGGAGGGGAAAATGGTTATTGTCTATGGAGAGGAAGACATCATGGTGAGTCAGTTATCATCTTTTAAGTATGTGGAAGTGGATGGTGAAATCCATGAGACACTTTTCCAAGCTTTCGAAACTGTGCAAATTCAGAAGAAGCCTCCTGTAGAAGCTAAAGGGCCAGAGGTCTCGATGTCGTCATTTAAGGAAGCCCGTGCTATAGTGGAATCTGGGTCTTCCCAGAAATAGGGTCAGGTACTTGATGTTCCTGCTAAGCATGACAAGTTCGGTTTTGGGGTATAGTCCCCCTTCTTCTTTAAAGGACCCTCCAAAGTACAAAGGACCTGTTTGATTTACCAGTGATGGGGTTATATTCGAAAGGGTAAACGATGTTGGTGATGACGAAGGAGACAGCGACTGTGATATGGAGGCTTGGATTCGTCCATGTGCCCCTGGGCAGAAGCTTTGCAATTGGACTATGGAGGAAATCATCCACCTCACATCAGAAGAGTAATTTTTGCTTTTGTTTTTTATTATGACTGGTCCTACGTTCTGCCCAAGGTGTAGTGACTTATTTTGTAGGGCCCTGTTTTAACATATTAACGTTATCATGAATAAAAGACGTCCCTTTTTGCATTCAAATATTTTGATCCATGTTCTTCCTTTTTGCTTTTTCATTAAAAAATAAAAATGGCAATGTGTTTTGTGTTTGTTTGCATATCATAATCAGCATAAAACATCAATCATGCAGGTTTTACATCTCATATACCATCGATCCTGATTCGGCTATGGCTCAATATGATTTCGATAATCCCATTTACCAAGCTGAAGAAGAGGCTGATGAAGATTGTGACCTACCTGAGGAACTGGCCAGAATTCTGAGGAAAGAGGAAAGGGTTATTGTGCCTCATCAAGAGAATATCAAAGTTATCAATCTGAGTACTGAAGACGAGAAAAAGGAAGTCAGAATAGGGGCTGCATTGGAAGGTGATGTCAAGAGAAGACTGGTTGAAATGCTCTGTGAGTATAAAGATGTCTTCGCTTGGTCGTATCAGGATATGCCAGGGTTGGATACCGATATAGTGGTACACCGTCTACCTCTTTGAGAAGAATGTACGCCCGTGAAGCAGAAGTTGAGAAGGATCATACCTGATATGGCAGTCAAGATCAAAGAAGTTAGATGCTGGTTTTCTTGATGTCACTAGTTACCCTCAGTGGGTCGCTAATATTGTTCCTGTAACGAAGAAAGATGGAAAGGTCAGGATGTGTGTAAATTATCGAGATTTCAATAGAGCGAGCCCGAAAGACAATTTCCAGCTCCCCTACATTGATGTGTTGGTTGATAACACCACTCAATATTTCGTGTTTTCCTTCATGGATGGCTTCTCTGGGTATAACCAAATCAAAATGGCCCTAGAGGACATGGTGGAAACTACTTTCATCACACCATGGGGGCCTTTTGTTATAAAGTTATGCCTTTTGGATTGAAAAATAAAGGGGCAACTTACCAGCGGGTGATGGTGACTCTCTTTCATGATATGATTCATCATGAGATCGAAGTATATGTTGATGATATGATTGCAAAGTCATAGACAGAGGAAGAACACTTGGTCAATCTTCTGAAATTGTTTGAAAGGTTAAGGAAGTTCAAGCTGAGGTTGAATCCTAATAAGTGCACCTTCAGGGTGAGATCGGGGAAGTTGTTGGGTTTCATTGTCAGTGAAAGAGGTATTAAGGTGGATCCTGCTAAAATAAAAGCGATACAAGAAATGCCTGAGCCGAGAATAGAGAAAGAGGTCTGTGGTTTCCTTGGGAGATTGAACTATGTTGCAAGATTCATTTCTCACCTTACAGCCACTTGCGAGCCAATATTTAAATTGCTAAGAAAAGATCAAGCAGTTGTCTAGAATGAGAATTATCAAAAGGCTTTCGAAAAAATAAAAGAGTATTTGCAGGACCCTCCGATATTAATGCCTCTAGCTGTTGGAAGACCTTTTATTATGTATTTAACGGTTCTAGAGAACTCGATGGGTTGTGTGCTCAGTCAACACGACGAGACAGGTTGGAAAGAGCATGCTATTTACTACCTGAGTAAAAAATTCACTAATTGTGAGTCAAGGTACTCAATGCTAGAGAAAACATGTTGTGCGCTTGCTTGGGCAGCCAAACGCTTAAGGCAATACATGTTAAACCACACAACCATGTTGATTTCAAAGATGGATCCGATTAAGTATGTTTTTGAGAAACAAGCGCTTTTCGGAAGAATTTCTAGATGGCAGATGGTTCTGACAGAGTACGATATTCAATATGTTTCCTAAAAAGTCATTAAAGGGAGTGTTTTGTCAGAATATCTTGCCGAACAGCCAATTGAGGATTATCAACCAATGAAGTTTGAGTTTCCTGATGATGATATAATGTTTCTAAAGATGAAGGATTGTGATGATCCTTTACCTGACGAGGGCCCCGAGATTGGGTCTCAGTGGAAGTTGATTTTTTATGGTGTTGTTAACTCATACAGCAGCAGAATTGGGATAATTATTACAACTCCTCATGGTTCTCATATACCATTCACTGCCTGGTTGATGTTTGCCTGTATGAATAACAAAGATGAATATGAAGCATGCATCATGGGTCTAGAAGAAGCTATTGATTTGAGAATCAAGAATCTAGATGTGTATGGTGATTCAGCCTTAGTCGTCAACCAAATCAAAGGAGAGTAGGAGACTCGTCAGACCAACCTGGTGCCTTATAAGAACTATGCAAGAAGATTATTTCCATTCCTTGATAGAGTCGAGTTTCATCATGTACCGAGGCCTGAAAATCAGATGGCGGGCGCTTTGGCAATGTTATCATCATCAATGTATAAAGTGAATTTTTGGAATGAAGCTCTAGTAATCACTATCATGCGCCTTGACAGGCCAACCTTCATATTTGCAATTGAGAAAGCGTCGGATGGAAAGCTCTAGTATTTTGACATTAAACATTTCCTCACGACTCAAGAGTATCCGCCAGAGGCATTAAGCAAGGACAAGAAGACTCTGAGGAGGCTGTTGGGTGATTTCTACTTGAACATGGATGATGTGTTGTACAAAAAAAACTTCAACATGGTGTTGCTACTTGTGTGGATGAGCATGAAGTAAGCTTGCTAATGGAAGAGGTCCACGAAGGTTCTTTTGGTACTCATGTCAGTGAAGATGCAATGTCTAGAAAACTATTGAGAGCATAATATTACTAGATGACCATGGAGTCCGATTGTTTTAAATATGCTAGGAAATACCATAAATGCCAGATTTATGCAGATAAGATGCATGTGCCACTGAGCCCTCTAAATGTATTGACATCTCCTTGTCCCTTTGCAATATGGGGCATTGATATAATCGAGAAAATTGAGCCGACTGCCTCCAATGGGCATCGTTTTATCTTGGTAGCAATTGATTATTTCACCAAGTGGGTAGAGGCAGCTTCCTTTACTAATGTCACCAGGAAAGTGGTTGCTCGTTTTATAAAGAAGGACATCATCTGCCGTTACGGAATACCATAATGAATCATCACTAACAATGGTTCAAATTTGAATAACAAGATGACGAAGGAGTTGTGCCAGAGTTTCAAAATTGAACACCACAATTTCTCTCCATACCATCCAAAGATGAATGGCGATGTTGAGGCAATGAATAAGAATATCAAGAGGATCATATAGAAGATGGTGGTTACTTATAAAGATTGGCATGAGATGTTGCCCTTTGCTTTACATGGTTATCATACTTCGGTGCGTACATCGACTGGGGCAACACCTTTCTCGCTAGTATATGATACGGAAGCTGTCCTACCATTAGAAGTCGAGATTCCTTCTTTAAGGGTATTGTCTGATGTGAAGCTTGATGAAGCAGAATGGGTGAAGGCTAGGTTGAATCAACTTAGTCTGATTGATGAAAAGAGATTGGCAATTATCGCCCATGGCCGACTATACCAGAGCAGAATGAAGAAGGCTTTTGATCAGAAGGTGCGCCATCGACATTTCCAGATAGGTGACTTGGTGTTGAAGAAGATCCTCCCTCCACAAACAGATCACGGGGCAAGTGGACTCCTAATTATGAAGGTCCATACGTAGTAAGAAATTTTTTCTCTAGTGGAGCCTTACTACTATCAACCATGGACGGTGAAGATTTTGTGTCCCCTGTGAACACAGACGCAGTCAAAAAATACTTTGCTTAAAATAGACCCGCTGGACATAAAAAGAAAGTCCATGAAAAAATTGGGCATCTCGGCGAACAATAAAAAGAAAAAGTTTGGGACAAAATTAGGGATAAAAGAAAAAAAAAGAATAAACAGCAAAGTTGAAAATCTGAAAAGGCGACTTTGGCAAAAATGGGTATCCCAGAGGATTGAAAACCCGCAAGGGCGATCCAGAAAAAAGTTAGGGATTTAAAAGTGTCACACTCTAAATTTAACCCTAAGATCCCACATCTTTGCGCATTATCTTGCATATCATCTTTAGGGCTTATTCATTTTGCACACGTTCATTGCAACTAACCAACTTATATAGGTGCAATATTTTTCTGGTATAGTTCCTAGCGATCAAGCATTTCAAGATGATAACTAACTTACCTTGATCCTAGAAGTTTGTCATTGGTCTTTCTATTCAAGGTTCTTCAGAAGGTTCAAGAAGAATTAGGGTATCATCCCATTAAGACTAAGTTTGGGCATGTGGAGGTTATTTGGGGTTTTCATGACAAGTTGTAAGGATTCTTCAAAATTTCGCCCTAGTACCAAGTTCATCTTTAATTGTTCAAGCAATCCAAGTCAAGCAGGACTTGGTACTTATTCATGAAGATAGATCATTATCTCAGTAGAAAGGGTTTGGATTTCAGTAGTATGTGATCAATATGTTATGAGGATATAGAGTTTCGATAGAAAAGCCTCAAATCAAGTATATGCCATAATTTTTCAAAATAGAATCAGAGACTTATGATTCGAGATTCAACTTGTAAACATCTCTCAATATAAAGGTTCAAACTAGAAAATTTATATCTTCAGAGTACCAAGCCCAAGCTAAAACTAAAATTTCAAAGTCCACATTCAAGTTACAAGTATAAGAAGATCCTCAAGTTATAAATGTGGATTGAAAGAGTACAATGTTAAGTTCGAGCCAAGAACTCGAAATGTAAAAGGTTTAACGCAAGACCCAAGGGTTTCGTTACAAATGCAAGTGTAACGAAGTCAAACTCTAGTTCTCTCAAGGATCACAAGTTGAATTTATAAGTTCATTATGTTACAAGAAGTCCAAACAAAAGAATCGCTTTTTAAGGCCAAGCTCGAATTGATCACGAATTCAAATTCATCTTCTAACATTTCAGATGACATATTCAAACACTGGTTCATACTTAGGAACTATTTGGGAAATATGCATTTCAACACTCATGCCCCATGTACGCGAGTTCGGCAATCAATTTTGGACTAGAAATTTTCAAGCCTTATTATGGGGAGTTAACACACAGTCTCAAAAAAAAAAAGCTTTGGTGACAACCAAGTTTGGGCATTTGAGATTACATTTTCTATATAAGGATATTTTGCATTTGTATTCAAGTATAAAGATGCCAAAATTTGGAATGCTTGACCAAACAATATCTTATTAAGTGGAGGAGACCATCGCTTTACACTCAGAATTTCTAAAATGTTATGGTGTATTGAAAATCCCAAGCTCAGAACATTATCAGAGAATGTGAATTTTATTTTTCAAATAATGGAAAGAACAAGAAAATTAAATCAAAACTATTACTATAATTAAGTTGGATAACATTAAGTTTGATATATTTTTTAACATCATATAAGATGATAAAATTGGATACTACCTAGTTAAAACCAATCAAGTAGGAGTACATGATAATCGATGAAGGTCATTATCTCAAAAGGACAAGGAATCTATTTTGTTTTCTTCATTAAAACCATACTCTAGCAGACATCACATAGGATTTCTTCTTCAAAATAATTTGGATGACCTTTTATGCTTATGCACTTCCATGATGCTGGGAAGTTTGGTGTGAGCATCCGGCATACACAGTGTCGGCGTTTTTTTAACCTTCAACTTCTTCATTTGGATGAGGATGTCGTCAGTTTCAACACGGTTATGATGGTGGTAAGAATATAATTCATGCATAAAATTTGAGCTATATCAGAATACAATCAAGACACGGTTTAATTCTTTCCAAATACATCCAGGCATATTGGACCAAAAAAGGAAAGAAACTTTGATAATGTCTAAACATGTCCTAGGCCAAATAAGAAACTTTTTATCACCTTAAAATCATGTTCCCAGTTAATGGTAGGTATTAAACAACATTACCACATATCAGAAAACAGGAAATTGAAAGTTTCTATACACATTTAGGCATGCCGGTATGAGAATAGAAAGGAAATTAATCCAAAAAACCATAAAATTCTTCCTATAAGAAGAGGTTCACGAAATCACAAATGCCAGAGGTCAACAGATCAGGAGCGAGAGAACACCTAAAGAAAATTCGATAAAAAAACCAAAATCGCTGAATTCCACATATGAGCAACAAACATCCTGATAAAAAAAGCCCAATATTACGCCGATCATATGAGCTTGAACGCATTCGAAGAAATCCTCGCCTTACTTATCTATGGAGTGTTCCTGTTCCCAAGTTTTAAAGGATTTGTTTACCTTAATGCCATCAAATCTTTCATGAAGAACAATCCAGTACCCATTATGCTTGCTGATGCTTACCATTCAGTTCATCACCGAAATTTTTATGGTGGAGGAATGATTACTTGTTGCGTACCTTTATTATACAAGTAGTTTATTTCGCACTTGTCCAAGTCTGGCTCCTTTTGGGATCTCAATAAAGGACGTTGGTCACAAAAAATTATGACTCTGACCCACTCAGATATTGATTGGTATAACCGTGTATATGACGCGATACTAATTATTGATAGCTGTGGAGACTTTGCCAATGTATCTCTCCTTAGCATCAATGGAGGAATCAGTTACAATCCTATTCTAGCTCACCGTCAGTTAGGGTATCCTCTGAAAGATCAACCAAAGAGTGTTCATGTAGAGAATATTTTCTTTAAAGACAACAAAGAACTTCAGGACAAAATCGTGGTTGCATGGCGTCACCTACATAAGAAAGGAAGAGAAAGTTTGGGGAAGCCTAACTGTGTTTCTTTGGAACCGTACCTTCAGTGGGTCAGAGATATGGCTATCAAGTTGAAAATGCCTTATCCCCGACAAGAGCCTATGCCTTTTGTTGCACCCTAAAATTTGACCAACCGTTTCTAGTAATTTGGCTTATGTTTCGATTCATTTTGCATTCGCATCTGCATACCGCATACTGTGCATTTTTTCAGCCGGATTAATTTTATCGGGATTATAGTCCTTTTCTCGTGTCTCAGGCGATTCAAACCAGTTCGAATAAGCAGGTTTTGTTGTGGAATTTGTGCTCTTCCCGGTGATTCGGTCTACGCTGTTATTTTTGAGGATATTTCGGTGTCCGGTTTTTTACCGTTTATTTCGTTACATTCTCGCATTCTTTTGTTAATTGATTTAATTGATTTTTCATTGGATTTATTAGCAATTTTCTAGATTTTATTTCGTTGATTTTGGTGTAGAGATTAGATTTTAAATAGGCTTTTATCTTTCATTTTTTATTTTTTAGATTTTTAGTATTAATAGATACTTAAATAGATTTTTAGGTTGTTTTCTCTATTTTAGATATTTTTAGTTTTAATAGCTTTTAAATAGTTTTCTAGAATTAATTGTTTTTTTTAGAATATATTATTATTTTAGAATGGTTTTAGATTTTATTTAGATTAATTTGATTAAGAGTTTAGATTAGGATTTAATATTGGTTTTTAGAATATTAGAATATTGATTAGGTTTAATTAGTTTTATTTTAGTTAATTGTTTGAGTTTGAAGAAGAACACGTTGCATCATTATTTAGTTTTAATCAGCATTTTATATTAACTAGAATTTGTCTTTAATTAATATTAGTTAACTTCATTAATTGCCAGCTTTGTCTTCATTTATTATTAGTCATATTAGTTAACCATTGAATTAATTGTCAGTTTCATTTTATTAATCAGTCACTATCCAAATTTTGCAGGTCCACTAATCAGCCCATTATGCCATTCGCTGACACTTGTCAGTTATAAAAGCCTGCACATTTCTCTCTCTCTCTCTCTCTCTCTCTCTCTCTCTCTCTCTCTCTCTCTCTCTCTCTCTCTCTCTCTCTTCATTGAATGCTGACACGCCACCTCACATGCAAACCCTAATTCACCCTCACCGGACAAATCACACGGATCAAAATACCACCGAAAACTCGCCGGAAACTTCATACGCTCACCGGAAAATTCATGTGTTCATCCGTGTTCATCCTATTTTTCCAGATTTCTTCACAAGTTCATAACCATATTCATCGTGTTCTTCCTAAATTCATCATGTTCATCAAATCCTTCTCCAGAAATGTTTTAACCTTCATACGATGTTCATCAACCTTCATATAGTTTTCCAGTTTTTTCGAATGTTCATACTAGCTTCATCAGTTTTTTCCAGAACATCATCATCTCTTCAAACATTCATCATTTCCGTACGTTTTTTCCAACAATCTTCATCATATCTCCAACAAATTCCCCAGATCTGAACCATGTTCATCTATCCAACCTACAACTTCAACCAGATCCAAATGAAAACCTATAATCAAACCACAATCCATCACTATCCTCACGAAATTGTTCCCAGATTTACATATAAACTTTCTTCATCCTTCACATCTTCATCTTCATGAGTACGTTTCCAAAATTTGTTGAACAAACCAACCAAACTTCCGGATCTACATGCAAAACATCCAATCGAACCGTCCTCGCCCAACAGATCCTTCATCGTCATCGCGCAGCTCATAGATCTGCAAACTCGTCTCAAACGAGCCATCATCCGCCATGAACAAATACCTGTGTTCTTCAGATCTCCACTTCAAACCTCCAACATTCAAAGATCAACAATCACTTTCAGATTCATATCCATCAACACATGTAAATCACAGCCGCAACGGGGTTTCGTGTGAGAAATTTGGAAGGAAGTTGAGACGGGCCGGAAAAAGAGTTGGAGAAGATATTGAGAAAGAGTTAAGAGATGAAGGAGAATTGAAGGGGAAGATGTGCGTGTGGTAAGTTTAATTTTGGGAGCAAACCGAGAGTGGGAGAAGCTGACGACGGCGGCTAGGGTTTGGCCAGGGCAAAATGAAGAAGCTGATGAGGTCTTCGTGGATCCTCAAGTGGGGTTAGTGGACCGTGAGGCCCATTCGTTTCTTTGAATCCATACCCCCCCGTTGTTCTCAATGCACCCCCATCTGTTGACTGTTTTTGTTTTGGTGTGGGCCAAGCCCAATTGCATTTTTTCTGGATGAACCCCTATTGTTACTGTTGTACCCCCCGGTTCATTTTCTTTTATTTTTGTAAAGACATTTTCCAATATGTATTATATTTTTCATTTGTATATTATATAGATTTTTTTATATATACATATTTTTTTCATAGAATTTTATATTCTTTTTTCTTTTTCAATTTCTTTTAATATTTCTTTTAGAACTTATTTTCTTATTAGAGGTTCATTTCTTTTAAAATTGAATTCTTATTTTTATTTGTTATTGAATTTTTCTCATCTCTTTTTCATCTTTGTGTTGGTCGATGACGAGACCTTCTTAATGCGTTATTAATCGAATTATTGATGGATAATGTAGGATCCGAAACCACTTTTTTTCTCCTCATTTCTCTTCTTCTTCTGATTTTATTTTGACTTTCTTCTAGTTTAGTCTGTGTGACACTATTCAATTAGAGAATGATTCGCAATATCATTTCTCTATCTTGTCTTTGAAACGGATATCAATACGTTACCTCTTGGGATTTGACTTCATTTATAATTCGAATTATGACGGTTCAGCGTCACATTGGTTCTGATTCGAAACATCTTCATCAAGGATCAAAAGAGGAAAAGCTTGGAATGGAGCTTACACGCAAAATTGGAGGGTCAATGGAACCACTCAGTTCGGTAACATTGTTTTTATTTCATCTCTTTTATTCAACTGCCGAGTGTTGTGAATAATCGTTTAGATACGTGGGAAATGATAAGTGGGGGGCTTCCTCTCACTTGTCTAGAGTGTTTAGTGTACACCCTTTGGGTGATATGCGACGCATTCACTCCTACGTCTTAGGACTCCACATGTGCTTCCCGTTCCAAACTCTTTTCTCTCACCCCGCGCGATTGAGACCCCCTCTTTTCTCTCGCATCCTGGCGATTGAGTTCCATTCTCTTGCCCCTGTGCAATCGAGACCGTTTTCTGTAATTGGCCGAACTACGGCTGCTCTGATCTCTCATATCTGTTGAGAGTACGTAGGCATAGGATTGCGATAATCCTAGCGAACAATTTTCCCCCTTCCTGTAGTTGGCTGAACTACAGCTGCTCTGATTTCTCGTACCAGACGAGAATATGTAGGCACAAGACACGATGTCTTGGCGAGCATACTAACAACTAATTTCTTTGTTCTCTCGCTTCTGTGCGATTGAGACTTTTCCGCTGACGACTAACTATCTCTTTCTCTTGCCCTAGTGCAATTGAGACCAAACTGTAGTTCTAGTTCCCGTAGGTCCCCGTACCTTTAAACCAATGACATACTACGTCCGTTCTACCACAAACAGGTATCGTATAAGTCTCCAATGATCGAGAAGCATACACCTAACTGCTAGAATGTGTGCGTTAGTATCGTCTACCTTTTCTCTTACCCCCGTGTGATCGAGAACACCCTTTCATCCCGTAGTTATCCTGAACTACATTTTGCTCTGAATTCTCATGCCAGATGAGAATACATAGGCACAAGACGCGACGTCTTGGCGAGTAGCTCCCTCGTAGTTTCCCGAACTATGTTGACTCTGACTTTTCTATTGCACGAGGGAATACGTAGGCATAGAGCGGTGATGCTCTATCGAGTCAGTTCTTTCCGTTTAGCTTTAGCAGCCGTAGATTAGATTGTTTTTCACCCATAGACTAGACAACCCAAGCGTGGATCCCGTCAAGTACGACAGACGTGAGGGGTGCTCATACCTTCCCCTTGCATAACCGACTCTCGAATCCAGACTTGGTTGCAATGACCTTATCTTTCCCTTTTTCGTCACGTTTTTCCGATCGTTTCCTTTCCCCCTCTTTGGGATAAATAACGAAAGGTGGCGACTCTTCTGTTTTCCGCCGGGTATTTTTCGCAGTTGCGACAGCTTTGAAGAGGGAACCTGTCCTAATTTTCATGTCTGAAGTTGAAGAATTGAGGATTGCTCTGAGAGAAGCAGAACAAGAGTCAGAAGCTTGGAAAAATAAGTATCAAGTGGTTGTTGAAGAGAATGCTAAACTTCATAAACAACTTCAGCTGAAGAATGAAGATTCACTTTCCTACAAGAAGAGAAAAGCACAGGAGGATTTATTTTCCTCTAGCCCTCAGACTACTCCTTGGAAGTTAATTGTAGACAAACTCACCTTTGAGAAGGCCCAGCTAGAAGAGCAGATTAAGGAGAAGAATACAAGACTTCCTTAGGACTTTATTAGCTTTTATTTAAATGTTATTTTAAGACTCTTTTAAGAATATTTATTTGTAATCCGTTATAAAATAATAAATAAATTTATTTTGGTACCCTACGACGTTTATAAATACTTGAATTCCATGAAACGTTTCATATTCGTATCTTTGCATTTTGTTTTTCTAACCCTTCAAGAAATCCAATTTGTTTTGCAGATATTGTAAAATGAATTTTAGAAGAGAAACATTGAAGTACACCTTCAAGAGTCCAAACACCGAGAGCTTAAGGGAACTAAGAAGTCTAATCAACAATCGTCTAACTTTCTCAGATGAATATGGAAGAATCTTTCCGTTTTTAAGACTCAAGATGATTGATGGGCTATTGGACACGCTCGTTCAGTTCTACGATACCCTTTACCATTGTTTCACTTTTCATTACTACTAGTTGATGCCAACTTTGGAAGAGTATTCTGTATTGATGGGAATGACCGTCACATCACAACCTCTATTTTCTGGATTGGAAGACACACCCAGCGATCAGGAAATTGCAAGTGCTACACGCCTGAGTGTGACTGGCATTCAAGCTCACATGACCACCGAGGAAGGAGTCCTTGGATTTCCATTTGAATTCTTGAAAGAAGGGATTCTCTATCATGCCGATAAGAAGAACATTGAAATACTTGAAGCTACTTTCTCTCTACTAGCCTATGGGTATTTCTTGTTCCCAAAAATCAACGACTTTGTTGACATGGAAGCCATCAAAATCTTCATCCTCAGGAATCCTGTTCCCACTTTGTTGGTTGATACCTACCACTATATCCATCTGAGGAGTTCTGAAGGAGGGGGACAGATAGTTTGTTGTATTGCTCTTCTTTACTCATGGTTCATTTCTCGTTTGACAAGGTTTCCAAGTATCTTAGAGTTAAAAGAGGCACCTTGCTGGCCGAAGATAATCATGTCTCTTACTCACTCGGATGTCGTATGGCATGACATTATGTATGGTGGAGTTAGAATGATTGACAGCTGCGGAGACTTTCCAAATGTACCTCTTGTCGGGACAAAAGGATGTATCAGTTACAATCCTATTTTAGCACGCAGGCAACTTGGACATCTAATGAAGGAGAGACCAGATCAAACTTTGCTGAATGGATTTTCCTCAAGGACTGAGAAAATTTGGAGCTCAAAGCTAAGATACTGCAAGCATGGTGCCACATTCACAAGAAAGGGATGACTGCAATAGGATATCCTAACTGTAACGTTTCAGAGACTTATCTGCAATGGGTCAGAGAAAGGGCTTTTGAGTTGAAGATTCCTTTTCCTTTCCATGAACCTATGTTGTTAACTCTCTGGGATTCTGCCTGGACTGTTACAAATGAAGAAGGAAAGCGGAAAAATGCTTTGGACAAAGCTGAAAAATTAAAGAATGCTTGGAGGAATAAGTACTACATCCTCAAACTAGAGAATGAGAAACTTCAGGGGCTGCAGCAACAACTGAAGGAAGAAGAACCTTCGAAGAAAAGGAAGACGCGAGAGGATTTATTTTCACCTCACAACTCATTAGGATCAACTACCAATGCTGATCTTTCTCCAACCTCTGTAGCTTGGAAACAATATGTGGACAAGCTCACCCTCAAAAAAGAAAAGATGCAGGAACAAATCAATCAATTTATGGAGGAGCTTCACAGGAAGAAGGGACCGTAATCAAGGGGATTAGACTTCTAGGCTTTCCTTTACTTTGTTTTCAGTACTTTTGATGTATCAAACTCTTGAAGAAGTACTTTCACTTTGTAATATTTCTTCAAATTGAGTAATAAAATGAGTTTTTTCTGTTATCCTAGAGTCCTGTTGTTACAATATTGGCAGATATACTTTTTGAGTTTCTTGAAGTTTCATTTGCATTTGTGCATATGCATATGCATCAGCATAGCATCCTTTGCATTCCAGATTCTTACTCTTGCTTCATCTTTGTAGACAAGTTGAATCACCAGTATAATACTCGAGCCAATCAGCACCGAAGAATGGATCAACTTGAACAAGAGAACCGAATGCTCCATGATGAAGTCACTACTCTGAAGGAAATTTTAGAAAGGGTTAATGGGTTGGGTGAAGCTCTGTCAAATCAATCAACACACAACACTCAAGAAAACACTCAGAGAACTGTCATTTCTGAAATTGTATCAGTGTTGATCCCAGTGGTGTCTGCTACTACTGAACCTCCGTACAACATGCCACTAGGTTTCTCATGGGGGATGCCTCCTTTCTTCACTCCAGCTGGTTACCGTCCTTCTGTCTCTAAAGTTCCTGCCGTAACCACTGTTCCTGTTGTAACTATAATTCCTGCCACTACCGCTGAAATGACTATGCCACCGCCAAATATGAATACCACTGTGTATGTCTTGGAAGAGACGGTGTATCATGGTGCACCCAGCGAAACTGTAGGGTTTTATGAAAGGATGGATGAATTTCAGGATAAATTCTCAAAAATTCAAAAAGTACTGAAAGCTCTCAGAGGAAAAGAACTATTCGGGAAAAGTGCTTCTGATCTCTATTTGGTTCCGAATGTCAAAGTCCCTCCAAAGTTCAAGGTTCCGGATTTTGAAAAATACAAAGGAAACACCTGTCCGCAAAGTCATCTCATCATGTATGCTCGGAAGATGTTGGCATAGACAAATAATGATCAACTACTTATCCATTACTTTCAAGACAGTCTGACAAGTGCAACACTTAAATGGTACATGGGGTTAAAC
The DNA here is from genome assembly GCA_963859935.3 of Lathyrus sativus. Classification (NCBI taxonomy): domain Eukaryota; kingdom Viridiplantae; phylum Streptophyta; class Magnoliopsida; order Fabales; family Fabaceae; genus Lathyrus; species Lathyrus sativus. The sequence continues at coordinate 431,075,867 of OZ012736.1, forward strand.
GGTATAAAGATTCAAACGTTCAACGACCTCTGTGAAGCCTTCATTAAACAGTATAAGTACAATGTTGACATGGCACCTGACCAGGATAAACTAAGGGCCATGACTCAGAGGGACAAAGAAAACTTCAAAGAGTATGCTCAGCGCTAGCACGAGTTAGCCGCTCAAGTTACACCGCCATTAGAAGAAAATGAAATGAATAAGATGTTTTTGAAGACACTTGGTTTATTTTTCTATGAGAGAATGGTAGCCAGCACACCTAGCGACTTCACCGAAATGGTAAATATGGGTATGCGTCTGGAGGAAGGAGTTCTTAAAGGAAGGTTAGCTAGGGAGGAAGGAGTTCTTGAAGGAAGGAGTTCTAATCCTAACGTACAAGATAATCCCCTGCTTCAGCATGGTTCGTCCACTATAAACATGGTTCAAAGTTTCTTGGGGAAGCATGATGTATTTGATTTGAAGAATATTCGAGAATCTTTAGTGAAGATGCATAGTGATCTGACGAAGATAGTGATTTTCAATCATGAGCAACACAATTATACTAATTGTTTTATTTGTTTTATAAACCCTCGAGGTTGCCGCCTTGTGAGAAAGGATATTTTGTGCCTATTAAACAGAAGAGTTATTACGATTGCATATGACAAAGTTCTGGTTCTGGTAGAAAGAAATGAAGAAGCATTTGTTATAGTTCCCCACCTCAAGGAAGTGGAGCGCATTGAAATTACATACGACAGTAGAAGGCCTTATGTAACTCCATTTGTAATTAATGTGCCTGGACTGATTCCTTATACTTCCACCAGGGCAGTTCCATACAGATATAACGCCACGATGACGGAGAACGGAAAAGAAGTACCTTTACCTACTTTACATTCAGTTGTTAATATCACAGACATTAGCCGAGTAACTAGAAGTGGTCGAGTTTATCCTTCAACACTCCCAAAGAATAAAGGGATTTCATTCGAATAACCTATTACAAAGGACACAACCACAAGACAGCCTAGTGGAGTTGATTCTTCTCAAATTGATGAATTTCTAAGGTTGATCAAAAGAAGCGAATACAAGGTCGTGGATCAGTTGTTACAGACATCGTCCAAGATTTCTGTATTACAATTGTTGATGAGCTCAGAAGCTCACAGAGAAGCGTTACAAAAGGTGTTAGAACAAGTTTACATTGAACATGATGTGACTGTTGAACAGTTCGATGGTATTGTGGGCAACATTACTTATAGCAATAATCTCGGGTTCTATGAAGAAGATCTCCTGGAAGAAGGAAGGAAACATAATATAGCATTACATATCTCAGTAAATTGTGGGAACGATGCATTGTCTAGTGTATTTATTGACACTGGGTCTTCGTTGAATGCCATTCCCAGTACTACTCTATCAAAGCTATCATATCAAGGACCACCAATGAGGCTGAGCCATGTCATTGTTAAAGCTTTTGATGGATCTAAGAAGATGGTGATCGGTGAAGTGGATCTATCAATGACTATCGGATTACAAGTTTTTATGATCACATTTCAGGTCAAGGACATTTGCGTCGCCTATAGCTGCTTATTAGGAAGGTCGTGGATACATGAGGCTGGGGCAGTCATCTCTACGCTGCACCAAAATCTGAAATACACCTTCGAAGGAAAAACAGTTACAGTTTATGGTGAGAGAGCATTGGTGGTAAGCTACCTTTCCTCATTTTCTTACGTGGAGGCAGAAGAAGAAGTCGGAACTCAATTTCAGGCACTTTCGATTGTTGATGATAATACCCAGAAGTATGGAATTTCTATGTCATCTTTCAAAGATGCACAACGGGTTGTGAACAATGGTTCTCAGGAAGGATGGGACAAAGTGTTATCTCTACCTGAGAACAAAAATAGGGAAGGTCTTGGTTTTGCTGCCAGCTCCAATAAACAAGTCACTAGAGGTCCATTTGTTTTACCTATTGAAGAAGTATTTTACAATGGGGGGATTATTCACCCTCCTCATATTAATGCGGTATCTGAAGATGAGTCCGAAGGCTATATATCAAACGGTTCCGCAAGTCTCTCTATTCCGTACGAAGACTATGAGCCTTACATGGAAGATCCGGGTTATGGTTCAGAGACTGAAGACGCATATTTGGCTTTCTATTCTCCTATATCGAGGCACATGGATTACAGTTTTGAAGTCAATGTTATCACCAGAGAAGACTCTGATGAAGACCTACATAATTTTGTGACTCCGCGATTAATAGCCAAAAATTGGAGTGTAGTTGACATCCCTACCATTATTCATATATCAAAGTAATTGTTTGTTTTTAGTTTTTCCCTCTGCCCAAGGCAAAAATGTATTGTGTGGGCTTATTTTAAGTAATCCCCTTTGCTCTGCCCAAGGCAAAGGTGGTCTTGTTAGGGCGTGTTGTTCAACTTTGATATCATTAATAAAAGCATTATTTTGTTCCATATCTGTTCTTTTATTCTTTTTCGTTTTTCTGGAAAATTATGATAATAAGCGATAATCATTTTGCGTATACACACAGTTTCACTTCATAAAATGTTAGCTTATGTTATTTGTTTTCTTCTAGTTATTGAAAATTAAAAAGGAAAAAGAAATGGTGTTTGGCAAGACTGCAGATCTTGCTTCTACATATCCTCAGGTGTGATGACGAATTCAAAGCTATGTAATTCTTTATAGAAAACCACATATTTGTTGGTTGATTTTAGTGAATGAATGTTTAGGTCACATCCTAGCGGTTAAATGTTTCTTGTATGCTCACAATTAGAGTTTTAAGCATTTGTTTGTATCGCAGTAGAACAAACTAAATAATGTTCGTTTGTGAAAAGGTTTTCGATTGATTGGGGGCGAGAAAAAGATAGTTTGATTGGTTGAAGTTTTTTTGAATGGATGAAGAATGCTCAAATGGTTGAGCTATACGGGTCGTATCCAAACAATCGGGGAAAAGATCAGTACACACCAAATTGTTCCTCTTTCACCAAATTAATTCTGAAAAGGGTTAGATATGATTAAGGTATTTTAAATGGAAGACAATACTCAAATGTTTAAGCTATACAGCCCGTATCCAAGTATTCGGGGAAGAAAGAGGTATAGACCAAATTATTCCTTTTTTTAATCCAATTTATCATGAAAACAAGATTGCTCAAGATTTGATAAAGAAAGAGGTTCAATATGAATCGAGTTAAGAGTTTTAACCAAATGTTGAATGCTCGAATGGTCAAGCTATACGACTCGTATCCAAACAATTCGGGAAAAGAGTGGTAGACACCAAACTGTTAGTTTTACATCTTATTTGTGAAAATATGTTTAAAAAAGATTAGGTGTTTTTGTTTTAATTTAGAAAAATGCACTTGATATGGGTTAATGTTTGGTTTGCGTTGATTCAGAATCGATCAAAAGATTATGAGTTTTGAAAAGGCTACTTGAATCTGGATCAAAGGTTTTTATAATTTGAAATATTTATTTTAATTACCAAGTATTTATTTAATTAATTTAAAATAATTAATAAAATAAATAAATAGAAAAAAGGAAAACAAATACAAGTGAGAAGGGGTGTAATGGATAAAGGGGGTCCAAACAAGTAACCAACAATGGGTCAAGGCCCAACAAAAATAAATCAAAATAATGAAAGAGAGAAAAAAGGAATTAAAATATAGGAGAGGTGCAAAGAGAGAATGACCCAAGGGGGAGGCCCAAAATATGTTGTTGACCAGTCCAAAAGGGCTTGAGGGAGTGAAACAAGTTGACTTAACCTCACCCTTTGGATCTAGCTACTACAAGATCTAAAGGTGGAAAAGAGAAGCCGCATGGTAAGATCAAAAGGGATCCCACATGGGGCCTAGTTAAACGCGGCTAAGTCAACCAGTATGATGGCCAATAACTAGATCATGTGTGGTTAGGGAGTAGTATGTTTGATGGAGATAAAAAAGAGAGGAAACACGTGGGAGAGATCAAAATGAGCTCTATTTTTCTCTCCTTTACTCACGCTCTCCAAGCTCTCTCCTCATTCCACAAATGTCACCATGTAATCATAAAAACAACATTTTCACTCCCTTGAAAAAGATCAAACACAATTATTCTTGAGGAACTCATGATGAACACATTGAGTGTTCATTAGAGAAACACGTTGAGTGTTCATTAGAGCTCAACCCAGATTTTTAAAATTTGTCCCTAAATCCAAAATTAGTTAACATAAACCATACACGAATATATATCCTGATCAAGAATTTTCCACTCAAACAACCATAAAAAAAATAACCTTGAGCTTGGATCACACTCATCCCTAAATAACCTGACACGCCACAAACGTACGGTAAATGTCAAAATAGTAAAAAGTATCGAACCTTAGAGACCAATGGTTAAGTACAGATTTCTATCTTATCGGTGTAAATCTAGAGCAACCAAAAATGGGCTTTAAAAACAACTTAAGTGAAAAAGCTATTAAGTAAAAATAACTTATTTGAAAAATAAATTTTGGGAAAATAACTTAAATGAGTAAAAATATATAAAGCAAACATGACCTAGCGTTATGAATCCTATCTTAGACTTCTCCACATGAGTTAGGCATTTATATTACAAGAATCTCGACTATTTCCCTACCTCTAACAAACAAGATGCTCGTAGGCTTTCGCTTGCATAGAAACGTTTATTATTGGTCTTTACATTTCGCTAGCCTACTGCCCTACCTCTAACAAACTAGATTTTTTTTCTCAATTTCATCTGATCACGCTCGTGACTTCGGACTTGACTGTTTAAAAACCTGCTTTCCCGCATTCACTCTACCCTTTCAGCGTAAGGCAAACACCTAAAAACAATACTCCTACTTTCCTAGAGAGGTTTGAATTAATACTAAGACTTTTAAAATAAAAAGGGTGGAATTCCCATAACTAGCTTAAGTTCATGCGAATGTCCCTATGATAAGGTTCATAACCCTTAGTCCCTAGAGAACTACTCACTTATGGTGAGGAATGGTCCAATCAAATCGATTATGACAAACAAAGAAATAATCGATAAATAGATAAATAAAGTGATAAATAAGAACTTAGATAATGAAAGAGAAGTACTTGAATTAGGAAATTGATCTAGCTGCTCCAATAGAGACTTTTACAAAATGCTGTAAAATAAGTGAAAAACTAAAAACTTGAATAAAAACTAGATAAAAACTCAAGACTACCTATGAGTTTTTATATCAAATTCTAAACATGGTAAGAATCTCCTAAGTTCAATGCAAATTACATACTAAGAAGATCAGATCCAAGCAATAAAAATCCTTAAAGCAGAAAGAATCAGGCCAGAAAAGGAAACAAATTGGGAGAAACCTCACCTACCTCTTATAGGTCTTAAAAGCCATTATGGGTGACCATAACGGGCCTCTACTCTTAGTATTTGTGCTCCTTAAAATAGGGTTGGAGGGTCATTCATGTTACGGACCATAATAGCCATTACAGGTGTCCGTAACAGGTCTCTGGTTTTTGTATGGAGACATTCTGATTCTTCTCCTTTTTCTGTGTTTTGTCCACTTTTCGCCTCTCTTTTGCTTTAAATGCATATTATGACCTAAAAACAAAGGAAACACAATACCAAATTGTAAAAAAATGGTAAAATGAAAGGAAAGAAAACAAAAACAGTCAAATATGAAAGAAAAATAACAAATCAAAATGATATAAAAACCACTTATCAAACTCCCACAAACTTAGATTGTTGCTTGTAGTTGACTTGGATGCGATCCTGAAGGCGTGGACATAATTTTTTCTCCATACTCTAGATCAAACCGGAATGGCTCTAAGCTCATCACCATACAAGCTCTGGAACTGTATCTGATGCTTACCCGACAGCCAGTGAACATCGGGTGCATTATTTCTGCTGACATGGATGAGATGACCCATAATACGATGAAGAAGTCTCTAGGACATGCTTCTGTTATATTCTTGTTGTGTAGGAAAGTAGGAGTCGAGGAGTTTATGGATAAAGGCATTGTGCACCCGACACGTCTATTGGATGCTACATGGATAGTTGACCACTCAATGAGGGAAGCACAAACTGAGGCTATACCATAGACTGAGGAATGTCCAGCAGAGACTGTCGGACCCAGAATACCTCAGCCCTAGCACATACATGAGAGAGTACCTCTTGCTAATGAGTCCTTTTGGGCACACAAGGATAGGATGAGCATGTTCTGCTTCATGCAGAATTTCTATGTGCACACAAGACTACTAGGGCGCTATCTCACTCATCAGATGGAAACATGGGCAGCAACTCAGTGCTTCAAAGGTCACCTTACAGGAGACCCTCCTGCCCCATTGTATGGATGTTATCAGTATCCTGGGAGGGATACCTCGATCCAGCTAGGAAGACCTGCCCAACAGCAACCCCACCAGACTCTGTTCTCTCAGTCTACTCCCTAGCCTCACCAGATCCCTTTTAGGAACCCAGGGAAGTGGGGCCATGTGTCTTCCTTTTCCGCATTTGTTCACCACGGAGGCGACCTGAATGACATGATCAATTTTGACCAGCATATGGAAAACAAAGGCAGAGATGATGAGGATTAGTTTTTCTTCATTTTTTTTATATTTAGTTTAATTTTGATGTTTTTATTTTTTTTATTCTGATGTACTATGCCAAACCTTGATTTCAATATTATATCAATTTTTCAGTTAATCCATTTTATGTTTTCTGTTATTTAAGTGATGATTGCTAGCATGAGTGGTTCACATGGATGACCTAGATAAAACATTTTTATGCCCTATACATGTCAATACCCCTCAATCTTGATATCTCAAAATCGGTTCGATGTGGTTTTCTAGACTTCTACTAGAAGGGGTGAAGAATTATTGTAATTGAGTGTGAAGTTTTATCATATAAGAGGTACTGTATACAATTCGGCTCTTACCAACATGGTGAAGACACAAAAATCTAAACACAAAATTCATCATAAGAGAAATCAATCAGGTATCTTTTTATCAGCTAGAACTTGCATATGCTCTTTTCTGATATCCATTGCATGATTACACACACTGAGGCACGTTATTTGTTAACCCCATTGGAGCATATATCCTATTATTTATGAGTTTACCGCATCAATATCCCATAGCCCAAACACTCCTCTACCCTATTCAGAGTTATTGTTTTGGATCAGTGTTACATTCTAAGTTTGGGGTTTTTGTTGGAATAAAAACCTTTAAGTTTTGTGTAAGGTGAATGCACCTGGAAAAAAAAGAAGAGAAATTTTGAAAAATCAACTTCAAAAGATATATATCACAAAGAAAATCACTCACTAAAAGGAGAACTCAGTTGGATAACAAAAATCAAAGAAAAATCCAAAAACTGAGTAGTCCAAGATAGCTAATCCAAAAAGACAAATTTTGGAAAAATTCCAGTAGTGACACTTTGGAATAAACATGGTGAAAAAAATGATCACAATGAATCTGAACCAAAAGCCGACTTATCCATATAATATCCCATCTTAACCCAAGACCCTTTACAACCAAGAAAGACCTACAAAAATGTGTGTATTATGCATGTGTTAATTGAAAGAGAGCTTATGCAAGTATATGGTATGGTATCACTTATTGTGAATTTTAAGTGAAAATACATGAACATCAGAGAGAATTGGTGAGAGTATGAATAGATCTGGAAGGAGAAGTAGTACCATCAAGTGTAGGTATGGCAGTTCATTCGACCTTGATGATTAGGCCATATAGAAGGTAGCAACAACAAAGGAGAATCATGGAAGATCTCAGAGGTATGTTTTTAAAATCATTGTTTTGTTGATGAATGGTGACATGATGTTTTTGTGCCAAAATTTTCTTGAGGGCAAGCAACAAGCTAAGTTTGAGGTTGTGATTAGTCACCATTTGTGTTAGATTTATCATCATTTGAGTATCAAAAGCTTGTGAATTGTTGTTGGTTTTATAGTAGTTTAGATCATTAGTAGTAATTTGTTGTCGCGTCTTGATCAATAGAGGTTTTATTATTTATGAGTTATTTTACACGTTTGAGGTGGTGTTTCATGTGTTTACAGGTCTGAAGAATCAAGAAGAAATTGATCAAAGAAGAATCCAGACAAAAATACATGAGCAGAAGAAAAAAAATAGAGAAAGTGACCATCTTTTGCCCATATGCGTATGAGGGAGCTTATACACGTATGAACACTCCTCTCCACCAGGAACCATACACGTAACAACAAGGATCATCAAAAAACAAGCTTCTTCCCCATACGCATATGGGCCAACCAACTCAGACCCCCTTGTGTAGGCAAGATCCTTAGATGTATGGATCTAAGTAATCTAGATCCTTACGTGTATGGATCCAGGCAGACCATACATCTTACCCTGGGCCATATGCATATGTGGTAGTTCACAAGTATGTCATATGTGTATTAGGGAGGGACATACGCGTATGACACGACTCATATCTAAAAATCTCATAATTTACCTATTTAGTCGAATAACGCAAATTTCTAAGGGTTAGACAATTTTTCACAACAAGAACACGTTTTGAAGGCTGGAGAACTCAGATTTTCAAGGTGGATCAAGATTTTCATGAGCTTTAGGTGATTTAAGACCTATTTCATCTATTAATCTGTAATTTCTACACCTTGTATTTTGTCTTTCTTTGATATTATGAGTAGCTAAATCTCCTAATGATAGGGGGTGCCCCTGATTCGGGTTTGTTAAATAGTTCTGATTTGAACCTTGTGATAACAACATTTTATGATATTTGATTTACTTTCAATTTATTCTTAATGATTTCTATTTCAATTTTGATTTACGATTAATATCTAGGTTGGACCGCCATTGTTAACGCTCGATTGAGAGTATTTTATAGTAGATATCACCTAGGAATAGGGATACCCTTGAAAACTGGAATATTCTTGATAAAGTAATGCTTAATTTCATTTGTAATTTACTATGTACATAGGAGTTAATTTGAATGTTTAAAGGTTTTCTCACCAAGGACTTAGGAGTAACATCCTTAACAACTGGTAGTCAATATTTTAAAATAAGTTGTTGCAAGGTCAGGTTAAAGTTATTGAAGGATCCAATCTTACACCTTCCCTAACATGTTCACTCATATTATTTTAAATCGTTCGACTCTTCTGTTTACTTTTTAATTGTAATTTATTTTCTATTTCTAAACAACAATTCCAAAATCCCAAGTCTTATGTTTAACTGAATTAAAACACGAACTCTGTATCATCAAGCAATCATTGAGATCAATATTTGAGGAATTTCCCTTATTACTATATGAGAAGATTGATACACTTTCTAATTTACCGATCAATTACTCTTTTGAAAAAATTTATAAAAATGTAAAAATCATAATATCACGATTCAAATAGAATATAATGTAACAATGAGCATCAGACGTGGATTATCAATATTATAATATTCCGATAATAATTAATCAATATGAATTAGATATAATAAATTGTATATAATTCATGTATGATAAAGAACCTAGTAGTGCATTGGAACAGAACATGAATGAATATATCCATAAAATACATAATTCAATCGGTTCTACATTGTAATATACATGTATATATCATTGTATTGTAACATAAACATGTACTTCATGTTCATGTTTTGTTAAAATATATAGACATTAATTAATATTGCGTGAACTTGAGATATATAAACGTTACTGTACACAATAAAATATTTTGAAAAGCTTTAAAATTGTCTTATATAATGTACGAAATCTATATATATATATATATATATATATATATATATATATATATATATATATATATATATATATATATATATATATATATATATATATATATATATATATATATATATATATATATATATATATATATATATATATATATATATATATATATATATATATATATATATATATATATATATATATATATATATATATATATATATATATATATATATATATATATATATATATATATATATATATCACAATTAAAGTTACAATAACAACATAATGATACCATTGTTATTAATTTTATTTTGTTCTATTGCAACTATTATTATTATTTATTTTATTTTGTTCTATTGCAACTACTATTATTATTATTATTATTATTATTATTATTATTATTATTATTATTATTATTATTATTATTATTATTATTATTATTATTATTATTATTAAATTTTGGAACTATTATAAATGAACTTGTCAATCATCAATGTGATTAAATTTATTAAAATTTATAATTTTAAATTATGCAATTTAGTTATGATTATAAAACATATAAAGTTCATCGAAAGATGGATCATAAATGAAATTAAAATATTTATTGACATACTTGTTGTTTGTTTATTATGTAGACATGCATGTTTCATGTATGGTTTTATTATCCATACAATATGTTTATTTAGAATCCTTATACTTTATTGAAATGTATTTAGGTATTACCCAAAGATGAATTTAGATACATTTTTAAAGATAATTAATTTGAATTCATGAAATTTATTCAAGCATGTTTTAAATGTTTCCGGTTGTTAGTAATATGTTTGTTAGTAATATGATTAGTTTGAAAATATCAAATTCAACTAGGTGTTATGGACTTGGACATGGAATTAATAGTGAGTGAGATGTGTGCGGCCATTATAAAAGATAATATATTGGATGAAAGGTCTCTCTTTGAGGCTTGAGCAGGATCTAAGAAGTTGTCCTTAAACTTGATGAGAATGACGATGGTTGACATTGTTAAGTCATCGGTGCCTAAAACACCAAATGTAAGGGAATTTATAAAAAATGTGAAAGAGTATTCAAATTTTAAAATTATTGAAAAACATGTTGTGGAGAGTTTAATGAGTTGTTTGACAAATAAAGTCTTTGAATGGTCTCAACCCACTCATGACCTTTTAACTCAAATGGGAAATTTGGCATCAAAGTTAAAGTTCTTTTGTATAAATGTAAATGAATCTTTTCTTGTACAGTTTACCATTGACTCGCTTCCTCTTGAGTTTGGTCAGTTTCAAGTGAACTACAACATCATTAATGAAAAATGAAACTTTCAAGAAATTAGGCGGTGTTGGTTCAAGAAGAAGGGATGTCAAAGAAAATAAAAGATTAGTCAATTTATCTCACAACTCATGATGGGGCTAATAACAGTAAAACGAAGCCTGGTAAGAAGAATAAGAAGAAAGGTAAAGCCCCACTGTGAGATATTGGATTGAACTCTACCTAGCATGTCATCGAATTTCTCACATGTTGTTGTCGAAGATCTACATGTTGTAGTCGAATTGTATTCTATTATGTAGTTGTCGAATTGGGCCTTATGTTAAGGATCCAATTGTTTAAGTTAGCTTGCACCCTAAGTTAGCTTGTAATAGATAATTGTTAAAAACTCCATTAGTTTAGTATGTTAGGTTTTATTATAAATAGCATACTAGTCACTCATCTTAAGTGTGGTGTAACAAAACCTAATTAGGGTGAGAGAGTTATTTGTTATTCTTGAGTACTTGTAATCTGTTTTATAGAGAAAGTAAAGAATAGCAGTTATAACCAATCCTTGTTTTTTCTTAACCCTAACTCTTATATGTTTCTTGATCATAAAGAAATCGGGTATATTTTGTTTTAAGGCATCTTAATTCACAACAAATTAGTGCGGTGAGCGTGGAGATGATGCCTTCAACAAAGTATGAGATTGAAAAGTTTACTGGAGTGAATGACTTTGGTCTGTGGCGCTTGAAGATGAAATCCCTACTGGTTCAGCAGGGTTGTTTGGAAGCATTGAAGGGAGAGGTAGCCATGGACGTTGCGTTAACGGAAAAAAAATACGGCCATGATAGAGAAAGCCCACAATGCAATATTGTTGAGCCTTGGTGATAAGGTTCTTCGATAGGTATCAAAGGAGACGATGACATCGGGGTTATGGTTGAAGCTTGAAAGCTTGTACATGACCAAATCTCTGGTGAATCGACTCTACCTGAAGCAAGCTTTGTATTCATTCAAGATGAGTGAAGACAAAGTGTTGGATGAGTAGTTGGATATGTTCAACAAGCTAATCCTTGATCTTGAAAATATTGATGTAAAGATTGATGATGAAGATCAAGCACTATTGTTGTTGTGCACTTTTCCCAAAACACATGCTCAATTCAAAGAAAATCTCATGTATGGAAGGGAGTCTCTGAGCTTTAAAGAAGTTAAATCAACCTTGTATCCTAAGGACTTGAATGAACGAAATGAGCATAAACCTTCGACGATTGGCAAAGGTTTTGCCGTAAAGGAAAAATCATTGTGAAAAAATGGTAAGTTCGACAAGAAGAAAGGTAAAACTCAGCAATAGTCTTAGAATGGCGAGGCATCTGGTATTCAATGCTATCACTGTAAGAAGGAGGGTCACACAAGAAAAGTGTGTCATGAACGCCTGAAAGATCATGGAGGTAAAGATAATGGCAACGTAGCCATTGTTTAAGATAACTTTGAATCATCTGATATTTTTGTGGTTTCAAGCGGCTACTCAAGAAAGGAGTGGATTATGGATTCATGTTGCACATGGCACATGAATCTAAACAGAGAATTATTCGAGGATCTATATGATCAATATGGTGGATAAGTGTTGTTGGAAAAAAAATCTTGCAAAATTGCAGGTATTGGATCTGTGAGATTCAAGCTCCATGGTGAGTCAATAAGGTTATTGATAGAAGTCAGGTATGTACCTAATTTGAAGAGAAATTTTATTTCTCTTGGTGAATTCGACAGGAAGGGATATGTTTTTGAAGGAGAGAAAAGTATCCTAAGAGTCATGAAAGGGTCGAAGGAAGTCTTGAGAGGCGTGAAGAAACAAGGCTTGTCTACCTTTTAGGTTGAAGTTGTAAGTGGTTCGACAAATGTTGCATCCACGAAACCATTATCGAAAACAGAAATTTGGCACATGAGATTGGGCCATGTCAGTGAAAGGGGTCTGGTCGAATTAAGGAAACAAAATCTGCTTGAAGGAGACAAAGTCGAAAAGCTAAAATTTTGTGAACCCTGTGTACTTGGAAAATATTGCAGAGTGAAGTTCAACAAAGGAAAACAAAGAACTCATGGATCCCTTGATTACGTCCATGTTGATCTTTGGGGGCCTGCAAGGTGTCCATCACATTCAGGAGCAAGGTATTTTCTATCCATAGTTAATTATTATTCCAGGAAGTTATGGATATTCGTCCAGAAGACTAAGGATGAAACTTTTAAGAATTTCAAAGGTTGGAAGACTCTGGTCAAAAATCAGACTGGCAAAAAGGTCAAGAGGCGTTCGACAGTTTTTGTGTTGCCTCGGGTATTGCAAGGCACAAAACTACTGTAGGGACTCCAAAATAAAATGGTTTGGTAGAAAGGTTTAATCGAACTATTTTGGAAAGAGTTAGATGCATGTTGACTAGTTATGGGTTTAAAAAGGTGTTTTGGGCTGAGGCTGTTTTGACAGCAACATATCTGATAAATAGATGTCCTTCGACTGTGTTAGATATGAAGACACCTAAAGAATTTTAATCGGGACATCCACCTAGTTTTGACATACTGAGAGTATTTGGCTGCGTGGCCTATGCTCACATTAGGCAAAACAAGGTCGAACCTAGAGCTCTGAAATGCATGTTCATGGGATACCCTGAAGGAGTCAAAGCTTATATGTTATGGTGCCTAGAGCCAGGTCACAGGAGGTGTATAACCAGTAGAGATGTAGTTTTCAATGAAGCAGAGATGGAAAGGAAACTGATGATGCTGACGAAGAGATGGAACAAGGAGAGATTCCTGTTAAGGTGGAACGTGTTGATAATGAATTGAGTACCCCATATGAAGTCAAAGAAGAAGTAGAAGTTGTTGTCGAAGATGAGGAGACTGATAATGACCACCTCCTAGCAAGAGACAGGTCGAGGAGAGTCATCAAGCCACCTTATAGACTTGGGTATGCTGATCTTATAGCTTATGCCTTAATATCTGCAAGTGAGTTTATCGACGAAGAACCTAGAGAATATAAGGAAGTTACGAGGAATCAAAAGAAGATTGAACGGATGAAGGTCATGGATGATGAGATGAAATCCTTTCATGATAACAACACCTTGGAACTAATCAAGAAACCTGATGGATCCAGGTTAGTCAGCTGTAAATGGATTTTTAAAGTTAAGGAAGGAATCGAAGGAGTGGCCTCGAAAAGATACAAGGCAAGATTAGTCACTAGGAGTTTCACTCAGAAAGAAGGTGTCGACTTTAATGATGTGTTCTCTCCTGTTATGAAGCATAGATCCATTTGAATGTTTCTTGCCACGATGGCACAGTTCGACCTTGAATTGGAACAGATGGATGTGAAGACTGTGTTCTTGTATGGTGATCTAGATGAAATAATCCTGATGAAGAAACCTGAAGGGTGTGTCGAAAAGGCGAAGAAAGATTATGTGCACAAGCTAAAGAGATCCTTATATGGAATGAAACAATCTCCTCGATGGTGGAATAGAAGATTCAACAAGTTCATAGCACGTATAAGTTTCATTAGAAGTCAGTTCGACCATTGTCTTTACTTTAGATTTTGAACTGGTAATTCATTTGTTTTTTTTTTCCTTTATGTGGATGATATTCTAATAGAAAGAAACAATGTCGAAGATGTAATGAGGGTGAAGGCTGAACTCAATAAGGAGTTCAACATGAAGGATCTGGGAGCTACGTCTAGAATCCTTGGGATTGACATCCAAAGAGATAGAAAGCAGTCGAAATTATGCTTATCTCAAGAGGCATACCTACAAAAGATTCTCAAAAAGTTTAGTATGTCAAATTCAAAGCCTGTTGTGACTCCGAAAAACCCTCAATTCAAACTGAGTATAGATCAGCGTCCCAATACTGATGTCGAAATAACTTATATAAATATCATTCCATATGCTAATATAATGGGTTGTTTGATGTATGTTATGTTCTGTACTAGACCTGACATAGCATATGCAGTAAGTCTTGTATACAGGTACATGGCGAATCCTAGAAAGGCTCACTGGAAAGTATTGAAGTGGATTCTAAGGTACATAAATGGGTCTTTGAATAGAGTCTTAATTTATGGTGGAGCCTTGGGTGAAGATAGTAAAGCAGGAATCGAAGGATATGTCGACTCAGATTATGCAGGTTGTAAGGAATCCATAAAATTTATTTATGGATATGTGTTCACTATGTTTAGCACAACAATCAGTTGGAAAGCAACACTTCAGAAGGTTGTTGCCTTATCAACCACTTAAGCAGAATATATCATCCTAACTGAAGATGTGAAGGAAGCATTGTGGCTTGAAGGTTTTGCAAAGGAGATGAAACTTCAAGGTCGAGTTGTCATTGTTAAATGTGATAGTCAAAGGGCAATAGACCTATCAAATAATTTAGACTATCATGAGCGAACCAAGCACATTGATGTAAGGATGCATTTCATCAGAGGGGTAATTGAGCCTGAAGAAGTCCAAGCTCAGAAGGTTTTGACAAATCATAATGTTGCTGATATGATCACCAAGACGTTGCCTAGTTGCTTTCCACTGTATGCAGTTGATAAAGCTGCATGAAGAAATCTAGTTTGTTTCTTGATGCTAGAGTTAGACCCAAGGTGGAGATTTGTGAGATATTGGATCGAACTCTAGTTAGCATGCCGTCGAAGTTTGCTCACATGTTTTTGTCGAAGACCTACATGTTTTAGTCGAATTGTGTTCTAGTATGTAGTTGTCAAATTGGGCCTTGTGTTAAGGATCCAATTGTTTAAGTTAGCTTATACCCTAAGTTATCTTGTAATGGGTAATTATTAAAAGTCCCATTAGTTCAGTATGTCAAGTTTTATTATAAATAGCATACTAGTCTCTAAAGGTTAATGTGGATGGAGTCCAAAAGGAAAATAAGTGTTACTTCTGTAAGGAAAACAGTAACTTCAAAATGGATTATCCTTCAAGGAATATGTGATTCGAAAAGAAAGGTATGTTCTGTATTTCAATAAATTTTGAATCAAATCTTATTGAAATACCAAATGATATACTTGGTGGCTTGATTCTGGTGCAAACACTCATGTGTTACATATTATGTAGGGATTCCTTTTGATTCAAACAATAAAAGGAAGTGAAATATTTCTTTATATGTGAAACAAAATGATGGGACAAATAAAGGGAACTGAGAAATATGGATTAGTATTGGATAGTGGATGTCAAATAGATCTAAAAGTTCTCCTTTATGTACCTAGATGTGCTAGGAATGTAGTTTTTATCGCAAAGTTGGATGAATTGAATTTTAATTTTAGGATTGGAAATGGTGTATTTTCTTTATTTAAAGATTTTGACTCTTATGATTTTAGTACTTTAGTTGATGGTTTATATCATTTTAATCTTGATATTAATTTTAAAAAATATGTTTAATATTGAACATGTCGTTGGTAGTAAGTGAAGTACACATAATGAGAGTTATGCTTATTTGTGGCATCAAAGGTTAGGTCACATATCCAAAGAAGAAGTAGCGAGGTTAGCAAAAGGTGAAATATTACCTTAATTCGATTTTGGTTACTTGAATATATGTTTGGATTTCATTAACAAAGAACACACCAAACAAATATCGAAGAAATCATCTTCAAGAAGCAGTGAACTTCTTGAATTATTACACACTAGTATTTGTGCCCCTTTGACATCCCTTCTTAAGGAAGAGAAAATTATTTTATCACTTTCATTGATGACTTCTCGAGTTATTGTTAGTTGCATTTATTGAATGAAAACTCTCATTCAGTGGACATGCTAAAGATTTTCATGATGAGGTGGAAATGCAGTTGGATAGGAAAGTAAAAGTTGTATGGTCTGATAGAGGTGGTGAATATTATGGAAAATATAATTAGAAATGAAAATGTCCAAGTATATTTTCATAGTTTCTCGAAATTCATGGCATATGTGCACAAAACACTATGCCTGGCACACTGCAAAAAAAATAGTGTAGTTGAGAGGCGAAATTGAAATTTCATGGATACGATTAGTTCATTGTCAAATTATAACAACATCTCATTATCATTATGGACGTATGCATTAAAGACGACTGAGTATTTGCTTGATTGAATTTCTAATAAGGTAGTTCCTAAAACTCCTTATAAACTATGGGTGGGAAGAAAACCTAGTTTAAGGCATCTTCATGTTTGGAGATACCAAATAGAAATAAGGGTGTATAATCCACATGAAAAGAATATTAATGGAAAAATCATTAAAAAAGGGTATAAATTTTATCGTTCTAATCATAACACGAGTATAATTGAGTCTGGTAACTCTCAGCTTAATGAAAATGACCAGTTCAGTGGCTGTGAGAAATCACGTAAAGTGGATATATGGAGACTTATGGATAATCTTATTCACCTAAAGAATCTCTTGAGGTTGTTGTCACTCTTGTTGTATTACTATCATGCGACACATAGATATAAAATAAACATTCAAAACCCCCAAAATGAATAAATAGTCAATGAACCAATTGACGGCGTGTAAGTCACAATTGAGGAAAAATAAGTGATAAAAGAAATAACAGTAAGAAGGGCGATAGGAGCCAAAAGAGATTATAATTCCACATGAAAAATTAGACTCTTACTAACATATTCTAGCATTAAATAATCTAATTATCACATAGAATTGAGTTGTGATACATAATTGGATGTGTCCTTTGACCTTAGGGTTATTGTGTAGGATCAATGCAATCTACCAAAATAGATACACAAATCATATATGAGTTTAGACATGTTCTCTAGGCAAGCATCCATCAAGGCCAAGTTTGACTCACCCAGCGAGCCTAAAGCGAAATAGGGCAGAGAATCAAAGTGCATAATTTGGATCTCTCACTAGGCGAGAGCCGGCGGGCTTCAATCAAGATTTGGCAGAGAGTTTCAACATTAAAAAATCCACAATTTCGCTAAGAGAGACTTAGAAAAGTTCAAAGAAAAGAGAAAAAGAAAGTTGGAAAATCAAAACTTCATCACTCTCTCTAGGAGAGCTGTAGCGAGCAATCAATGAAGAGAAACATAATCAAAACTCAGTACTTTCACTTAGCGAGGTGTAGAGAGGAGTAATAAGGAGAAAGAGAGATGGCTCGTTTAGCGAGCTATATTTCACTAAGCTAAGAAAGGCGGTTCAAAAAATCCAGCTTGGAAATTAGTCATGGTGAAGTAAAGTCAGTATGCAAAGTGAGGCATCAGTTCGCTAAGTAAAGACAGCATAAACCAAAATATATAAATAGGGGGAAAACGTAGCATTTGGGATATCTGGTGTTTTTAGCATTTTGAGAGAGAGAGAGAGAGAGAGAGAGAGAGAGAGAGAGAGAGAGAGAGAGAGAGAGAGAGAGAGAGAGAGAGAGAGAGAGAGAGAGAGAGAGAGAGAGAGAGAGAGAGAGAGAGAGAGAGAGAGAGAGAGAGATTAAATTATGTGAGCTGGATACACATCAATTGTCGAGAAATTACCGTTGATGATGGATAACTAACTCTTCTCTCTTGTTAGGATTGGATGTAGTTCACTGTAATAGTATGTATTTATGATGATCATGGAATTATATATGACATAGTTGTTTATCAATATTGATGTTATCCTTGTTTACTTGTTTATCTTATATATTCAAACCGCTATTGAGAAATACTTTTCAAATCTCGATCTAGGATAATCATTTGTTAAATGCTAAACTCTATACATAGATTTAGGGTTAATATTCACCATAGTATTGAATACTAGTGCTACCGTATTTGTTAATAGGCTGAGATATTATCAATTAAACAATACGGTTGAACTCTTGTCAGGGTTTAGACATAAACACTGTTGACGAGCAATACATGATAATATTAATAAAAAACTAGCCATTATATAACTTATCAGAAGAATATATGTGTAATCGGTGGATGAACCCTAATCCTAACAAGCTTTCATATCTTTGAGATTTTAATCAATTACTGTTTTTACTTTCATTTCACTTATTTATAATCAAACAATTTCATGATTCCGTACTTAAAATATATTAACTATTGAACGACTCTTATATCACATCAGTCCTTGTGGATACGATGAAAAATACTTACTTTTGATTACGGAACATAAAAAATAGCGATGTTGTCAGGAAGTGGCATTTAGATATTACAAGCATTGCGACAGTTTTTATCATTTTAAGAAATTTTGCACTTATTAATATTGTATATGCATATATTCTTTACTTGTCATGTTCCTCACTTGTGTTGGCTAGGTTTTTTAAATTTGTTTATGCGAGGTAGAATACAAAAATAACAATTTATTTTTGATCACGAGATCGAAATGACAACGAGACATAACAACAGAAAAGCCAGAAAAAGAACGTTACTAGCCAAACAAAGAAATCAACAAGAGGGAACTTCTACTTCAGTTTCTTCGACATCTTCCTTACCAAATAACGATATGGGGGAAGTAATCAACAAAAAAAACAAAAATAATGAAACACGAGCTCCTGGGATGCCATTTCACAATAGCCCAAAATGATTAGCTCATATTGTCAGGCCTCTCAACAATAACAGGAAGATTGAGATGAAAACTAGATTGCTTCAAATCATCTATATGAATATGTTTGCGGGACATGATCACGAAGATCCATATTCTTATATTACCAAGTTTTATCAACTTGTCATACACTTGGTGCATCTGAAGCCGAGGAGGAAGCTATGTTTATGAGATTATTTCCTCATTCTGTGATTGGAAAAGCCAAAGATTGGTATCTTGACCAACTGGTTCAAGTTATGATCGACTGGAATGCACTATAGGATAAAATCAAATAGGTTTTTCCATACATACAACAAGTTCTTGGAGGCTAAGGCAACAATTGTTATATTTTATCAAGTTTTAATGAAACATTGTGGGAAGCATGGGGGTGGTACAATTCCATATTGCATAAGTGTAAGTGCTCTTGATTGGCTGCATTTTGTGGTAAAACACTAGAGCATGTATGTATGTCATAACTGAGGTTAGTGCATACATAATGTGGACAGTGCAGGGTAAGTTGACTTAGCTAAAAGAAAGTTAAACTGGATGTCATACCCAATGTTATGACTTGGGTCGTATGACATCAAGCGCAGGTTTGTGCAGGTTTGTTTTTCTGGTAGCTACAAACCAGGAAACAGAATAGGAGCTCAAGCTGGATATCAGAAGACTTTCTAGAATCCCTAGGCGAACTAAAAGATCCATGAATTAGGTGGCAAGCGTGCAGATCATTGAAAATAGGTTTGTTATGGATAAAACCTAATTTGTGCACCAAGGCCCAAAAGGACTAACAGCTGCTATAAATATCAGAAGATGTAATTCTAAAGAGCAGATCTTAACAGAAGAAGAAGAAAGAGTGCAGATTGCAGAGTCCTTGTGAGTGAAGAAGGCTAGTCTTCACGTGTGAATTCGGTTTAGGAATACTTATACTCCAAGCAATTGTCTGGTGGATGATTGCATTAGATAGGTAGATTCTAGGCTGTGTCTCAGTCAAAGCTGTGAAGCGAGAGTGTGTGAGTTCCTTAATCAAAGCTGTGAAGCAAGATCAAGGTGTGTATGAAGTGTCTCTTCATATTTATTCTGTAATTGTGAATTGTATATCACTGTGGTGATTGAAGGGGAGTGAGTGGGTATACTTAGGTCTAGCATGTCTCTAGGTTGAAGTGTCATTAGGTAGGGATTAAGTGAGGAGTGTAAACTGGAGGTTTAACTGAATTGATTCTACTAATAGTGAATTTCCTCCCTGGCTTGGTAGCCCCCAGATATGGTGTTGTTGACACTGAACTGGGTGAACAATTGCTGTGTTATTTACTGCTTTTATTATTACTGATTATTAGCTGTTAAGTAGCAGATGTCACAGTGGGTGTTATAACTTTGGGAATATCATCCAGCGTGTGCTTGCCGGAATTTTCAATTGGCATCAGAGCAGGCACCCTGCCTGTTTAAATCTGGGTGAGATCTAGGGAAAACAAATTCTGGTACTATGGATAAAGATATATGTTTCACTAATAGACCTCCAATTCTGGATGGATCTAATTATGACTATTGGAAACCAAGGATGATTGCATTCTTGAAATCCATAGACTACAAGGCTTGGAGAGCTGTGAATTTAGGATGGGAACATCCAGTGAAAATTGACAAGGATGTAACATCTATGCAAATTCCTGAAGAGGAATGGAACAAAGAGCAAGAGGCATTAGCTCTTGGGAACTCTAAAGCATTGAATGCTCTCTTCAATGGTATAGACAAAAACATCTTTAGACTGGTACACCACTGTGAACTAGCAAAGGATGTTTGGGACACCCTCAGGACTACTCATAAAGGAACCTCCAAAGTCAAAATGTCAAGACTTCAAATGCTGACCACCAAATTTGAAGGTCTGATAATGAAGGAAGATGAGACCATTCATGAGTTTTACATGAATGTTCTTGAACTTGCAAACAAATCAGGAGCTCTGGGAGAAAAGATGACTGAAGAGAAGCTTGTAAGAAAGATTCTAAGGTCACTACCTAAGAGGTTTTCTATGAAAGTCACAACCATTGAAGAAGCCCAGGACATATGCCACATGAAAGTGGATGAACTCATTGGTTCCCTTCAAACCTTTGAAATGGGAATGAGTGATCAGGTTGTGGAGAAAAAGAACAAAAGCATAGCTCTTGTCTCAAACACTGCTGATTCAGATGGTGAAAAGGAGGAGAATCTGTCTGAAGCAATTGTCTTGCTTGGAAGACAGTTCAACAAATTGGTCAAAAGGATAGATGCTAGGTCTAAACCTTATACCAAAAGCATGCCTTCTGATAAAGAGAAATCTGAAGATAAAGTCAGCCAAAGCAGAGGAGTCCAATGTCATGAGTGTGAGGGATATGGACATGTTAGGAGGGAATGTCCCACATACCTCAAAAAGAAGGGAAAAGGCTTAACAGTCACTTGGTCTGATGAAGATTCTGACAGTGGATCAGAAGAGGAATCAGCTAAACATGTCACTGCTCTTAACAGTGTATGCATCTCTGATGGTGATTCAAGTGATGAAGAGTTGTCCTTTGAGGAGCTTGCAGCCTCATACAGAAGACTTCACATCAAAAGTACAGAACTGGTTCAGCAAGGAGAGCAACAAAAGAAAATCATCAAGGAGTTAGAAGCTGAAAAGAAAGAGCATCTAGCCACAATAGACACACTTAGAAGTGAAATGAAGGAGTTGAAAAGTAAAAAGGATCAAATAGAAAAATCCATAAGGATGCTCAATTCTGGGACTGACACCCTAGAGGAAATCCTTCAGAGTAGACAAACCTCAGAAGATAGGCCTGGACTAGGATATGTTGATAAACAAAATGCTGTGCTAAAACTCAAGGATTACAACCTGAGGTCCAGAAGCTAAAGAGGATGTCACGACCAATGTCACAACATCCAACCAACAGAAACTGGAATCAAGTCAAAAGTAGATTCTAAGGGTATAGATGTTACCACTGTAGAAAACTTGGTCATATCAAATCTGTGTGTTTCTGGCTGCTTGGATTTCCTAGTCATCCTCATCAGGAACAAAGAGCTCATGTCAAAAGGCAGCATTAAGCAAGAACAAAGAAGGGTGCTCCTAACAGGAAAAGACATTGGGTGACCAAGAATATGGCCTTAGCAGCTCACACTGATCTAAGGATGTTAACCCAAGAGGATTGGTACTTTGACAGTGGTTGTTCCAGACATATGACTGGGTTTAAGGATCACTTGACAAAACTCAACCCTCATACGTCCAGTCATGTGACCTTTGGTGATGGAGCTAGAGGAAAAATCACAGGTGTTGGACACCTTGACAACCTTAAAGCCCCAAAATTGAAGGATGTCTTGCTGGTTAAAGGACTGACAGTTAACCTAATAAGCATAAGTCAGCTATGTCATCAAGGTTTAAAAGTCCACTTTTCAAAGGATAAGTGTGTGGTTGTCAATGAAGAAGGTGAGGAAGAAATGAGGGGATCCAGAGCAATGAACAATTGCTACCTATGGGAGCCCAGAAGTATCCTCAATAACCTAGAGAAAAAGGAAACTAGGGACAAAGTATGATTGGTGAAAGACAGACAACAGAGAAGATCCAACACATCAGCAAGAAGATCTTCAAAGTATGCCTCAGAAAGAAGGACGGGATGTAAGAAACCTCATGGAGGAAGAAAGCCAAGAAGGGATACCCATACATTGGTCATCAGGGAAAGCTAGATAGGCTATACTGAAACCTGATGGAGTCCATGGATGCTACCTTGCCAAAAAGAAGCAATGTCACTCCGGATGTCATGACCTTGTTCTGTGACATCCAGCGCACTATTCAACCAAGTCCTGGTGAGTTCAAGGGGGCATGCTCAGAGGTAGCCCGTGTAAATGGATTCATGCATTACCTGATGATTATGCAATGAATAGGGCTGAAATTGGTGCAAGAAGTGTCAAGGACCATAAAGTTAAAAATCATCTACAAAAATTGAGGCCCTTGAGTAATGGTGAGTTATAGCAATTAATGGGAATAGGGAATTATTACTTACAATTCAAAGATTTACTGATTAGTCAATACATTAAGTTCCCTCCTCATTTGCCATATCATCTATTGAGCCCTTACACATCAAACGTCTACACCACTTGGTTCACTATCAAACATTTCATCTTCCCTACAGCCTCCAACGAATAAAAACTCATTTTCACACGATCAACGTCTTGTACAATGTCTCAACATTCACCAAAATCCTCTCCCTCCAAGAGAATATCCACCAACGATTCTGAGATAGGAACTGAGTCAAGCAACCTTAACTCATGGTTTGAAATAGCACCCCTGCACATGATGACTCCAGAAGGAGTTCTGGTAAAAAAAATACAAGAAGCTGACATGCAAGAAGGTCCAAAGACCTTGTCTCAGGTAAAACTCCTACTCCTACAACTTCTGATATTAACGATGATGGGGCCAAGAAAATGCACAACATCATTGCTGGCATGGTGGCTAGGGCTCTGAACATCCCCATTCCACCCAACAATGAGGGGTATGTTCCAACTGTGCATGATCAAAGTGATGATATGCCCAATGTTGGAACCTTGAAAGATCATACATTAGAAGAAAAGAACAAGGGTGTAGTCTCTGATAGTGGAGGTGATGATGTGCAAGGCACCAAGAATGCGGAGTTGCTGGACCTTGATGAATATCCGGATAATGATCTAATAGCAGACATCAATCCTGGCATAGCCAAAAGACTTATGACAAGGAAAGATAAAAAGATGGTTGATCACGGTTCCCCCAAGAAAAAGGAAGTTGAACAGGTTACTGAGCAAGACAGCCTCACAAAGAAGACAACTGAACATGACAATCCCTCGAGGAAGGCTAGAACTAAAAAAAGACAAGTTGGACCTCCCAAAACCTGGAGCAAAGTAGTCACCAAGAAGAGAAAGGTTGAATTTGGTACTGAATCAGAAACTGAGTCTGATGTTGCTGAGGATGTCACTGACATCTAACATAAGAAGAAACCCTCAAAGAGAAAACTGGCTGAAAAGGTCCCTGAGATTCCAATTGACAACATTTCATTTCATTACCCCTCGTGTGTTAATAGATGGAAGTATGTTGTTCAGGAAAGGCTGGCAGTGGAAAGGGAGCTGGGACAGAATGTTCTTGAGAGTAAAGAAATCATGAATCTCATTCATGATGCAGGATTAATGAAAACAGTTAGTGAATTCTCTCCATGCTATGAGTTACTTGTCAAAGAATTCATAGTTAATCTCTCAGAGGAATGTGCTGACAGGTGTCGCTACCGCGAAAATAAGGTGCCGGCAAAACAGAAGATTCGCCACCTTTCGTTATTTATCCCTTAGAACGGGAAAGGAAACGATCGGAAAAACCTGACGAAAAGGTATAAGACAAGGTCATCGCAACCATTGTCTGGGTTCGGGAGTCGGTTACGCAAGGGGAAGGTAATAGCACCCCTCACGTCCATCGTACTCGATGGGATCCACGCTTGTTGTGTTTACTGGACGGGTTGGTTTTACTATCTACCTATCAAGGCTGGTCTGAAAAGAAAAGAAAATGACTCGGCAAAGCGTCGCGCTTTATGCCTACGTATTCTCATCAGAGAATGAGAAATCAGAGTCAACGTAGTTCGCCTAACTACGAGTTACGGGGAAGGTGGCTCGCCAATACGTCATTATTGTGCCTACGTACTCTCAACAGGTATGAGAGATCAGAGCTTACGTAGTTCGGGATAATACGGATTACGGGAATTCAGATTCATCTGTTTTATCGAGTAGGGTTAACAAACAGTTCCGGCAGTTTGGTGTATACAACTCGACCCTTGGAGACTCAGGCGTTACCGTTTGCGGTAGAACTGGGAGTTAACGACACTCTTTTCTTTAGAAAAACTTTCCTTTGAATTATGGGCCCACGGGGCAAAAAGGTTTGAAGTTTGTTTTCTGTCTTTTACGAAAGAACTGTTTTTTTATGAACATTTGCAACCAATATCGCACTAGAGACTATGACCTGAGGGTGGATGTGTCGCATGTCACCCAAAGGGTGCCATACTAAACATCCAGACTGTTGAAAAAAAACTCTCCAACAATCCTTTCTCAGATAGCTTAAGGCTCGTAACGTACGACATCAGTTAACCTTTATTACTGTATTTTGATTTGTTTTGAGATGAGAAGAGAGAACAGGCTCAACTAGGGGGAGACTATCAAGTCCCAATGTTGTCATGCCAAGGATTCATCCTATGGTTGAAGTTTGAAATAGGGAGCTCCTAGAAGTTATCATGCATAGGTTTCAGCCTAAAGTTCTAATCATCACTTCCTTATCCAAGGAAGTGAGATTCCTAGGGGATCATGTCAATGATAAACAGAAACAGATAAAACATCAACTTAAACAGTAAACAGTAAACGACTGTAAAACGCATGCAATGCAAGTGAGGGAGGAAAGGTGTGTGGGGCATCAGCCTCCACAAGCTCATCTCGACCTCAAGCCAGATATGAATAACTGCAATCATAAAGAAAAATAAAATTCCATCAAGCAAATCACAAACCACATAGGCAAGGGAGCAGGGCTCTACCGAATACCCGCAAGCAAAGCCATACAGTAAAAATACAAGCAGAGGGAGCAACTCAACCTCTAGTGCAATCATGCTCCTAGCTTAAAGTCAATCTAGATATGAACTAATTCTAATGCATCAAGCAGATCAAACAAGTCACATCAATACAGTTGCACAGAAAGCAAACAGACAGGAAAGAAAGCAGATCAACAACTTCCACAGCTTCACAGCAAAGCAACCTTCTGACAGCAGCTCAGTCCTCAGTCCTCAACCACCCTTCAAGGCTATCATCTTCAATAGCAAGTATCAACTTGCTTCTCCAAGTTTTCAACATATCAAACATAAGTATCAACTTGTTCTTTCTTCTTCAAGCTTCAGCTCTCCAGTCAACTCCACCTTCAGGCTTCACCCCTAACTGCAAGTCTCAACTTAACTCCTTCAGGCTCTCAATGCATCAATATAAGTATCAACTTATCCTTCAAGCTTCAGCTCTTTCTTCAATCTCAATTTGATCCTCTTCACAAGTGTCAACTTATTCTCCTTGGCCTTCAAGCTTCAGCTCTCTCTTCTTTACCAGTATCAACTAGTTCCTCCTCATCTATAAGCTTCAGCTTCAAAAGGTAATCTCCAAACACAAAGAAGTATCAACTCCAATCTTTAATATCTTCAAGCAAGGAACTCCATCCTCTAACAAGGGATAAAGATGCATCCATCAAGAGCAAAGTTTGGATGACTGGTAGCAGAGTGAAGACCAAAGGTCACCACTGAGCCTCCTATCATCAGAGAAAGGGGCCCTCAAAGGTTCTACCAACTTGTAGAGAGCCACACATCCTACCAAAGGAGGGATGAGGCCTTTACAAGGGGACCTTACATCATAGGGAAGAATGGAAGTGATCAATATCATCCATGTTTATGAAGGAAGAGAATCTACCTAGAAGCTCTGCCTACAAAAGCCTAATCTTAATACCTAATCAATACTACACCAAAAGAAGGGAAGATCTTCACATCCAAGCCTCTTCAAGCAATCCAATGCACCTTCAACTTGTCTTCATCATCATCCAAGAACAAGCAAAGCAAAACCCTAATCTAAGGGAACTAAAGAAGTTAATCTAGTTGAATTGGTGCATTAGAATCATCTAAAACTAGCATCTAAACTAAAATCAAACAAAAATAGAAAACTACCTTGTAAATTCCTACAAAAAATCCTAAGGGACCCTAATTCAATCATGAATCTATCCTACAAAAATCAGAGGTTGAATCATCCACCTAGTCCTAAAAATAAAATCTAAACCATAAACCCTAAAAATGGAGCTCTTAAAGTTTCAACCTAGAACTACCACTTATGTTCATCACAAAAATGTGAGAAAAATCCATGGGGAGCATACATATCTATGCTAACTACTAAAAAAAAACAAGATCAAAATCATCATCACATGATCAAACCAAATTCACCAATATCAAGCATCAAACATGATTATTTTAATATCAATTAAAATGTAAAAATTCCCATAAAATCATAAAATGCATGAAATAATAATATTTTTTATCTAAAAAATACTAGATCCTATCATGAATCCAATGCAAAAAGAATGGGATTAATTGAATCATTTTTCCATTTTTTATGAATTAATCACTAACTATGAATAAAATGAAAAATATAATGAAAATCCAAATAAAATAAACACATGCACGGTGCAGATAGTAAGAGGATCCAGTTCATTTTGGAGATTGGGCCCTAAAGGGGGTGTGATTATCAATTAACAGTCTAAGCCCAAAACCAGCTGATTAATGAAACGCATCGTTTCATTAAGTTCAGAGTCCTTCACAAATTAGAAGCACGCGTGGCCGTTGGATGAGGTTCCCAGTCAAAGTCCAAACACAATCTGATGGCTATCAAGTCATCTTCCTCAATTTGAATCCCTGCAACTCAGGCTACCTGTGCGCCCAAAGTCATCGCCGGTGACATTTTCCGATCACCAATCCACAACCCTAACTTGCCATAGAGTCCACCATAGGCCATGATCCCTTGATCAAACTTGTCCCAAATTTCACAAGGAACTCACTCATACCATTAATTCTCTCTGAAACCTCAAGATTCGCAAGAACCACATCTCACCCGAAAATGGCAACAACCCTAATTGGTCACTAACTCTCAAATTAACAATCTGAAAACCTTCCTACACCATTCTACAATGTATCTAACACCCTAATTCCTCTTAATTCTAACTAAAACAAGCTGGAGATTAAAAGTTACCAACCTGAAAATTTCGTGTGCACAGAAGTAGCAAGCCTTCAAATCAAGCCCTCAAATGCTCCAGACTCCTTCAGTGAATCACTTCCAAGCTTCTATATGCAATAGAATTGATTGAAATGGCCTCAATTCTTGAATTCAATTTTGAGTTGCAGAGGAATTTCTTCAATGGCTCCCACACGATTCTCCACCAATCTTGCTCAATTCTCCATCTGGATTCATCCACCAATGCTAGAGCAAGCTTCTGAGATTGAAATCTTGGATTGAAATGGCTTCAACCTTGTAACCGATCTTGATTTGCAATGTGAAATCTCAAAGTGCAATCTCAGTTTTCTCTCTCAATCATCACCAACCTTAGCCTTGGATCACCTCTACTCAATATATAGGCCATGTATGGATGATCTAGAAACCTCTAGATCCTTCTAATGAGAAATTCAATCTCTCATGTCATGAGAAGTTCAATCACATGCCATGGTATGCACAATTCTGCTAACAGCTTGTAATCACTCCCATTCTCTTCCAATTTCTCTCCTAATTACATTTTGGATGTGTTTGGCTTGCAAGGGACTTGATTATGCCTTGAATTTAGGTTTGGCAAATGTTACTTAAGATGTAAGTAACTACTTTTCAAAGCAAGTCCACAAATTAAACTTCAATTCAAAATTGTGGCTAAACCAATGTTCTTAGATGTGTTTTAGAATCAAAATGACATATTACATTCCTTGTTTTGGACATGTAGATCACAAATACCAATTTCCAACTTTGGTTCATTTGAAAATCCTCCTTATTTTAGGTCATTTTTGCAACTTTGAGCTACAAGTACTTCCAACCCCTCATGACCTCTTTGTTAGCCTTAAAACATCATTTTGAACAAGTTTGATGTTGAACATTTTCCCATTTGAAGCTTGGAAATAGGAGTTATGGCGTCATGGTTGAAATGACCTGTAATCTCCAAATGACCAAAATACCCTTGACTTGTCAAAGCCATAACTTGAGTTCTACAAATCCTATCAAGTACTTATAGTACTATCTAGAAAGCTAAGAGGATAAGGAACAACATTCATGTTGACCAAAAGTTCATAGGAATCATCCTTCTAGGGCAAACGTTTCATGCAAGTTGGGCAACTTTCAAGCCCCCAAATTCACATACCTCAGATGACCTGAAACTTGTCAAAGTCATAACTTGAGTTCTACAAATCCTATCAAGGACTTATAGCACTCAAATTAAAGCTAAGATCATGCTATACAACATTCATGTTGGGGGAAAGATGAGATTACAATCACATCTTGAGCTAAATTGCCTTGAAGATAGGGGTCAAACTAGGGGGTTTTACACTGTCAAGCCTTAGAAACCCTAGCCTGAAACTTCTCAAACTCTTCAATCATGATGAGTTAACCTTGGAATCATCCTTATAACATCTCAATGTATCAATCCATGATCACATGGCTCTTGAATTAGGTCTCAACCTTGTTCAAATCATCAGTTGACCTAGGGTTGACCCAGTCAAACCCTAGCTGCACCAATCATGGTTGAGGCTTCTTATTCTTGACCAATGACCTGTCTAGGCCTCAAAGTGATCTTCAAAACTTCTCATAAGCTCTCTCAATACCTCAAGTCTAACTTCATGGCTTCAAAATCATCTGAGGACTTCCCACAACTCTCAAGTTAGGAGACACACATACTTGGTTTCAACCACTCTCTCTGAGGATCTTTTAACTTCTCTGGCAAGGATATGAAACCTTGAACACTTGAATAACTTTCTTAGCTAGCTTCATAGTCTTGTGTAGCCCTTGATTGGTACTCATACCTCTTGATCTCCTGCATACATGTCAATGAAATGCAAATGATAATGCTAATGTGAATGAAATGAAACACAAGCTAGGTAAAGAAAAAGTGAGCAAATTTTGGGGTGCAACAACAGGAAATCTAAAGAGTTTTGCAAGGTGCATGTAAGAGGGGAGTGTGTTACTTTTTCTTCAACAACAATCAATAAATATCTGGGAAGATCAGATAGAGCTTGTCCTCATGTAACTCTCTCTAAAAACAAAATGTGTCAAGTGATAACAGACAACTAGGTACGAAGATGGCCATCCAAAGGAAAGCTAGTTGCCAGCAAATTGAGTGTCAAATATGCTATGTTGCATAAGATTGGAGATGCAAATTAGGTGCCCACAAACCATAAGTCTACTGTGGCAACTGTTCTTGGAAAGATCATATATGTTATTGGGACCAAGGCCCAATTTGACTTTGGAACATATGTATTTGATCAAACTATGAAGCATGCAGGCAGCTATAGCATCAAGGGCCCCATTGCATTCCCTTCACTCATATGTAGCATAATTTTCAAACAGTATCCAAAGATTCTCAAAAGGAGTGATGTTGCAAGCAAACGAGAAAGCCCCTTATCATTCCATCCCAAGTTGTTTCTAGGAACTCATGCTCCTGACATTGCTGCAACATCAGCTGAGACATCCCAGTCTACATCAAGAAAATTAGAAGTGATTGTCAAACTAAAGGAAACATGTCAGGAGCTGGATGCGAGGAAAAGTACTCTTGAAGCACTAATCAGGACACTTGAGCAAAATGAAAATGCTGAGTTCACTGATGAGGATAGGCAAAATGATGGGGCAGAAGAGAATGATAGCCAGGCAGCTGATTTAGAGAAAGAGAGAGAGAACAGCGATGAAGATGGATCCCCTGAGGCTGAGGAGACTAGTGATGGAGAATCTGACAAAGGTAGGTCCAGTTCTGCATCTGAAGAAGAAGAATGACATATGCTAATGAAGTGCGGTGAAGCTCAAGCTGATTGTGGCTGAGCTGGTTTTGTGAACTGTTACTGTGATGTTTTGTTTTGTGTGAGTTCTTTTGGTTAGACCTATTTGACAGCAAGAATTGCACTGGTTATGTGATACTCTCTATAAGCAGTTAGTTTAATGTGCACTTCACAATTGTTATGTTACACTTTTGATCTATGTTACATCATTAGTTATAGCTTAATTTATGGCTAAAAAGGGGGAGAGATTAATAGAGAACAGCAGGTACAACAAGAAATAGAGGACAACAGGTGGAAGACTGATAGAGGACATCAGGTGGAAGACTGCTGTGAGCTATAAATGTGCATAAGCATATGTGCCATTGTACATATGAGATTCTTATGCTTGCAGGTGTAACAACAGGTGCAGCTGATGAAATGTGTGATAACAGCTGATAGTGTTGTTAGTAATGATGTGATATGTATTTATAGCTTGAATAAGAATGCATGTATGTTAGAACTAGGAGCTCTGTGCTGAAGAAGCTGGGAGCTAAGCTAACCTTGAGTGTGACTTCAGAATGTCATTCTGAAGGTCTGAACATCCACAGGATGGATATTAGTATGCGTGACTGTTGTGTTGCAGGTGAAGTGTTCAACTGATAAAGTGCATCAGTTGAGGGGGAGTAACTCTGTGTGTTACTCACTCAGTAAAGAGTGACATCTGTAGTGGTATTCTATAGATAGTTAACAAAGTGAGCTAACAGTAAGAGCTAACTGTGAGGACTCAAAGAGACTTGAGCTAGTAACTTTCCTGCAGAACAGGGAAAATGATAAGTCTTCTGCTGTGTGTAAATCTCTGATATAATGACAGAGTGTTTTAGCCAAAAATTTGCCAAAGGGGGAGTTTGTAAGTGCTCTTGATTGGCTGCATTTTATGGTAAAATACTAGAGCATGTATGTATTTCATAACTGAGGTTAGTGCATACATAATGTGGACAGTGCAGGGTAAGTTGACTTAGCTAAAAGCAAGTTAAACTGGATGTCATACCCAATGTTATGACTTAGGTCGTATGACATCAAGCGCAAGTTTGCGCAGGTTTGTTT
The DNA here is from genome assembly GCA_963859935.3 of Lathyrus sativus. Lineage (NCBI taxonomy): Eukaryota > Viridiplantae > Streptophyta > Magnoliopsida > Fabales > Fabaceae > Lathyrus > Lathyrus sativus. The sequence goes on from OZ012736.1 coordinate 431,107,923, forward strand.
TTCTGGTAGCTATAAACCAGGAAACAGAATAGGAGCTCAAGCTGGATATCAGGAGACTTTCTAGAAGCCCTAGGCGAACTTAAAGATCCCTGAATTAAGTGGAAAGCGTGCAAATCATTGAAAATAGGTTTGTTATGGATAAAACCTAATTTGTGCACCAAGGCCCAAAAGGACTAACAGCTGCTATAAATATTAGAAGATGTAATCTTGAAGAGCAGCTCTTAACAGAAGAAGAAAGAGTGCAGATTGCAGAGTCCTTGTGAGTGAAGAAGGCTAGTCTTCACGTGTGAATTCTATTTAGGAATACTTGTACTCCAAGCAATTGTCTGGTGGATGATTGCATTGGATAGGTAGATTCTAGGTTGTGTCTCACTCAAAGCTGTGAAGCAAGAGTGTGTGAGTTCCTTGATCAAAGCTGTGAAGCAAGATCAAGGTGTGTATGAAGTGTCTCTTCATATTTATTCTGTAATTGTGAATTGTATATCACTGTGGTGATTGAGGGGGAGTGAGTGGGTATACTTAGGTCTAAAGTGTCTCTAGGTTGAAGTGTCATTGGATAAGGATTAAGTGAGGAGTGTAAACTGGAGGTTTAACTCTGAATTGATTCTACTAATAGTGAATTTCCTCCCTGGCTTGGTAGCCCCCAGATGTAGGTGTTGTTGACACTGAACTGGGTGAACAATTGTTGTGTTATTTACTGCTTTTATTATTACTGATTATTAGTTGTTAAGTAGCAGATGTCACAGTGGGTGTTATAACTTTGGGAATAACATCCATCATGTGCTTGCCAGAATTTTCAATAAGTATCCCAACCATAGGTTCGACGATCTCACTCAGATTCATATTTTCCGCAATGATCTTCAACCACAACCAAAACTTCTATTAGATGTAGCTGTATATGGTTCTTTAATGTCAAAGAGTGCAGAAGACGCAATAACCATCATTGATCAAATGACATCAACGACCATCAAGTGTAGTACCATAAAGTACCTTCACCAAAAAAAGTCAAGAGACTTGAATTAGGAACAAATGACGCAATCTTGGATCAAAAAAAGTTACACATTCAGACTGTGGAAGAAATCACTAAGTAGTTGCCAAAACTTTGACAACAACTCAAAGAAATGCAAGAGGACAACAAATCGAAATATGTCGCTTTTTGTGAACTATGAACGAGTGACCATCCAACTGGCTTTTGTCCTCCAACTAATGAGTAAGTAAAATATATTGGAAATCAACTACAAAGGCAAGCACCGTGTATAGATAATCAAGGCTATCCACAAAGAAACAATATAAATTATGGCAAAGATTGGAGGAAAGATGCAGGACTGAAAAATAGGCAAAATCCTTACCAAAGCTTCGATCAGAATCCTCTTCAACCAAGCAGGACTTCAAAGTTAGAAGATACATTAAATTAGTTCATACAGTTGTCTATTATGAATCAGGAAAATACCGATGCTTCAATAAAAAATCTTGATACCCAAATAGGGAAAATTGCATAACAACTAGTTGACCAACAAGGGGGGCATTCATCACCAACACTTAGGCTAATCCAAAGAAACACTGAAACTCAATCAGAATCAGGTGTGAAAAAGTGATTGAAAAAGAAGTTGATGGGAATTCTAAAAAAGAAAGAGATGTTGTTGAATCAAAAGAAGAACACGAGGTTGGAAGAAAAGAAAGTGAGCAAGAAGATGAAATGAAAAATAATGAGGGAGTTTTAGTTGAAAATGAACAAAAAGAAAATGAGAGAAAACTGAACGAGGGGAAAAATAAAAAGAATCAAAAAATGAAAGGAAAGATGATTCCTCCTCCAGTGAAACACTTACCATATCCTCGTGATCTCAATAAGAAAGATAAGGAGAGGCAGTTTGTCAGGTTTCTGGATATTTTCGAAAGATTAAAAATAAACATGCCATTTTCTAAAGCCTAAGAACATATGCCAACATATGCCCAATTCATGAAGGAGGTTCTTATGAAAAATGGAGGTACACATATGAAGAAATAATCTAAGTGGACGTTAGCTGCAGTGCCATCATATAGAAAAACCTCCAGGAAAAAGAAACGGATCCAGGACGAGTTACATTACCTATTACTATAGGAAATGTAAATGTAGGCAAGTTATTGATTGATCTCGGTTCCAACATAAATATGATACAATTATCAGTGGTAAAGAAAATTCATGATCTTGATATGAAAAACACTAAGATGTCACTCCAACTAACAGATAAATCATTTCCCAACCGTCAGGGATAGCTGAAGGTGTATTAGTTAAAGTTGATAAATTTATATTCCCTATAGATTTTATGGTGATGGATATTGAGACACATGATGATGTTCCTCTAATTCTAGGCTGGCCATTCATGAAAACGAAAAGAAGAAGTCAACTTCAGTTTGTTTGAAGCAATCAAGCATCCAACCATCAAAGGAATATGTTGTCAAATGAAGAAGAGGATTTGATGATTGTATAACAGATCTTGAAATCCCATGAGAAGCCTTCATACTAAAAGAGAGAATGGTGATAAACTTGGGGGGCCTTCGAAAAAACAAAGGAATCAAAAGAATTCATGAGAAAGCCAAAACATGAAATAAATCCATTCATAATTCTATCAAAATATTCATGCTAATATGAAAGAGGGGGGACATAACAAAGCCACATTCTGGTGATGATTGGATCATATCACCAAGACCACATTGAATTCTCTTAAAACAAGTGTCAAGCTAACGACGTCAAACAAACGCTTGTTGGGAGACAACACAACTATGTAAGTATTTTATTGCATTCTGAAATATAGGTATTAATTTAAAATACTTAAATGGAATAAATGAACCATGGCAACAAAAGTCTGCAAAAAACTGGATTATGTCATGTTCGCTACGCGAACTCATTCTTGTTGAGCAAGATTTTTGCTGACAATTTTGCTAACCAAACCTTGTCTCGCTAAGCGAATTCAGAAGTTTCAATCATTTACATTACTTCTATATTATATAAAATGTTCTATGTTTAGTATGTGTATATGTTTTAAGTATTGTGTTTTCTCAAATGTTCGTTGTTTTGTGTTTGTTCTTAAGGATTGATCTTCTAAATTACTTGAAAAAGCAAAGAATACTTACTAAAAGTTTCAAAAAGAAGTAAACTAAATGTAATGGTGAGGATAATATTTTTGATAAATTGATCACAACAAAGGTACACATTTATTGCTTTTTGGAATGTTAGCATGATTTGGAAATTTGTACTTTGTGCAAATTCTATATTTCTAATGCAATAAACATGCCTTAAAACTTGAATCACTTAGGTCCTAACTAGAAATTGTGAGGAAGTCGTCCATTGTTCACTTATATGCTAAGGATTACTGATAATCCTTGTTTTAACTCGTTCCATTCATATTTAATCTTGCAATTGTTTTGAAATTTGTGAAGCATAGAAAGGATCAAGGCAATTTTTTGATGTTGAGCAAAACCAACAAACCAAAAATGGCTCCATCTTACCTTATGAGTGAGGGAGCATTTATGAACCCCTTTGAGCCATAAAAGGTATTAATGAATCAATGTTAAACTTAAACTAGTCCCTAAGAAAACCACTTGGTAAATTTTTTGTGTTTCATCAAACAAATCAAAAAGGTTTATCATTGATTCATTCTAGTTTCCCTGAAAACTAACCCTTAACCAACTTCGATAAATCACCAAAAATGAAGAGTACAGTTCTTGAAAAGAAAGTGAGAATTATTTAAGTTGTGGAGAGATTGTTTCTTGGGAAAGAAAAAAATAACTATGAAGAAAAAAAGGAGGATGCAATGAAAGAAAAAGAAGAAAAATGAAAAAAAATAAGCACGTGAATTGAGAAAGAAAATGAGAACTTGCATCAAAAGATTCATATGGGTGGAAAATAAAATGAGAAAAAGGAAAAGGGTGGATATGCAAAAATTAAGGTGCTCTTCATTAACTTAAACCATTTTTTATTCAAAAACTTTAGAAATATCTTTTTCTTATAAAACCCAACCAAGTTACAACCATGGAAAAGTCCTTAGTGGTCTATGTTTCATAATTTCAAAATGGATTGTTCATATGAATATATGAGTTTACGAGGATGTATGCATGGTTATTGAGTGAGGGTTCTCTTCCTACATTTTGAATTTTAAATCTTCATCAATATTATGAAGAAGTGTTATGTGTGATTTAAGAATAAGGAATATTATTTCTTCCAAAATTATGAACTGAAGTTTTTATGAAGAACTTGTTTCATATTCATGATTTGATTCTAACAAGGTGGTAAATATGACCTTTGCATGTGGATTCCACATTTGAACCATGCATTTTCATCTGTTCTTTAAAAACTGATCGAAAGAGAGAAATTTGGTAGGCAAAAAGTGCAATTAAAATGCTTTAGTAGTCTTCGATTTGAGGACAAACAAACATTCAAATTGGGGAGAGATTGATAAGTTCCAAAAGAGACTATAATTCCACATGAAAAATTGGTACTTATAGGCTCTCACTAATATATTCTAGCATTAAATCATCCAATCATGACATAGAATTGAGTTGTGATACATAATTGGTGGTGTCCTTTGATCTTTGGGTTATTGTGTAGGAATCACTATAATATACCAAAATGGATACACAAAGCATAAATGATTTTTGACATGTTCGATAGGAGAGCATCCAACGAGTCAAAGGCAGGCTTGCTCAACGAGCCTAATGCGAAACAGGGCAGAGAATCAAAGTGTATTTAGCTCTCTCGCTAAGAAAGAATCAGCCAGCTTCCAGCGGGAGTTGGCAAAGAGTTAATAAAGAGCTTCAAAAATCCACATTTTCTCCAAGCGAGACTTAGAGAAGTTCAAAGCCAATGAAGTAGAAAGTTTAAAAATCAAAACTTCATCAATCTCGCTAATCAAGTTGTAGCAAACAATCAATAAAGAGAAACAAAATCAAAAGTCAATACTTACACTTAGCAAGGAGAAAGAGAGATAGCTCGCTTAATGAGCTATATTTTGCTAAGCAAAGAAAAGTGGTTTAATAAAGGCAGTTTGAAATTTATTCACGGTGAAGTGAAGTCAATTGGCTAAGCGAGAACAGCAGAACCCAAAATATATAAATAAGTGCAGAAACATAGCATTTGGGATATCTGGTGCTTTTAGCATTGTAATAGCATAGAATATATATATATATATATATATATATATATATATATATATATATATATATATATATATATATATATATATATATATATATATATATATATATATATATATATATATATATATATATATTGAGAGAGAGAGAGAGAGAGATTTAAGGATACAAGCTGGATACACATCAACTGTCGGGAAATCACCGTTGATGTTGATTCATTTCAATTCCTCCATTTTGTATCATGCTACCATGATGATGGATATATGAAGTAGTTGTTTATTGATATTGATGTTATCCTTGTTTACTTATGTATCTTATAAATTCAAACCGTTATTAAGAAATACTTTTCAAATCTCGATCTAGGATAATGATTTGTTAAATGTTAAACTCTAGACATAGATTTAGGTTTAACACTCACCATAATGTTGAATATTAATGCTACTGAATTGTTTAATAGGCTTAGAGATCGTCGATTAAACAATACACTTGAACTCTCGTCTGGGTTTAGACATAAACACTATCGACAGGCAATGCATAATAATATTGATCAAACAACTAACGTTTTGTTTAACTGATCAAAAGAATATGTGTGTAATCGGTGGATGAACCCTAATCCCAACAAGCTTTCATATCTCTGATATTTTAATAAATTACCATTTTTAATTTTATTTCACTATTTACATTTAAACGACTTCATGATTCCATACTTAAAGCCTATTAACTATTGAACGACTGTGATATATCATCAGTCCTTGTGGATAGTTAAAAGAAATACTTACTTTTGATTACTGAACATTGTCATAACCCGAAATTTGACCTCCTCTTTTTGCCTTTGCATAAGCATGTGCATTTGCATCGCTGGCATACACATTTGATTTTTCTCTATGATCTTTGTTGCATGAACTTTCAATATTTTCGAGTCTATTTAATCACATCCTACCAAAGATATCACATCATCAAAACAAGCACAAAATAAAGGTTTCTATACCTATTCATCAGAGCAAGAGGTTGAAAATCAGAGTCACTACCACACCATCATTTTTCAGTAAAAATTGGGCAAGTTTTAGCTTGGTTAATCGATTAACCATTTGCCAGTGCAAATGGGTTAATCGATTAACCCTTGCAAAATTTGCAGAATTTTCTGCATTTTCAGAACAACGTATTATCAATCTGCCAAGTGTTCAGCCTGGTTTATGTAGGCTTCCTACCGCCTATCCATGGGAATTGCCTCCGAATTTCACTCCTCATATTGCTAGCAGTGGTGCCTTTGTGCCTTATAAACCTTTTGTTGCACCCATGCCCAATGATAATTCTGTTGCTTACCCTTGGGGCATGCCTACTCCGCTTCCACCTCCGGTGGTAAGTCATGATGATCACGAGATTCCTCAGGCACGGATTCTCTAGACTCCTGTGCCAACTGATGTAAATCCTCAGACTCTTGTCAGACCTTCTGATCATAACAGACCTACAGATTATAAACTGTTGGATGAAAGAATCAAAGCCTTTGAAGATTTCTCTACCTTTGGCATGGAGGCCAAAGACTTATGCCTGGTTCCAAATGTTGTGCTACCCTAGAAATTCAAGGTGCCCGATTTGCCTAAGTACAAGGGGTTAAGTTGTCAACGAAGCCACATCACCATGTATTATAACAAAATGGCTTCATACATAGACAATGATGATCTGCTTATCCACTGTTTCCATGATAGCTTATCTGGGGCTTCATTGGATTGATACATGAACCTTGAGCAAGGTAAGATCAGAACCTGGAAAGATCTATCTGAAGCATTCATGAAGTAATACAAATACAACTTATATATGGCTTCCACCAGTTTGCATATGCAAAATCAAGCTCAGAAAGCCGGTGAATCATTCAGAGAATACACTCAGAGGTGGCGTGAGATAACTTCACGAGTTCGGCCTGCTTTATCTGATACATAATCGGTTAACATATTAATGGGCACTCTTCAAGGTTTATACTATGAGAAGATGGTTGGTAGCTCATCCTCCAATTTTGCTGATGTTATGACCATTGGGGAATGCATTGAGAATAGGCTCAAAACAGGGAAAATTGTTGGCACTGTGAATCAACAATCAGGGGTCAATAAGCCACAAGGTGGGGTCTACACAGAAGAGAAAGAGGAAACAAGTGTTGTCATGGCAAGTGTCCGCTTTCAAGCGTAAACTCATTAGGATCATAATCAGTAAGCACAAGGCTGAGAGCACCAGGAACATCATAAACCCATGAATAATTTGGAACAAAGGAACGCTCCTCTAGATCCAATCCCTGTGATATACAATCAACTTCTCCCATATCTGATTCAGAATTTGTTGGTGGTTCCCAAAGCTCTGAAGCCACCACCAGGGCCATTCCCACCTGTGTATGATCCCAATGTGCAATGCAGATATCATGCTAGGTCGGCTGGACATTCGACTGAGTATTGTAATGCTTTCAAAGCTAAAGTCCAACAGTTGATTGACAAGAAGCAGTTAATTGTTCAAGGAGAGGATTTGTGGGTGAGCGGAAATCCCGTGTCCGTGTAAAGGGACAAGACTACAAAAGAATCCCTTGAAATAATTGATCAAGCCTGAGAGCATCTCCTCAACATTGGCAGTCATCATGTCTTCATTTCCATTTGTAATCTTTTTTTTTGTCAAGCATTGTTCACTTGTAAAACTTGTGTGTTTTTGAATGGTAATAATAATGAAATAAATATGCATGTTTTGAACAAATCCATTCATGTTAACTTATACTTTTTTATCATTATCACACATTTGATCAAGAAAAATCAAAAGAGAATGATGAAATCAAAAAGACATGAGATCATTGTCTGTATGATTTTGAATAAAACCCTGTTGACAATGTAAGGCATTTGTTGAATTCCTCAAATACTGAAGTTATAAGGAAGATAATCTCTAGTCAACCCCTTTGGGCCTTGAAGTTGGAGTTTCTTTTTGTATATACAAACCCTCAATCTTGACCAGGGGCAGGGTAAATTTCAAAAGAGGATTACCCCATATGCGAATCAACTACATCATATCCCTCGCAAGAGGTCGGAAAATCATAAATCCATAATTGTTGTCCCTCACCGACCAAAGGAGCGAGGCAGTCAAAAACCAAATCAAATAAGTGTCACACGATTTGTTAAAAACAAATCAAAAAGCAAAAAAAAAAAAAAATAGCCGCTAAGTCAAAAGCAAATGACTTAGGCAAAAATTAGGGCATCCTGGTATACTGCAAATTCAAAATAATTAGTCTACGCAAAAATTAGGGAAAGCAAAAACAAAGAAAAAGAAGAGAAAAATACTCAATAAAGAAAAAGTTTGTGTGATCACATGTGAAAAAAACAAAAGGTGGGTGACTGCCGCTCCAAAACCTTTGTCGGTTCCTCTACCGTCACATCTACCATTCAAACTCCTTTTGAAAGGTGAACGCTTGTGTCAAATTAGCTGAATATAGGGCTGGAGAACATCAAGGAAAATGAGTGGGTTAAAATAAATTTTGAGCCATATATCCTTTATTTCTTAAACCATGAACCAGACCACGTTACAACCCTCAAAAGACCTAATTGAAGCAGGGTTTATTTCGAAAGCATACTACGGTAAAATTGCGTCAAAGCTAACTCTTAAAGATTTGCTTATCATTTGTTTTGATATTGACATGGCATTCTAAATGGTGATCCATTCACTATATGTCATAATATTAGTGAACATACTTGGATTTCAAAACTGACATATGCATGGCATTAACATTACCACTTTCAAAACAAATACTTTTTACTTGCGAACAAGCACTTGACATCAAAAAGGTTTCACAATGGAACGTTTGATCATCTCAAATGGAAAAACTCCTGAACACTCCATTGAGAAAATGGGCAACCCAGTATAAGATTTAGTCAACCTGACCCGACAAACCTCTCAAAGATCAGTTGGTCAGGGGCATTCCTCCAAAAATTATTCAGCCGGGGGGAAAATCACTTCAAGGCATGCTAGGGCAGGCCACCTCAGGAGCATAAGAAGTCAACCTCTTCAAGAGAAGATTAGCTAGAGGCATCCTATGACACTATTGCTTCCTGACTTGTGACTGAGGTAATTTATGCAGATACCTAACAGACTAGGGGAAGAGGTGGGATACCAAAGTACAAATTCTCCCCTTATTTTGAGGTAAAAGCAATGGTCCATCAACAACTGCTAATCCTAAAGTAGGTGTCGAGGAATCAATTCTTTATGGATTCCATCCTAACCTCAACTCTTCTTCCTCCCACAACAAAAACCATTGCATAAACCATTCTCAAGCATTAATCATTTCGCTTCACTCATGCATATCCTTCACCTGGCATAGCATGAAGCCTTTGCATAAGCCCAACCACACTTGGCATCTCTCTAAAAACCCGATTACTGACATTCTACATATAGTAATCATCATCACATAGCGTTGCATGCTCAAACGGATAGTATATGAAATATTACACTATACCTCAAACAAGCGTCCCAATCAAAAATCCAGTTCTCGTCTGGTAGTCAGTTCTTGTCTGACTTGTCTCTTCTAAATCCAGTTCTCGTTTGGTAGTCAGTTCTCATCTGGCTTAATCAAAATTACAATTCTCATCTGGTAGTCAGTTCTCGTCTGACTTATCATTTTAAAATCCAGTTCCCGCCTGGTAGTTAGTTCTCTTCTGACTTGCCAATTCAAAATCCAAATTCCGCCTGGTAGTCAGTTCTCGTCTGACTTGTCTCTTCTAAACCCAGTTCTCGTCTGACCGTTTCTTTACAAAGTCCAGTCCTCGTCTGGTAGTCAGTTCTCATATTACTTGTCTCTTTAAATCCCAGTTCTCGTCTGGTAGTCAATTCTCTTCTGGCTCAATCAAATTCCAGTTCTCATCTGGTAGTCAGTTCCCGTCTGAACTGTCTCTTCAAAATCTAGTTCTCGTCTAGTAGTCAGTTCTCGTCTGACCGGTTTTTCCAAAATCTAGTTATCGTCTGGTAGTTAGTTCCCGTCTGATTTGTCTCTTCAAAAATTCAGTTCCCATCTGGAAGTCAATTCTCGCCTGACTTGTCTTTTCAAGCCCAGTCCTCGTCTAGCAAACCTTTCAAAGTCCAGTCCTCATCTAGAAAACGTTTCTAGTTTCCGTCTGATTTGTCTCTTCTAAAATCCAGTTCTCATATAGTGGTTAGTTATCATCTGACATTTCTTTACAAACTTTTCTAGTTCTCGTTTGGAAATCAGTTCTTGTCTGATTTGTCTCTTCTAAAATCCAGTTCTCATCTGGTGGTTAGTTCTCGTATGACCTTGCTTTACAAATCCCATTTCTCATCTGGTAATTAGTTTCCATATGATTTGTCTCTTCTAAAATTTCAATTCTCGTCTGGAAGTCAGTTCTCGCTTGACTTGTCTTTTCAAAATCCAGTTTCCCCCAACTGAGGATGTTGAGTCTGCTTGGCTACAATCTCTGCCTATCTGCAAAACAACATTTTAACCTTTGCCACTGCATAGCATGATATCAAGCATCATGTGACTATTGAGCATCATATCATATGCATCATAGCAAACTTCCCTTTTGACTGACTTATCTCCCCAGCGAATCTCAACCAAACCTTTTCTCTTAAGCAAATCTCTACTTTTTTCCCCTTTGATCGTCGTCGGCCAAATCTTTCGAGCTACTCTTTTATTTAATCCACTTCCATCTTGAATAATCAAAGAGCTAGCGCAATTCAAACATTCAGGTCCAAGAAGATTAAATAGGGGCAACTGTTGTAACCTGAAATTTGACCTCCTCTTTTTCCTTTGCATAAGCATGTGCATTTGCATCACTGGCATACACAATTGATTTTTCTCTGTGATCTTTGTTGCAAGAACTTTTAGGCTTTTCGAGTCCGTTTAATCACATCCTCCCAAAGATACCACATCATCAAAACAAGCACAAAATAAAGATTTGTATACCTATTCATTATAGCAAGAGGTTGAAAATCAGAGCCACGACCACAACATCATTTTTCAGGCAAAATTGGGAAAGTTTTAGCTTGGTTAATCGATTAACCATTTGCTAGTGCAAATGGGTTAATCGATTAATGTCATACCCTAATTTTTAACCTTGAGATTCTGTTTTTCGTTTCGCATTGTCTGCATAGCATATCACACATTTTATCATGCATAATATCCAATTTATCAGCTGGGATAAACATGTTGGAATTACAACCGAATTGATCAAATAAAAATCAACTGTGTAAAATAGTGGATGAAAAATTTCAAGAACGAGCCTGCAAACGTTAGTGATATTAATCTACATTTCACGTAGTTTAACCTGACGTTTTTTGGTCAGTTTAAGCCTTTTTAGCGGGTAAAATTTATTTCAAAATCTGATCAAACGTTGTATTTTCCTGAGTCGTTTATTTCGCGCTGATTATTTTGGTGTATTCATTTTATTTTTTCGAGCACTTTTATGCCCGACTTTTTATTTTGTTTTTAAATTAATTTTATTTAAATAATCATTTAATTATTTAGATTTAATTAGATATTTAATGTAAATTTTTGTTTTTATTAATTAATTTTATTTTTAATTTTTTTATTAATATTTTCATTTTACAAAACACAAAATCATAATTTTTAATTATTTTTATTCTTGTCTTGTAATATAAAAACACAAAAACATGATTTTTAATTCTTGTTATTCTTGTTTTGTCATAAAAATACAAAAACATGATTTTTAATTCCTTTTATTCTTGTCTTATTATAAAAAGCAAAAAAATATTGTGTTAATTGTTATTATTATTCTTGTCTATTTTCTAATCCTATATATATATATATATATATATATATATATATATATATATATATATATATATATATATATATATATATATATATATATATATATATATATATATATATATATATATATATATATATATATATATATATATATATATATATATATATATATATATATATGCATTAGAAAAAACAATCAATCACAAAAAAAAAACACCCATACCTTATCTTCCCACACCCAAACTGCAAAGTTTTTCATAAACCACGACATTGTATCGAGAGAAAGAGACAGAGAGGGCAGCGACGCGAGGAAAAAGGTCATTTGAGGGAGGTAAAATTGAAAACTCACCCTTTATTTTGAAAAGTTGATGTTGTGTTGTATTTATGTTAATTTTATATTTATCTTTGTAGTATTATTTATAATGTCATGTTGTAGTGTTTTGCGTATATTTGTTGATGTAGTATTATTGAGTTTGTAATTTAAATATGTGTCATGTCATTTAGCTAGTCTATGTTTGTTCATAAATTAAGCTATAATATTTTGTGTTAAATTTATAATTGCTTATGTGCTACTAATGTGTGTTATTTGAGTTTATGACTTGTGTGTTGCTATGCAAATTTTGTATATGTTGTTTGGACATTGAATATTTGTTTTCTGTGCATAAATCTATTTGTATTTGCAGTTTTTTTTGTTGTATGTGCATTTACGTGCTAATTGTTTTAATTGTATCAATGTGAATAATTCATTTAATTTTTTAGACTTCATTAGTTTATCTTTTAAAATAAATAGTGCTAAGTTATTGCCTTTTAGACTCCCATGTTTCCTTTCATTTGTAGCAAGTGTTTGGATTGTTAAAGTGCATGTGTATATGAGTTAACAGCATGTCAAGTGATAATAAGGAAAGTATTTGTACAAATATTTTGAATGTATTTATGTTGTATTACATGGTGTGTTTGCTCAAACATTGATTCTTTTTATTTAATAATATTTTATTTTCCTTCTTTTCTTTTTTAATTGATTTTTCATAATCTAATAAATTAAAAACATTTTTTTAGCTATTTGTTAATTGTTACATTTTGAAATTATTTCTCTAATTAGTTTCTCTTTAATTTAATTCATATAATATTTCAAAAGTAAAAAAATATTTTAATTATTTATTTTTGTTTTTTAGTTATTTAGTTATTTGTTGAATATTAAAAAAAATATAAAAATATATTGTAGTTATTAGTTAATATAAATATTAATATTTAAATTAATTAATAATTTCTTGTTACACGTCCAAAGGAAGGATCTTGTTCTTGACTTCATAGTCATGAACATCTTATTCATTTGCATCTTTTCCCTCTTCTTGATCCCTGATTCCTTTCAGATTGATCAGCTTAAGAGACACCCTCATATCCTCAAGTTAGATTTCCTTAGATTTTCAACTTAGACAACTTATAGATTAAATCATCTATTCTAAAAAGAGAATTATACATGATTCATCTATGTAGTCGAGATATAATTATTCTACCCCATAACATAGTCGAGAAAGACGTAGAATATTTTTCGCTTGAGAGAGGTATATGGTATGTGAAGCAAAGACCGCCTTCAATATGTTTGTGGTGGTTTAAGTCGAGTATTCTCCCTAAGATGACGACTTGTCTCTTCTCCTAGAATCAATCAACAAACCTTCTCCACCTGGAATTTCGACCATAGTCAAGAGTTCGTCATCCCTTTAGGGGAACTACGAATGCTCTGATTCCACTCCCGTCAGGATACGTAGGCACGAGATGCGACTTCTTGGTGAGCATACTTAGGAATAACACCTTTGGTCTCTCTTTTCTTTTGACCCTTTAGCAGACAAAATCACAAATAACACATTAAAACAAGAGGTTCCTGTAGAGTACTACAGATACTTAGGATGCTAGCACATTCCCTTAGTATAACCAACCCCCGAACCTTAGATTTTCTTTTGCTTTGCATTGCAATGTGTATTTTGGGTTATTCGCTCTTTTTCTCTTCCCTTGGATAAATTTAAGATCGATGGTGAATTAAGATTTCTGACTTAAGTTAATTAATAGCTTGATCTCTGATTCTCACCGCGACAATTAACCCTTGCAAAATTTGTAGAATTTGATGCATTTTTAGGACAACTTCCACTTCTCATTTTGGGGGTCTAACTTGTTCTAGCATTGTGGGAACATTCTAGATAGCTCTAGACACTTTAAGACACTTCTAAATACTTCAAGGAATTTGCTCCAATACATTAATTTGGATTGAGACCACCATGTTGCTTCATTTACAAGCATGTGACCCCTTAGATTCAAGTTTGCATTGGGATGGTTACCGAGTCAATTACCTAACTAACTGAGTTAACCTTCAACTTAGTTAGTTGAGGCTAAGTAACTCCAAGGCTACATCCAAAACTCACTCCGAACCTAGCAACTTCGAAGAAAAACTCTATATAAGTAAATCATCACCATTTCACAACAATCCTCAATCATTTTTGATAATTTTCACACTTGATCACTCTCAATTATCTCACATTCTCTCTGAATTTTCTGCAACTTCTACTCATAATCTTCTTCACTTTCATCCAAACCACATTAGAGCTCAAAACCTCCCTTAAAGAGTAGTAACTTCTTCATTGGAAGTGTTTTCTCTTGAGCTTAGTCATCATCATCTTGCTAATTCTTCTAGCTTTCTTTGATTTTTATTGCATTTGGATCCATCTCAAGTGATTACTTCAAGCTTATTTGGTGTAATTTCAATTTTAGAGTTTTTGTCGGATTTTGCTCGGTTTCGTTACGGTTCAATTGCAAATTATGTTTTCTATGAATTTATTTGAGTAGCTTCATCACAATCTATTTGCAACAACATCCAAGGAAAATCTCAGCCTTGTAGGTTGGTTAATTCTCACTCTTTTCACAGTTTTAATCGTTACTGTATTGTTTGGATGTAGTTTCAATATTTTTCTCGTTTGTGAATTGATTATGCCATGATTTGATCTTCATTCTTAATGTGCTAATTTATCCTATAAGTGACTATTTGTTGTTTTTGGACTTAATTTTTGTGCATGATTGTTTGCTCCAACATGTGAAGGATTGCATAAATCAAAATTGGACAATACTGCTTTTGGAAACTCAATTTTCAGGCTCTGTTCCAGTGTTAATCGATTAACACTTTTGCACTAGCAAAGTTGTAGATGCTTTTGATTGGCTGCATTTTATGGAAAAATATTGATGGATGTATGAATGTCATGATTGATGTTATGACATACATAATGAGTATTCAGCAGGGTAAGTTTGAATAGCTAAGAGTCAAGTATGTTGGATGTGATGTTGAATCTTATGACATCAAGCATATGACATCAGGGCGCGCAAGTTTTAGTTTCTGGTATTAGCTCAGCCTATACTTCAGGAAACATTTTAGGAAGCCTAGTTATCTCAGGCGACATATCAGGCATTACTGAGAATAACATGGAATGCCCCTGACTTAATTGGACGTGCGCAGTTTCATGAAGAGAGGTTTATCTTGGGTAAACCTAACTTCTGCACGAAGGCCCAAGGACTGTATGCTTCCTATATATACAGAAGTAGAAATCCTATTTGAAGATAGTTCTTGACAGGATTTTAGAGAACATATATTTGTGAGTGAAGAATTTTGTTCTTCACGTGTTTTTGTGTGTCTTAGGAATACTTGTAAACTAAGCAATTATCTATTGTATGATTGCATTGGTCTAGAGTTTTTAAGTTGTCTGTTAAGTGTGTCACTCTAAGCTTTTAAGGAAGAGTGTTGTATCACTTGATTAAAGTTGTGAAGCAAGATCAAGGTATGTTTGAAGAGTGACTTCATTGCCATTTGTAACTTTGAATTGGTTGATATCACTGTTGTGATTGAAGGGGGGTGAGTTGGTAACTCAGGTCTAGTGTTAGACTGAAGTGTCATTAGGTAGGTCTTAAGTGAAGAGTGCAAACTGGTTGTTTGACTCTGAATTAATTCTACTAATAGTGAATTTCCTCCCTGGCTTGGTAGCCCCCAGATGTAGGTGTGGTTTGCATTGAACTGGGTAAACAATTACTTGTGTTATTTACTATTTTCATTTACAGTTTGTCATTAAGTTTTGTAGTCTGTGTTATAGTGGATGTCATAATATCCGTGATAACATCCACTGTTGGGTACCTAGAATTTCAATTGGCATCAGAGCAGGCACCCTGCCTTTTATTTTCTGGGTGAGATCTAGGGAAGATAAATTCTGGTACTATAGACAAGGATATAGGATTCACAAATAGACCACCAATTTTGGATGGCTCAAATTATGACTACTTGAAACCTAGGATGATAGCCTTCTTGAAGTCTTTAGACAGCAAGGCATGGAGAGCTGCCAACTCAGGATGGGAACATCCAGTGAAGACTGATAAAGATGGAGTATCTGTGTTAATACCTGAAGAGGAATGGAACCAAGAGCAAGAGGCCTTGGTTCTTGGGAATTCTAAGGCTTTCAATGCCTTATTTAATGGTATAGACAAGAACATTTTAAGACTAGTGCGTCATTGTGAACTAGATAAAGAGGTTTGGGATACTCTCAAAATAACTCATGAGGGAACCTCTAAAGTCAAGATGTCAAGATTACAAATGCTGACCACCAAGTTTGAAAATCTGAGAACGAAGGAGGATGAGACTATTCATGAATTCTACATGAATGTTCTTGATATTGACAATACCTCAGGAGCTTTAGGAGAAAAGATGTCAGAAGAAAAGCTTGTGAGGAAGATTCTAAGATCTTTGCCTAAGAGGTTTGCCATGAAAGTCACTGCTATTGAAGAAGCTCGGGATATAAGCAACATGAAAGTGGATGAACTCATTGGTTCTCTCCAAACTTTTGAGATGGGAATGTGTGGTCAGGCTGAGAAAAAGAACAAAAGCATAGATTTTGTATCAAACACTGCAGAGGACCCAGATGAAGATAATGATGAAAGCAAGGAGAATCTCTCAGAAGTTGTAGCTATGCTTGGGAGACAATTCAACAGACTCATGAAAAGGGTAGATAAGAAGGGTATACTTAATGACAAGAACATCTCATCTGACATTAGCAAAAGAGCTAAGTCTGAAGAAAAGTCCAACCAAGGCAAAGGAGCTCAGTGTTATGAATGTGAGGGTTATGGTCACATTAAAGCTGAATGTCCCTCATATCTCAAAAAGCAAAATAAAGGACTTATGGTTACCTGGTCTGATGGAGATTCCGAGAGTGGATCAGAAGAAGAATCTGCAAGACATGTCACTGCACTAACTGGGTACATATATGTCTGATAATGATTCTAGTGGAGATGGGTTAACTTTTGATGAACTGGCAGCCTCATATAAACAGCTATATATCAGAAGTGCTAAAGTATGTCAACTAGGGGAGAAGCATAAGAAAATCATCAAAATGTTGGAAGCTGAGAAGAAGGAGAATCTTGCAACCATTGACTCACTCAACAGTGAGGTCAAAATGTTAAACTCCAAACTTGATCAGATGACAAAATCTGCCAGGATGCTAAACCATGGGGCTTACACTCTAGAAAAAATCCTACAGAGTGGTCAGAAAGCAGGAAACATGTCTCGACTGGGATTTGTTGGTGAACAGAAACCCACCTTGGGATTCAAGAAACCAAAGGCTGAAAATCATAAACCACACCGGATGTCACGACCGATGTCACAACATCAGAAAAAAAAAAACATGAATCAGGCAAGGAGAAAGTCCCAAAGGTGGAGGTGTCACTACTGTGGTAAATTTGGACACATAAAACCATTTTGCTTCAGTATGCATGGATTTCCTAGTCACACTCATCAAGATGCTCCTATCAAGAAGCAACAATGGATGGAAAAGGAGGTTGGTCTGATAGCTCATACTTCTCTGAGTGTGTCAGCTAAAGAAGAATGGTATTTTGATAGTGGTTGTTCTAAACACATGACTGGAATAAATAATCTATTGGCGGACATCAAACCATATTCCACTAGGTATGTGACCTTTGGTGATGTAGCAAAAGGGGAAATCAAAGGTGTTGGGAAACTAGACTGTCCTGGAGTTCCTAACCTAGACAATGTATTGCTGGTGAAAGGACTGACTACCAACTTGATCAGTATCAGTTAGCTCTGTGACCAAGGACTCAATGTCAACTTCACAAAGGGAGAATGTGTTGTCACAAATAGAGATAAAAAGGAATTCATGAGGGGAGCTAGGTCTAAAGACAACTTCTACTTGTGGGAGCCTCAAATCTCAAGTAACTTCACTATCTGTTCTATGGCCAAAGAAGAAAAGGAAGTCATACTGTGGCATCAAAAACTTGGACATCTTCATCTAAGAGGGATGAAAAAGATCATATCCAAGGAAGCCGTGAGAGGAATTCCAAAGCTGACTATTGATGAAGGTAAGGTATGTGGTGAATGTCAGGTTGGCAATCAAACCAAGATGTCACATCCAAGAATTGGCCATCTTGCAACATCCAAAGTTCTTGAACTGTTGCACATGGACTTGATGGGACCAATGCAGGTAGAGAGTCTTGGTGGAAAAAGGTATGCTTATGTAGTTGTTGATGATTACTCCAGATACACCTGGATAAGTTTTATCAGAGAAAAATCAGATGTATTTGAAGTCTTCAGAGAGCTGTGTATCTGACATCAAAGAGAAAAAGAATGTGGTGTGGTCAGGATCGGAAGTGATCATGGTAAGGAGTTTGAGAACTCTAAGTTTACTAAATTCTTCTCATCTGAAGGAATCAGTCATGAATTCTCCTCCCCTATTACTCCTCAACAAAATGGAGTAGTGGAAAGGAAAAACAGGACTATCCAAGAATCTGATATAGCCATGATTCATGCAAAGAAATTGCCTATGCATTTTTGGGCTGAAGCAATGTACACAACCTGCTATGTTCACAACAGAGTTACCTTGAGAAAAGGAACTACCTCCACTCTGTATGAAATATGGAAAGGAAGGAAGCCAACTGTGAAGTATTTTCATGTTTTTGGGAGCAAGTGTTACATCTTGACAGATCATGACAAAGGAGGAAAATGGATCCCAAAAGTGATGAAAGTATTTTCCTGGGATACTCTATCAACAGCAGAGCTTATAGAGTATACAACTCCAGAACAAAAGTCCTGATGGAGTCCATTAATGTCATTATTGATGATCAGCATGAAGAAACCAATGTCATAGATGATGTTGGAACATTCCTTGAGACACCTGCTGATGGTATGGTCAATGCTGAAGATACTTAAGTTGTAACCCCTGATTCTGAATCAGAAACTCCCAACAAAGAACCTTCTATCAGGATCCTGAAAGATCATCCCAAAGATCTTATCATTGGAGACCCCAACAGTGGTGTAAGGACCCGAGCTAGAGAAATCATCTCAAGCTCATGTTTTGTGTCCAAGATTGAACCAAAAAATGTGAAGGAGGCTTTAACTGATGAATATTGGATCAAGGCCATGCAAGATGAATTGGAACAGTTTAAAAGGAATGAAGTGTGGGAATTGGTTCCAAGACCTGAAGGAACAAACATCATTGGAACCAACTGGGTTTACAAGAACAAGTCTGATGAACAAGGAGTTGTAACCAGAAACAAGGCTAGATTAGTGGCACAGGGTTATACTCAAGTTGAAGGAATTGATTTTGATGAAACTTTTGCACCAGTTGCCAGACTTGAGTCAATTAGGCTGTTGTTAGGAATTGCTTGTATTCTGAAATTTAAATTATTCTAGATGGATGTGAAAAGTGCTTTTCTGAATGGATATCTGAATGAGGAAGTATATGTGGCACAACCCAAGGGATTTGAGGATCCCAACTTGACAGACCACATATATAAGTTGAGGAAGGCACTGTATGGATTGAAACAAGCTCCTAGAGCTTGGTATGAGAGACTGACTGAATTCCTTACCACCAATGGATACAGAAAAGGAGGTATAGATAAGACCCTTTTTGTAAAGGATGAAGGTGGAAAAATCATGATTGCACAAATTTATGTGGATGACATAGTGTTTGGAGGGATGTCAGACAAAATGGTAAAACAATTTGTCAACCACATGCAATCTGAGTTTGAAATGAGCATGTGTGGAAAATTAACTTACTTCCTTGGATTGCAAGTCAAGCAAATTGAAGATTCCATATTTATCTCCCAAAGTAAATATACCAAAAACATAGTAAAAAAGGTTGGGATGGACAATGATGGCCACAAAAGAACACCTACACCCACTCATCTGAAGTTATCAAAAGTTGAAAGTGGTACTAGTGCCGATCAAAGGCTGCACATAAGCATGAATGGAAGTTTTCTGTATCTAACAGCCAGCATACCTAATATTGCCTTTGCAGTTGGTGTGTGTGCTAGATATCAAGCAGATCCTAAAGTGAGTCACATAAATCAAGTCAAAGGATTCTCAAATATGTGAATGGAACTTGTGATTATGGTATACTTTACTCTCATGGGTGTGATCCTACTTTATCTGGGTATTGTGATGCTGACTGGGCTGGAAGTGCTGATGATAGAAATATCACCTCTGGTGGATGTTTCTTCTTAGGGAACAACCTCATATCATGGTTCAACAAAAAGCAAAATTGTGTCTCATTATCCACTGCTGAAGCTAAATACGTAGCAGTTGGTAGCAGTTGTTCTCAACTGGTCTGGATGAAGCAAATGTTGACTGAATACAATGTCACTCAGGATGTCATGACATTGTACTATGACAATCTAAGTGTTATCAACATTTCCAAGAATCCAATTCAGCATAGCAGAACCAAGCATATTGATATCAGGCATCACTTCATAAGAGACCTTGTAGAAGACAAAGTGATCACCCTGGAACATGTGTCCACTGAATTACAATTAGCTGACATTTTTATAAAGGCTCTAGATGCTGCTCAATTTGAGAATCTAAGAGGAAAATTGGGAATTTGCATGTATGAGGACCTATAGCAATTACTGGCCAGAGGGAGTGTTCAGGATAAACGATGTTTTATTGGAAAACACTTGGTCCAACCTACGTATTTAATGCATTCCACACCCTTGGCCAGTAAACCTCAGCATTCCACACCAATTTTCTTATTCCTCATCCAGTTCACTTAGTTTCCCTACTCTCCAAGATCTCTCTCAGACCTTCATTCTCAGTCTCCGCTCAGCATCAAAATGTCTTTCCATCATGGTGCCTCTTCATCCAAGACCCCTCCCAAATCCTCAGCAGATGCTCCTTCCACTGCTGAAAAGTCCAAGGGCAAGTATCCTCCTCCCACTGCTGACGAACTTAGGCGAATCAGAAACAGGGAAAGCTCAACATACGTTGACAAATCTATTAGGGAAATTATCGATAATATTCTCCAGACAGGGTGACCTATGTGTGGCATAACCATTCCTCTTGCTCGCATTGATCCTCCTTACAGCTCTGATAATGCACATGGCTCCAGCAGTGCAGCTAGGCCAGAGGAAGATTCTGATGACAGTGATGAGGATGTCTCAACAAACACTGATGACAGTGACTCCAGCTCTTCTGAGGAGGAAGATTAATATGGTTGTGTTGGTGGCTTGCTGTGTGGCTCATGATGATGGGTGTTGCTGGTTTGCTTGGGCTGATGATGAACTATTGCTTGTGTGCTGCTGGTGTGATAGTAACAGTAGGGCTAGATGTGTGTCTCTCACAGATGGAAGATCTGGTGGAAGACTTGGTTGTTTTTGCTGCTCTAAGTGTGCTACAGGTGTTGCTGCTAACATGCATGAGAACATGTTTGCTACTGAGCATGTTTGAACTATGCATGTTTGCAGGTGTGATAACAGGATGTTGTTACTGATGTGTGAGTTCCTAATATGTGTAGGAATGTATGTTAGAATTGTGAATTTTGGATGAAGCTGTCAAGATGTGTGTGTTCCTTGATGGAACCTAGTAGTATAATAACTGCTAGTAGTGTGTGTGTTTGCAGAATGTGTGTGGTTGTGCATCTTTTCAGGGCAAGTAGCACAGGATGTTTCACAGAAAGTCGTGACATTTGTAGTCTAGGCTAACAGGTGATTGTGTTCTTCAGGATGTCATCCTGAATGTCCTGATATCCATAATCCAGAACAATCTGGATAAATATGTGTGACTGTAGGTTTTGTTTGCACTGATGTGTTGTGCATCAGTTGAAGGGGAGTATCACAAGATGATCCACAGATTATTGTGATACCTGTAGTATGGACTAGCAGGTAGTTCTTAGGGTGTGAAGATGATTTGATATGGTAATATAGTTATGTGTGTTGTTAGCTAGTAGCTTTCCTGCATATATGGTATGATTTCTGCTGCGTGTGGTCTTTGATATGGTAACAGAGTGTTTTATCCAAATATTTTCCAAAGGGGGAGTTTGTAAATGCTTTTGATTGACTGCATTTTATGGTAAAACATTGATGGATGTATGAATATCATGACTGATCTTATGACATACATAATGAGTATTCAGCAGGGTAAGTTTGAATAGCCAAGAGTCAAGTATGTTGGATGTCATGCTGAATGTTATGACATCAAGCGTACGACATCAGGGCGCGCATGTTTTAGTTTCTGGTATTAGCTCAGGCTATACTTCAGGAAAAAATTTAGGAAGCCTAATTATCTCAGGCGACATATCCTGCATTGCTGAGGATAACATGGAATGCCCCTGACTTAATTGGACATGCGCAGTTTCATGAAGAGAGGTTTATCTTGGGTAAACCTAACTTCTGCATGAAGGCCCAAGGACTGTTCCACCTTAGGTAAGCATGACTTAGCATTTCACAAGTTCATTACATCTAGAATTGATAAAACTAAACTTGAATCTATGATTTATGGAGTTGGAAAAAATAATAGTGAAAATTTGGGGTATGATGAATACCGTTCTAGTTCTAATGTGGCATTGCATAAAGTACTTTCAAATTCTTGATCCTCTAGCATTTCTCAGACAATGTTAAGTAACTATTTTGTTCTTGCTGCTAATAATGAAAAAGTTATAAATCTAACTTAACCTATTGATCAGAAGTTTAAGGGTATTATAATATCAGAACCGGATAGTTTAAAAGCTCTAATTTCATCAGTATCTAAAGTATATGTATCATTAAGTATGAAAGACTGAGAAACTAAGGTTGAAAATAACTCCATTAAAAGTTTCTGGAAATAGAAAGTATGGAGGGAAGCTAAATCATTCTACATGGCAAAAGAATATGATAGAAAAGAACTTATTAAAACTAACATGAAAGTACCCATATATGTATGGGTACCTAAATCTCAAATTATCTTTGATGCATATATGCCTAAAGGAAAAGATGGGAAGTCAATCATGGTACCTGAATAGTGGCTGCTGGAGACATATGACACGAGAAAAGCATATGTTTCAAACCCTAAATTTGAAAGAGGAAGGAAGTATGAGTTTTGGAGGAGGCCAGAAAGGAAAGATCATCGGTACATATACCATTTGTAACTCTCAAACTCTCATGAATAAAGTTTGGCTGGTAGATGGCTTAAAGCATAATCTACTAAGCATAAGTCAATTGTGTGATAGTGGATGTGAAGTAATGTTTAATAAGAATTTTTGTTCTGCTGTTTATGCTGACAAAAACATTGTATTCAAAGGTAAAAGAAAGAGAAATATTTATAAAATAAATCTTTTTAAGTTTGCTTATCAGAAGGTCGTTTTCCTAATGAAAATTAGTAATGAGAAATGGATTTGTCACAAAAGGTTAGGTCATGCTAACTGGAGATTAATCTCTACACTTAGCAAGCAAAAACTTGTTAAAGGGCTGCCATATCTTAACTATCACTCAGATGCTCTCTGTGGAGCATGACAAGTTGGAAAGATTGTGAAAACCTCTTTTAAAACTATTAACATTGTCTCTACCTCTAAACCCTTAGAATTGTTTCACATTGATTTGTTTGGTTCTATTGGAACTGCTTCAATCAGTGGGAAGAAATATGATTTGGTCGTTATTGATGACTTCAGCAGATGGACTTGGGTAAAATTTCTTGGATCTGAAGATGAAACATACAAAGTGTTTAGTATCTTCTGCATTCAAGTACAATCTAAAATGGAAGTAAAAATATTAAAAGTGAGAAGCGATCATGGTGGAGAATTTAAGAATGAGCCATTTGAGAACAGATCTTTACAAGAAATGTTGGAGAAATGGAGAATGGTGGAGAATGGTGGAGAACCATGATACATGAGAACAAACTTCCAAAGTACTTGTGGGAAGAAGCTGCTAACACTGCTTGTTATATTCAGAACAAAATTTATATCAAATCAATTCTGAATAAAATATCGTATGAATTATCTAAAGGTAGAAGACAAAGTATATCTTATTTCCATCAATTTGGATGTACTTGTTACATTTTGAATTATAATGTCTACCTAAAGAAATTTGATGCTAAAGCTCAAAAGGGTGTATTTTTGGGATACTCTGAACTCTCCAAAGCATTCTAAGTGTACAGCTTAGAAACCCGAGTGGTTAAAGAGTCTATGCACGTTAAATTTGATGACAAAATACCTGACTATGATAAGTCAGAGTCTTTGGTTCAAGACTATAATCATTCAGGTACTCAGAATTCTGATGAACAGCTTGTGATATTTATACCAAAGGAAAAGAGTATAGATGATGAATATATCAGAATCTATTACTATGACTGAAGAGATACCAGAAGCTGCAAAAACTGAAGTCACTCCTACTAGTTCTATTGCTACTGATTCAAATATTGGTCAAAATAATGTTGAAGCCTCTGTTCCTCGTAAGAGACCATTTAAATATAAATCATTTCATTTAGAAGGGAAATTCATTGGAAATAAAGACGAGCCATTGAGAACCAAATCTGCCTTCAGAAATGATCAATCAATGCTCAAATTTATTTCATTGACAAAGCCTACTTCTATTAATGATGTCTTATCAGATGATGGGTGGATCGTGGCTATGCAAGATGAACTAAATCAGTTTCAAAGAAATGATGTGTGGGATCTTGTTCCAAGACCACAGATGAAAAACATCATTGGAACCAAGTGGGTCTTTCGTAACAAGCTTAACAAACAAGGAGAAGTCGTAAGAAATAAAGCCTGACTTGTAGCTCAAGGCTATAGTTAGTAAGAAGGAATTGAGTTCTTTGAAACCTTTGCTCTTGTGGTAAGGTTAGGAACAATTAGACTACTTCTCTCTTATGCTATTAACCACAACATTGTGCTTTATAAGATGGGCGTCAAAAGTGCTTTTATGAATGGAGTTATTACTGAAGAAGTGTATGTCAAGAAATCTCTTGGATTTGAAGATCTAAACCATCCAGACTTTGTCTACAAGCTTAATAAATCTCTATATGGACTTAAGCAAGCTTCAAGAGCTTGGTATGCGAGTCTAAGTAATTTTCTGCTTGAGAATGGTTTCTCTAAAGGCAAGGTTGACACTACATTATTCAGGAAAACGCTAGAAGAAGAAATCTTGATAGTTCAAATCTGTGTTGATGACATAATTTTTGTTTCCACTAATGCATCTTGTGCTACAATGGGGCTGGACTACTCTCAGTTGGCGAGGAACCACTATAACTGTTTTGTGTTCTTTGCTATTTTTATTTACTTTTGTTATACTTTTCCGCTGCACTTGTTATTAAGTTCTGAACTTGTGTTTAGAATCTGAACTCTGGTTCAGAAGTAGAAACGATTTGGCAAATACAATTCAACCCCCTTTCTTGTCTATTTTTCTCACCTTCAAAAGGTGTCTTTGAAGAGACATAAAAGACACATTATTGTATCCCTTAGGGTTATTCGAACTGAATTGATTCATAATACATGGAATGAATTAAGTGATTGATAACTTTTGACCACCATGATCCGATCATTTTAGTTCATTAAAGATAATAACTTGATTCTTTCAACGAATGATGCATAATTTGTTAGTGTTGGTTGAAAATATACATGTTAAGAAATTCCCACATTGTTTAGTTTTGTGAAGGAAGTGGGAGTCCAATGCTATATATATATATGATTCAAGTTTTTCATTCCAAAATGAACCAGTTAAAAGCACTTTAAGCTTGTATTTGACTTTTTTTTATATTGTCTCTTATACTCTTGGTTTTAGAGTGTTATGAGTGGTAGTTAAATATTTTCTTGGAGGGTGTAGATGTATTGGGGCCTTGGGGTGGTTGAGGATAGTCTATGTGTTGTAACAATTTTCACATAGTGTTATTCTCTGATTGTCATTTGACAATGGTTGTGATTTTTTCTCTAGTTTTGGAGTTTTCACGTTAATCTCTTATGTTGTTATTATGTTCCGCTTTTTTCTATATGCTTATTTATTTTTCCTAACAAGTGGTATCAAGAGCCTTGGTTTGGTGGGATAAATTTTTTTAGTATGTTAGGTGATTGCAGTTTTGACTGATCTTCCACATCAGAAAAGAAATTTTATACTCTATGTTGCTTGGGAAAATTTTGTTTTGTTGCAGGGAAGGTTTTGGTTGGAATGTCAAGTTTTTAAAGTGTAGTGAAGATTGACTTAGAGAAATTTGATGGAATAATTAATTTTGACTTGTGAAAAATTCAAGTCAAAGATATTTGATACAATTAGGATTACACAAGGCATTGAAAGGAAACATTTTCAACATGGACAACGAGATGTGTGAGGAATTAGATTTGAGAGCTTCGAGTACAATTTGCATGTCCTTGACTAAGAATATTCTTGCGAAGGTTCTTGGTACGTCGTCAGCCAAAGAGCTTTGGGAGAAACTTGAATGGCGATATAAAAAAAAGGTATACCAAATCATTTATTGTTGAAGGAGCATTTTTATAGCTTGCATATGGATGAACATACAAAAGTATTTGATCATCTAAGCTTTCTAAATGGTATTGTTTCTGAATTAGAAACTATTAGAGTCAAGATTGATGATGAAGATAAAGCTTTGAGACTCATATGGTCTCTTCCATCTTTCTATGAGCATATTAAACATGTTTTAATATATGAGAAATAAACTTTGAGCTTTGAATAAGTTGCTAGTAAGATTATTTTAAAATATTAACATTTTTTTTGACAACTTAGAAATAAGTGATCAGTTGTACATTTATAACAAAATCAATGATTTTTTTGTTTATTATTATTTACGGAGAAAGAGAATTATTGTACTCCTTTCGTTTTAAAATAAAAGTCGTTTAATGTTTTTACACATAGATTAAGAAATATAATAATATTGTTATAATATTTATATTTTTATTAAATTAATGTTAAATATGTGTTAGAAGTAGTGTACAAAGTAAAAATTAAATGACATAATTAAAAAATAGCACTAATTACTACATTAAAAAGTGAGAATAACATTTGTTTTAAAACAACTTTTATTTATTAAAATGACAATCATTTTAAAATGGATTGAGTATAAACAATTTCTAATTTCTGTTTGGTGAAATGAAATTCATATGTTTATTATCTATAATCTCAATAAGAACAGAGTACTTCTCTCCAGAGTCGGCCTTAGGCCCGAGTAAACAAGTTCACATTTCAAGATCTCTAGAAATAAATATTAATTATTAAATTTAATCTATAATATAAACTAGTTATTATTACAGTGGTAAAGGTCGATAGTTCAATTCGTAATACCTGTATTTTACTATTTAAATATATTATTTAAAAAAGAAAGAAAAATATCTTTTTTTTTTATAATTTATTTTTAAAATTGGAACAAGACTTCTAAATTCTCAGAATCGGCTCCGATTTTCTCTTATTATCGTTTTTGTTAGCTCTTTACAAGATTGAGGTTGATGTCCTGACCTTTATGTCCTTATCTTTGCTTAAAAACCTCTCCTAAATATTCTAGAAGGTTAAACTAATGAAAGCAAATAAGACAACAAAAAAATATAGATATTTAACTAACATAAAAGATAAGTCATATATCACTTGTTTTAGTGGGTTGGTATTCAAAAGACAAGATCAAAATAGAAAATTGCAAGATCAAATAACTTCAAGTTTAATTTCGTCTCTATGTATGAATGACATGACCTTTGCATCTCATGAGTCAAAAGGCTAATGCTTATATGTTCAAAAACGCTAACGAAAATAGTGACATTACAAAAGCTACACTATTTAGAGTTGAATTGAATTAGCCCTAGTCAAAGACTATGACATATGAAGTTAATTGGCTTATAAGTCTTGTCTTGTCTAGTTTAATTCTAGCATAATATATCATGCATGCTTCCTTTAACAATTCATGTTACGCAAGCACAATCACGTTCTATATATTGTGTTTGCAATGATATCACAATTCAAGTTTGAATGGGAATTAATAATCATGGGAAAAACATCATTATGAGAAAATCTCCACTAGCAGAAAATAAAGTATGGGGGTTAAGAGAAATCCTTTTATGATAGATTTGGTTTTGTGACTTTTAAGTAATGCATTTTGACTTTGATTTTAGACTGAATTATGAGGTACATGCAAAATTAATGTATGATAACGAGAAGTAATACAGAAGCATACAATTCATCATATTGCAAACTACTTGCGTATCAACTAGTCCCTTACAAGCCAAGATAAAATATTTACAAAAATTAAAATTTTATTATTGCTAACTTGTATATATAATACTATTTTATTTAAATTAACAAATATTAATATTTATTAGTTTATTCTTAATCATGAGACTGGGATCATCTTTGACCTGTTTAACAGTCATCTACATAACATTCTCACATCAACTATTAAGGAATTTTTATATGTCCTGTTTTATTTTATTTGTCAAGTATTTTATTTCGCTTTTAATTAACTATTTACTTATTTTTGGTTTGTGTATAATTATGTTTATTAGTACATATTAAAATTACGGGGTTAATGTACAGTATCCTAGTGTTGTAAAATCTAAAATACTGAATTTGATTCATAACCATAAATAAAAAATATACAAGCACGTGTTAAGCATTTATTTAAAACAATTGAATAATAGATATTTTATTATTAAGTTAAATTAAATTGGAGAATTGAAAAGTATTATTAATAATAGTGATATTAATGACCATTTTACTATTTCAGAATATTTAAATTAATATTTAATTGAAATACACTGATAGTGTAAAAGAATTATACACGGTTAGTTAATTATAGACGTTGGATGTAAGAAGAAGTTTGACTTTTATTTTAATAATCTGTAAATTAATGCAAACGGATGATGGTGATGAATTGACAATGTAAAAAATTTTATACTGTTAGTGCATAATAATTAATCTCTTTAAACTAGGCCCTTAAAAATTATAAAGTCAAATTATTATCATTTATTTGATATTATGTATTAATTCAAACTTAGTTAGTTAGTTACTACTTGTGTATATATATAATAACTACTTGTGTAGTTTTGTAATTGTAACCCTTCTCTCATTCAATATTTAATCTCTCTCTCTCTCTCTCTCTCTCTCTCTCTCTCTCTCTCTCTCTCTCTCTCTCTCTCTCTCTCTCTCTCTCTCTCTCTCTCTCTCTCTCTCTCTCTCTCTCTCTTCTTCTTCTTCTTCTTCTTCTTCTTCTTAAATGTTATCTCTATCTTTCACTTAATTAACTTCCGTATTCGCAAGGCGTAATAACACCGACATATGGTATCACAAGACCAACTCTGGTCTAGATTCAATAGTAATTGTAGCTATGGTTGGAATGGGCGACAACAACTTCCTTGCAAATCTTCCAGTTCTTGATGGCATGAATTGGAAAAAAAAAATGGGTCATTCAGATGATAGTCATCTTCAATGTTTAAGATGTGTCTGAGTATGTAGCAAATGGACTTCAACAGCTAGCAAAAAATGTGTCTTATTCTCAAAAGACAACATACAAGGAATCTAAGAAGAAAGACCAGATGACTCTATTTTACATTCACCAATGCGTTGAAGTGATTGTGTTTGATGAAATATCTCATGCTACAAGTTCGAAATAAGCATGGGATATATTGGAAAAATAATATGGTGGAGATGTTAAGGTCAAGAAGGTGCGCCTTCAATCTTTGAAAAAGTAGTATGAAATACTACATATGAAAGAGGGTGAAACAATATCAGATTTCTTCAAGGGTTCAAGAACTAATCAACCAGATGAAAAATTCTGAAGAGACGTTGACAATGAAAATGAAGGTCGAAAAAGGTACTTCTACGTCTCACTCCTCAATATGATATGATAGTAGTAACAATTGAGGAAACTAAATATCGGGAAACAATGAAAATGGAGGATCTACAAGGATCTCTTGAACCCAGAGGACTGACAATGAATCAAAGAGAGACATATAAAGATTCTGAACAAGCCCTGATTTCTCATTCAAGAAAGGGAGGTTTTGATGACATAAGGAGAAGGTGAAAGTAGGGAAAAGAAAAGCTCCAGAAAGAAGTCATGCCAGATAGCAAAAAGAAGAAAAAGTTTGAAGAAAGATCCAAATCCTCTAAAGGAGGAGGAGGATATAGAAAATTTAAAAACAAGAAAAAGTTTCAAGAAAAGAGAAAGATCCAATGCTTCAATTGTGAGAAGTATGGTCATTTTTCTTCAGGTTTCTAGTTTGGAAAGGGAAAGAAAAAGACTAGTGCAGTGGAAGCTAACATGCTGCAAGATGATTCAGATTCAGTCCCTTGTCATGCTGATGATAACTACCTCTAAAAGGGCTCCAGTTTCTGATGTGTGGTACTTAGGCTCTGGTTATTCTAACCATATGACTGGACACAAGGGATGGTTGACTGACTTTAACTTAAACAAGAAGATAAGTGTGAAGCTGGAAGATAGGAGAAGCTTAATGGCATAAGGCATGGGCAAGATTTCCATACAGAGAAAGGAAGGCAAAACAACATTGATAGAAGACGTATTATTTTTCCCTAGTATGTGTCGCTTCCGCGAAAATAAGGTGCCGGTAAAACAGAAGAGTCGCCACCTTTCTTTATTTATCCCTCAGAACGGGAAAGGAAACGATCGGAAAAACCTGACGAAAAGGTATAAGACAAGGTCATCGCAACCATTGTCTGGGTTCGGGAGTCGGTTACGCAAGGGGAAGGTATTAGCACCCCTCACGTCCATCGTACTCGATGGGATCCATGCTTGTTGTGTTTATCTGACGGGTTGGTTTTGTCTATCTACCTATCAAGGCTGGTCTGAAAGCAAAAGAAAATGACTCGGCAAAGCGTCGCACTTTATGCCTACGTATTCTCATCAGAGAATGAGAAATCAGAGTCAACGTAGTTCGACTAACTACGGGTTATGGGGAAGGTGGATCGCCAATACGTCAGTATTGTGCCTACGTACTCTCAACAGGTATGAGAGATCAGAGCTTACGTAGTTCGGGATAATACGGATTACGGGGATTCAGATTCATCTGTTTTATCGAGTAGGGTTAAACAGCAGTTCCAGCAGTTAGGGACAAAGCCTGTTTGCGGTGGCGCTGAAGTTTAACGACACTCTTTTCTTCAGAAAAGATTCCTTTGAATTACGGGCCCACGGGGCAAAAAGGTTTGAAGTTTGTTTTCTGTCTTTTACGGAAGAACTGTTTTTTTATGGTTGTTTGCAACTAGTATCGCACTAGAGACTATGACCTGAGAGTGAATGCGTCGCATGTCACCCAAAGGGTACCATACTAAACATCCAGACTGTTGAAAAGAAACTCTCCAACAATCCTTTCTCAAATAGCTTAAGGCTCGTAACGTACGACGTCAATTAACCTTTATTACTGTATTTTCATTTGTTTTGAGATGAGAAGAGAGCAGGCTCAACTAAAGGGAGACTATCAAGTCCTAATTTTGTCATGCCAAGGATTCACCCTATAGTTGAGGTTTGAAACAGGGAACTCCTATAATTTATCATGCATAGGTTTCAACCTAAAGTTCTAATCATCACTTCCTTATCAAAGGAAGTGAGATTCCTAGGGGATCATGTTAATGATAAACAGAAACAGATAAAGCGTCAGCTTAAACAGTAAACAATTAACGACTGTAAAATGCATGCAATGTAAGGGAGGGAGGAAATGTGTGTGAGGCATCAGCCTCCACAAGCTCATCTCAACCTCAAGCCAGATATGAATAACAGTAATCATACAGAAGAAGTAACATGCTATCAAGCAAAATATCAGTAACTGCAATCATACAGAGGAAAGAATGACATGCTATCAAGCGAACACAAACCACATAGGCAAGGGAGCTGGGCTCTACCGAATACCCGCAAGCAAATCCATACAGTAAAAATACAAGCAGAGGGAGCAACTCAACCTCTAGTGCAATCATGCTCCTAGCTTACATCAGTCTAGATATGAACTTATTCTAATGCATCAAGCAAGTCAAACAAAGCACATCAATACAGAAAAGAAAACAGACAAGAAAGGAAAGCAGATCAACCATCCCTACAACTTCAAGCTTCAGCTCTCTTCTGACAGCAGTTCAGTCTTCAGACTTCAACAGCTCTTCAGGGCTATCATCTTCCATAACAAGTATCAACTTGCTTTTAAGACATCCACATAAGTATCAACTTATTCTTCATTCCTCAAGCTTTAGCTCTTCAGTTCATTCCACCTTCAGGCTTCACTCCTAACTACAAGCATCAACTTGTTTCTTCAGGCTCTCAACATAAGTATCAGCTTATCCTTTATTCTTCAAGTCTCAGCTCTTCACTCAATCTCAATTGAATCCTCTTCATAAGTATCAACTTGGTCTTCCTGACCTTCAACTCTCTTTGCTTTACCAGTATCAGCTTGGTCCTCTTCATCTATAAGCTTCAGCTTCTTAGAGTAATCTTCAAACACAAAGAGGTATCAACTTCATCCTTCAATCTTCTTCAAGCAAGGAACTCCATCTTCTAACAAGGGAGAAAGTTTCATCTATCAAGAGCAAAGTTTGGATGATTGGTAGCAGAGTGAAGACCAAAGGTCACCACTAAGCATCCTGTCATCAGAGAAAGGGACCCTCAAAGGTTCTACCAACTTGCAAAGAGCCACACATCCTACCAAAGGAGGGATGAGGCCTTTACAAAGGGACCTTACATCATAGGGAAGAATGGAATTGATCAACATCATCCATATTTATGAAGGAAGAGAACTATCTAGAAGCTCTGCCTACAAAAACCCTAATCTTAACCTAATCAAAACTACACCACAAGAAGGGAAGATCTTCAAATCCAAGCCTCTTCAAGCAATCCAATGCATCTTCAACTTGTCTTCAACATCATCCAAGAACAAGCAAAGCAAAACCCTAATCTAAGGGAACTAAAGAAGTTAATCTAGTTGAGTTAGTGCACTAGAATCATCCAAAGTTAGCACCTAAACTAAAATCAATAAAAAATAGTAAACTATCTTATAAATTTCTACAAAAATTCCTAAGGGATCCTAATTCAATTAAGAATGCCTCATACAAAAACCAGGGACTAAATCATCTATTAAGTCCTAAAATTAAGTCCTAAATCCAAAGGTATCAACCATAAACCCTAAAAATGGAGCTTCTAAAGGTTTAAACCTAAACTACCACCTATGTTCATCACAAAAATGTGAGAAAAATCTATGGGGAGCATGCATCTCTATTCTAACTACTCACAAAAAATCAGGATCAAAATCATCATCACATGATCACACAAAATTCCACAAAATCAAGCATTAAACATGACTACTTTAATATCAATTAAAATGTAAAAATTCCCATAAAATCAGAAAATGCATGAAATAAAAATATTTTTTATCTAAAAAAAACTAGACCCTATCATGAATCTAATGCAAAAAGAATGGGGTCAATTGGATCATTCTTCCATTTTTTATGATTTAATCAATAACCAAGAATAAAATGAAGAAATTAAAGAAGATCAAAATAAAATAATAAATGCACGGTGCAGATAGTAGTAAAATCCAGTTCAATAAAGCAATTGGGCCAGCAGGGGGTGTGAGTAGCGCTTGGATCCTTAAGCCCACAGTCAGCAACTAAATGAAACGATGTGTTTCATTAAAGTTCTGACTCTTCACAAAATGAAACGCACGCGTGGTCGTTGGATGGGGTTCCTAGTCAAAGTCCATCCTGGATCTGATGGCTATCAAGTCATCTTCTTCCTTTTGAATCTCTGCAACTCAGATCACCTGCGCGCCCAAAACCACCGCCGGTGACTTTCTCCGGTCACCATTCCATAATCCTAGTTCAACATAGAGTCCACCATAGGCCACGATCCCTTAATGAAACATGTCCCAAATTTCCTCACAAATTCATTCATGCCCTTAATTCTCTATGAAACCTCAAGATTCACAAGAACCAACTCTCAACCGAAAATGGTAACATCCCTAATTTGTCACTAATTCTCAAATTAATGATCTGAAATCCTTCCTACACCATTCTACAATGCATCTATCATCCTAATTCCTATTGATTCTAACTAAAACAAGCCAGAGATCAAAGGTTACCAACCTGAAAATTTTGCGTGCACAGAAGTAGCAAGACCTCAAATCAAGCCCTCAAATGATCCAGACTCCTTCAATGAATCACTCTCAAGCTTCTGTATGCAATAGAATTGATTGAAATGGCTTAAATTCTTGGTACCAACTCTGAGTTGCAGGTGGAGAAATCTGAGCTCAAGAACACCAATCAGCCATGAATTCCTCTTGATTATGATCTGGAATCAATCCCTAGCATCCATGGAAGAGGTTGCAATCAAGAAAATGGATGGAAAGTGAAGGAATTGGTGAAACCGAATTCAGTTGCAAGCAAGAATTTTCCAAACTCAATCTCTGCTCTCTCCTTCAATCATCACCAACCTTTGTTTTGGATCCTCTCTATTCAATATATAGAGTGTGTAGGGATGATCTAGAACCCTCTAGATCCTTCCAAGGAGAAATTCAATCTCTCATGACATGAGAATTTCAACCATGTGCCATGGTATGCATAGTTCTGTTTGCAGCTTGAAACCAATCTCAATTCCTTCCAATTTCTCCCCTCATGACATTTTGGAAGTGTTTGGCTTGCAAGGGACCTTGATTATGCCTTGCATTTGAGTTTTGCACATGTTACTTATGATGTAAGTAACTACTTTTCAAAGCAAGTCCACAAATTAGACCTAAATTCAAAAATATGGCTAAACCAATGTTCTTAAAATGATTTTTAGAGTCAAAATGACCTATTACATGCCTTGGTTTGGATGTGTAGATCAAAAGTATCAATTTTCAACTTTGGTTCATTTAACTTATACCCTTATTTTAGGCCATTTTTGTAACTTTGAGCTACAAGCATTTCCAACATCTCATGACCTCTTGACTAGCCTTAAAACATCATTTTAAACAAGTTTGATGTTGAACATTTTCCCATTTGAAGCTTAGAAATAAGAGTTATGGCCTTATGGTTGAAATGACCTATAATCTCCAAATGACCAAAATGCCCTTGACTTGTCAAAGCCATAACTTGAGTTCTACAAATCCTATCAAGGACTTCTAGTACTCTCTAGAAATATAAGAGGACAAGGAACAATATTCATGTTGACCAAAAGTTCATAGGAGTCATCCTTCTAGGGTAAAAGTTTCATGCAAGTTGGGGAACTTTCAAACCCCCAAATTCACATACCTCAGATGACCTGTAACTTGTCAAAGCCATAACTTGGGTTCTACAAATCCTATCAAGGACTTCTAGCACTCAAATTAAAGCTAAGATCAAGCTCTACAGCATTCATGTTGGGGGCAAGATGAGATGACAATCACATCTTGAGCTAAACTGCCTTGAAGATAGGGGTCAAACTAGGGGATTTTACACTATCAAGCCTTAGAAACCCTAGCTTGAAACTTATCAAACTCTCCAATCATGATGAGTTAACCTTGGAATCATCCTTATAACATCTCAAAGCACCAATCCATGATCACATGGATCTTGGGTTAGGTATCAACCTTCTCCAAATCATCAGTTGACCTAGGGTTGACCCAGTCAAACCCTAATTGCACCACTCATGGCTGAGTCTTCTTAATCTTGCACAATGACCTGTCTAGGCCTCAAAGTGATCTTCAACACTTCTCATGAGCTCTCTCAAGACCTCAAGTCCAAATTCATGGCTTCAGAATCATCTGATGACTTCCCACAAGTCCCAAGCTAGGAGACACACCCTCTTGGTTTCAACCACTCTCTCTGAGGATTTTTTAACTTCTCTGACAAGGATATCAACCCTTGGACACCTGAATAACCTTCTTAGCTAGCTTCAAACTCTTGTTTAGATCTTGATTGGTAATCATACCTCTTGATCTCCTGCATACATGTCAATGAAATGCAAATGATAATGCTAATGTGAATGAAATGAAACACAAGCTAGG
Source organism: Lathyrus sativus (assembly GCA_963859935.3). Classification (NCBI taxonomy): domain Eukaryota; kingdom Viridiplantae; phylum Streptophyta; class Magnoliopsida; order Fabales; family Fabaceae; genus Lathyrus; species Lathyrus sativus. The sequence continues at coordinate 431,144,040 of OZ012736.1, forward strand.
TAAAGAAATGTTGGGCAAATTTTGGGGTGCAACAGTATGCAATGTAATCTGCTGAGAATTGGTCAGTTGGTAGAGGAAGGATTCTCAGTAATCATGGAAGGAGGCTTACTAAAGTTGTATGACAAGAAGAAAAGGATGGTTCTGAAATTAACTCTAACCAAAAACAAAATATGAAAGGCTAGTTTGAAGGCCTCAAAATCACATTGTCTTTATTCATCACTTTTTGATAAAAAAAAGGCTGGCTTTGACACAAAAGGTATGGGCATCTGAATTTTGGAAGTCTAGCCAAGATGAATATTCTAAATTTAGTATAAGGATTACCTAAGATAGTGATACCTGATAAAAACATGTGATATATGCATGCTTGGGAAGCAAAATAGGTTACCTTTTATGAAGCAACTATCAATGAGAGCTAAAGATGTACTGAATGTAGTTTCATCTGACATTTTTGGACCTTTTAAAACTCATTCTTGTGGAGAAAGCAAGTACTTCATCTCATATGTAGATGAATTCAGTAGAATGTTGTGGGTGTAGCTGATAAAGACCAAATAAGAAGCTTTCAACATGTTCAAAAGGTTTAAGGCTATGGCTAAAAAACATAGTGGAAGACTAATTAAGATACTCATGACAAATGGATGAGAGGAATACAATTCTCATGAATTCAAACAATTAAGTAACCCTCCCCCCCCCCCTCCCATACACACCTCAACACAATGGTATAGTTGAAAGAAGGAATAAATGTTTGGTTGAAATGGCTAGGAGCATGTTGAAACAAAAGTCATTGCCTCATAAATTCTGGTGTGAAGCAATGTCTGCTGTTGTTTATGTTCTAAATAAATGTCCTACTAAAAACTTAAAGAATCAGGTGCTAGAAGAATTTTAGAAAGGAACCAAGCCTTGCATTACTTATCTCAAGCTATTTATATCATTATGCTATAGACATGTTCCAGATGAAAGAAGAACCAAACTTGAAGATAAAAGTCAACATATGATCTTAGTTGGTTACCATTCAACTTGAGCATATAGGTTATATAGTCCAGTTACTGAGAAATTGGTGATCATTATAGATGTAATCTTCAGAGAAGCAGAATCCTGGGATTGGAACCAAGGTGGATAAATAAAAATATTAGTTCCAATGCAGGCTATGATGCAGTTTGATCCTGATGAAGTGAATCCAGTCTTAATTGAGACTCCAGTTGAGACTATAAATCCTACTCAAAGGGAATGACCAACCAGAAATAGATAGATACCTGTAAGGTTGAATGATTATGAAGTTTTTCCTGGCAATGCAAGATAAAGTGTGGAAAGATACGATGAAGGAATAACTAAGTTCAATTGAAAAATGTGGCACGTGGAAAATGACTCACTACCAGAAAGAAAGAAGCCAATTGATGTGAAGTGGATTTTCAAAGTTAAGCTGAGTCTAGAAGGAACAATAGTGAAACACAAAGTAAAACTTATGGGAATGGGTTTCCTTCAAAGGCAAGGTATGGATTACTCTGAGGTATTTGCACCAGTGGCAAGGTATGAGACTATAAGACTTATAGTGACATTAGCTTGCATTAGAAGGTGCACTTTGTCACACATGGATGTAAAATATGCATTTCTAAATGGTACCCTTGATGAATAGGTATATATGTCTCAACCTCCAGAATTTGAAATAAAGGGGGAAAAAAAGCATATGGTGTATAGACTATACAAGGCTTTGTATGGTTTAAAGCAGACACCAAGAGCCTGGAACAGGAGAGTTATGTTTTCTTCATCAGTCATGGTTTTAAAAGTCACTACTTCAAAGTACACATTCGGTAACACTAATACTAATACGGTTAGGCTTTATACCGTTGTAATATTGCAAACTGGATGTGTCTGATATATTTTTTATTTTTTTGAAAGTTATTTAATCACAGCTGAGGTAAACAACCATGGTGATAAAGTAAGCGTTACAAGCTTCAAATCCTAGCAACTACATTTTTTCAATTTTTCCTATTACAAAAAGCGTGTGTCACTTAAGTTCATAAATAAAAAATTGAAAACTATTTAACCACGTTTTTAATATTCAACTGTTGTAATATGATTGTATAACCTTTTCTCTGCCCGAAAGAGCGAAACGAATACAATGATGATTGGATTTTTTTCATTTCTCAAGACGGTCACAAGTCATTCAATAATATCAACCATTAAAAGTAATCACCGCAAGCATTAAATCATCATATGTTTCATTTTTAATCTCTTCTATAAATGCACACTTTCATATAATAAATTTCCACTTCTTCAAACTATTCTTCTTAAATTCCTTGCTATAAAAACATGATTTCTCCATCTCAGAATGCTAAGAGAAATAGCTCAACAAAAGTCACTGTTGAGAACCAAACAACCACCATTGTACAACACCATCAGCAGACAAATGAGGAGGTCTAACCATCTTCCTCGACTGTTTTCAGGGATGCGATGCGGGCGAGGAAGGCCAAGAAGAAGAAGAAGAGAAAGGTGTCGAGGAAGACTTCTTACTACGACTCAGATGAGGGTAGTGAGGGGCGAGTTATAGATTTGGAAGATTTCTTTAGTGTTAGGGGATATTGTTCTAATCTTGACAAAATTATGTAATGAAAAAATTATTTTTTATGTACTCTTCCCACCTTAATAAAATTTCTTTATTTTTGTTTTATATACTCTTTCCTCTTTACAAAAAAAGAATAGTTCACAACCAAGAAAAGTAACAACAACAACAATGAATAATAACAATAACAACATTAAATAACTCTCTCACCATTAAGTTCATAAATAAATAAAATATTTAAATTTATTTAACCATGACTTTACTATAAAACTGTTGTTAAATTTGAAAATTGCATCGCGGTTTTTCTATGCCAACTGTGACGAGAAGTGATATTTTTTAGTATATAAGCGAAAGTATCTATCGTTCAGTACATAACAGTCATTTCTCTCAACAGAAAACCCTAACATATTTCACTCTCTTATCTCTCATAACGTAACCCTAATATCCATGTCACTCTTTAAACATACTTCAACCTTTAAATTCGTCTTCACTCATCGCTACCTTGAATTTTGATATTTGTTCATTAAATTTATGCTTCGATTTCATTTACGTTTCTTGTTAAAAATGGGTTCTCCTTTTTTTATTTGGTGAATGTTCTCATTTTTTTAGTTTTTTCTTCACCACCTTAACAAAGCGCATACTTTGACTATGGCACATATGGTTCGTGTTGCTATGAAGAAAAATACAAGTATGAAGCTATTGTGTAAACTTCATTCACCTTGTACTTGTTCTTCTTCATAGCATCATAAACTAGATGTACTTCATAACTTCTTTCAGTTCCACGATTAGTTTCAAAAAAGGTGTGTTCTTGAAACATTTTATTATATTTTGTGTTGTTGTATGTTGTTGTTGATTAATGTTCTTAGAACTTCATAATTTGTTTTTGTTTTTGTTTATTATATCTTGCTTGAACCTTTTTTTTTATTTATTGTATATTATTGTGTTGTTGATAAATGTTTTTGTTGATTAATATTTTCAGAACAAGAACAAAACATTGTTAAGTCACAAGAAAGAAGTTTCTTGTGACTTAGTAATGTTTTGTTCTTTAAATTCTTATGGAGGTTACACAGCAGATGAAATTGAATTTATTATATGCTATGTAGATTGTTTGTTTCACTAACCCTTCACTGAAAATACATTTCGTTTAAATTGACATAGAAACTTATAATCTGAAAATTAAGTTGTATTTGAAAACTAACTTATATCAATCAATGTTTTGCAAATTGCATCTGTATCATTGTTCATCTCACGTTGGTTAACATATATAATGTCGGTTAATAACTTGATTCCTTCATCACATACATATCTTATCTTATAGTTTAACAACAATTTATTGATATTATTAAAATTAAACTAGAATAGAAATAATTTATGTCATGAAGGACTTAGACTATTAAACCACATTCTATATGTTAAAGAGCGAGAAATGAATGATGAGATGCATGCAATTTGGAAAATAGTGGCTTGTTTAAGTTGGTTTTCAAGAATAGTTTAATTTTCATATTATATACTTCTTCATCAATTTGAATGGTTATATGTTGTTGCGAGATTTATTGAAAAACAAGCAATCTACATATTATATAATAAACTCTAGGTACTTTCAACAACGATTGTTTATTTTAACCGTGATGAAATATTATTTACTTAAATGTATATACCATAATGGTTGATACAAGTAATCATTATGGTAGGTAGCGTGCGTCATGCCTTACTATCAAGGTCTCGCGGTCGTGGTGGAAAGCACCAGGCATACAATCACCCCTTACCTCACAACGGATGGTCAAGCGTTGTGGTATCCCTTTTTCAACCGTTGTCGTATGGATTTTCCGTAGTAGTGAATGTTAAGTTGAGTATGGTGTGTATGTAAAATACATGCAAGGTGAAATACTATTACTAGTATATTTATATGTGGATGACCTCTTGATAATTGAAGAATCTCAACTGGAAATTGAAGACCTAAAGAGTATAATGAAACTAGAATTTGAGATATCATATATGGTTAACTTCTCATACTTCCTTAGTATGGAGTTTATATACAAAGAATATGGAAAAATCTTGCATCAATCAAAGTATGCTACTAACTTGCTGAAAAATTTCAACATGTTAAACTGCAATGGTGTTGTGACAACTTTTGAATTAGGTCAGAATCTGAAGAAGATAATGATGAAGAAATGGTAGATGTTACCTTGTACAGGAAGATGATTTGATCATTGAGTACCTATGAAATAGTCAACTAGATATGAATTTTGTTATAGGAGTATTAAGCATATTCATGCAAGGTCCAAGGAAGTCTCATCTGCTGGATGGGAAAAAGTGTTAAGATGCATCAAGGGAACCTTGAAGCATGGTGTATTCTTCTCATGTGGAAGAAAGAGAGGCAAAGAAGAGGTGATAGGATTTTCTAATTCAGACTGGTGTGGTGACAAATTGGATAGGAGAAGTGTCACAAGTTATGTTTTCAAGTTTTAAGGAGCTCCAATCTCTTAGATCACTAAGAAGTAACCTGTTGTGGATCTGTCTAGCTATGAGGCAGAATATATTGCTAGTTGTTCAGCTGCTTAGATTGAAGTTATATTGACTGAACATGGTGTGAACATTCAAGTACTAATCAAGCTCCTTGTTGAAAACAAATCTAAAATAAACTTAGCAAATAATTTTGTCTCTCATGGGAGATCCAAGCATATTGAAACATGGTTTCATTACATAAGGGAAAAAGTGAACAAAGAAGGTTGGCAATGAGATATTGTCATATAAAGGATCAGATTGTTGATATCTTGACTAAGGCTAAAAAAAGGAGAATAATCTTCTAAGCTGAAGATAGACAGGGGAATGGTGTCATTTGATTCAGAGGTTAGAATGACTTCTAGATCACTAGCCTGTGAAACTTTGATGGCTTTTGAATCATCATCCTCTGAAGGTGTTAGAGGCTAGAACAACGTAGTCTCTAAAGTGGCAACCTCTAAAGGAGTCAGAGGTGGGAAGTACTTCTAAATCTCAAGAGTCTGAAGCAGCTTCTGAAGAGTGAGTTTAGTCTAAAGATGCAGAGTCTGAAGTATCAGTTTCTAATGTATATCACTTTGAAACAAGGGAGTATTTTATGTATTAATTCAAACTTAGTTAGTTAGTTAGTTAGTGAGTTAGTTAGTTACTACTTATGTATATATAATTACTACTTGTGTATTTTTGTAATTTCAACCATTCTCTCATTCAATATTCAATAGCTCTCTCTCTCTCTCTCTCTCTCTCTCTCTCTCTCTCTCTCTCTCTCTCTCTCTCTCTCTCTCTCTCTCTCTCTCTCTCTCTCTCTCTCTCTCTCTCTCTCTCTCTCTCTCTCTAAAATTGTTTTTTATTTTTTTGTAGGAACGTCATTCGCTAAAAATTATTAACAATGGGCATACGATTAGTGGCTTGCCTCAGCCGAATAAGGAGTGGTTTCAGATAGTTTTGTCCCTGTCTGAGATGAAGAACTTGTGGGATTCTTAATGCATTCATGTAGAAATGGCACCCCGAGACATCAACATTTCATCTCACACATAGTGAGATGTCTACCACACACTTTCGCAACTGCGAAAAAACAACCGGCAGAAAAAACAGAAGAGTCGCCACCGAACGTTATTTATCCCGACAAGGGAAAGGAAACGATTGAAGAAAACCTCCAAAAGGGAGAAGACATGCTCTAGCAACCAAGTCCTAGGTTCGGGAATCGATTATGCAAGAGGAAGGTATTAGCACCCCCCTCGCGTCCGTTGTACTTAACGGGATCCACGTTTGTTGTTCTAATCAAATAGTGTGCAATCTAAAGCCTATTGCTAAACAGAAACGAAAAGGAACAAAAAAACAAAAAGGAGACTCGGTGGGACTTCACCGTCCAAGGCCTACGGATTCCCTCGTGCAATGGGAATGTCATATCCAACATAGTTCGGATGACTACGGGTGAAAGGGGAAAGGTGCTCGCCAAGACTTTGTCGTCTTGTGCCTACGTATCCTCATCTGCTATGAGTAATCAAAGCAGCTGATGTTCGGCCCAAGAATTGTTAAGTGTTTTTATTACCAACGTTAAGTTCGCATTCCAGCAATTAGGGTCGATGCCTGTTTGCGATAGAATGGAAATAACATGCCTTTCTAAAAATGATTTGATAGACAAACCTAAAGGATAAAATGATTTGAAGTTTGTTTGCGAGTTTTAACAGAAGTGGATTAAATTTGTTACAAATGTGCGTCGCACTAAAGTCTATGACATAGGATCGAATACTTCACGCTAACGATCCAAGCGTCTCGCATACGAAGTATCCTAAGACGAGGTTAGAAATTCATCTGCAAATTTTTTCCCATGTGCTTAAGGCTCATGGCGCATAATGCACATCATATTTATTATGTGTTTTGATTTTGTTTTAAGAAGAGAAAGAAGACTCAAAGGGAAAAGGAAAATCTAAGGGAAATTCACCTAGATGTTATCATGCAATATGGCCTTATAGTTGAGGATAAGAGAGAAATCTACCTAATGTTATGATGTAAATGATGGACCTAAGGTTAAGGTTAAAAGGGAATAACCTAATGTTGTCATGCAAAAGATTGAAAGCCTAATATCTATCCTACTTTGAACCTAATAAAAAATTAAGTTCAAACTAGGAGCCTTAAGGGAGCATGTGATCAAACATAAGTAAACATTAAAAAAATTCAATCTCAATAACAAATAAAAACTCCAAGACTTAAAGGAAAAGAAAAGAGATGTTAAAACAACACATGTATGCATTAAGTCAAAAACTACATCAACAACAGTGCCCCAACACATCATAGCTATAAAATCTAGCAAATGACCAAAACAGCATTTAACAGCTCATGTTCTCAGCACATAACATGTGTAAAATGCAGCAGGCAGAAAGGACACAATTAACAGCATGTTAATATCAAGACAACAGGTGTAAAAGCCTAGGCAACATGTACGTATCAACAATGAAACAATAATTCAAGCAAGCAACAAATATAAATGAGTATGTATAACAAGTAAAATCAAGCATGCAAATAACCAAGATTAAGCAACACATGGCATTTATTCAAGAACACGCATGATTATGCATCCACACTTTAACAAAGGCATATGACATTGTGAGGATCGTGTATCAAATAAGGTAGATTGACGAACATGTATCAACAATTAAGCACAAGCAAGTCCAACAAGATTGCACAATCAAGCATTCACCAACAACAATTAATTGTTTCGAACAATCATACAGTTGCAGAATTGGAAACAAATGTGAGCATGTATCACAAATTCAACAAGATAAGCATCAAGAACAAACAAAAACCATTGCAAAAATGATTATGCAACATGATCATCACACCAAGAGTGCAAGACAAAATTTAAAGATATGCATCACAAAACCACGAGTCGCGCGTCGAAGAATCACAAGCATGCTATCAAGTATGACGAAACAACTCAAAATAATCCACAAATATGGAGCATGTTAATTCATGAAGATTAAAAGTTGAAAGAAATCAAAACAAGCTATAAAATATACAAAAATGACATTATGCATCAGTGTTAATCGATTAACCATTTGCTAGGCAAGAATGGTTAATCAATTAGCCCCTTTTAAAAAGCCAATGGAATGGAAATTAGGAGTTAAATATGGTTTGGAGTGTGGATTAGTATTAGGAATGGAAATTAGGAGTGAAATTATGAATGGAAATGTTTGAATTTTTGGAGGGAAGTGAAATTAATTTTGAATAATGAATTCAAGTGATTGAAATGGAGTAACACATGCTGTAGTGCAAGAAATTGAAGTTTCTGGGAAAATTTTACATGGGTTAATTGATTAACCATTTTCTAGGAAAAATGTGTTAATCGATTAACACATGAAAAATTTGATTTTTTTTTGGCGCCACGAGGGAAGCCTAGGGAATCAACTGTTGCCTCCATAACTTTTGATCTATGCATTTTTTGGATTTGCTTCTTTCTACAACTTGTAGTTTATGATGTTCTCTTTAATTTAACTATAAATTTGCCTCATTTGGATCAAAGACGGGGAAATTATGAATACTACAAGATAGCCCCATAAACGCAAATCCTGCACAAAACCCTGACTTAGCAACTTCTTCTGATTTCATGATTTCTCCTAATTTCTATTGAACAATCTTCATATATAATACCATGGATGATGACTTGAAATGCCCAAACATGACCCTAGAACTAAAGTGTTGACTTTTGTAGGGCGTCAATTGACTTTATGACCAGATGAATTCGATTTCTCCTCTATCCACTTTAGACACTCTTGAAATAACTTATGATGAACCATGATGCATATGTAGATATTTTGAGGTGTATGTTGGCCCATGGAACCTTGTCTTGCTCAAGAACAAAAGATACATTGATCCCATGTTTAGAACCAATGTTATGCACAACTGAAGATGCAAATGAAATGAAGCATAAGCCAGTTAAATTTGAGCAGAGATGGCAAATTTTAGGGTGCTACAACTGCCCCTATTCAAACGCCTTGGACTTGAAGGGATGATAGCAATGGCTTTCAGACATTCAAAGGTAAAAGTGAATTGAATACAAAAAGAACCCAAAAATTTGCAAATTGTGGGGGAGAGAAAAGGTAATGAGACAAGGTGCCAAACAAAGGTGGGCTTAAAAATGAGATTATCGGTCGAAGGCAGACTTAAGATATAGATGCCAGCTGAAGGTGGACTTGAAAAGAATGTCGGTCGAAGGCGGACTCACACAAACTTAACAAAGGTTTTTTGGCCGAAGGCAGACTCACAACCAAAGGATGCCATCATAAGATGGACTTAAAAATAATGTCGGTCGAATGCGGACTCACATCAATAAAAGAAAGTTTTTTCGGCCGAAGGCGGACTTAGAAGGAAAATGCCTATCAAATGAGGACTTAAAAAGGGAATGTCGGCCGAAGGCGGATTCACATCCAACAAAGGTTTACCGGCCGAAGGCGAACTCACAACCAAGGGTGCCAACCGAAGGGACTTTCAAAAGGAATGTCGACCGAAGACGGACTCACAACCAAAGGGTGCCACCCAAAGGTGGACTTAAAAAGGGAACGCCTGCCGAAGGCAGACTCGCATCCAACAAAGGTTTTTTAGCTGAAGGTGGACTCATAACCAAGGGGTACCAGCCGAAGGTGGACTTAAAAAAGGAATACCGGACGAAGGCGGAATCACATCAAACAAAGGTTTGTCGGCCGAAGGAGGACTCACAACCAAAGGGTTCCATCCAAAGGTGGACTTAAAAAGGGAGTGTCGGCCGAAGGCAGACTCACATCCAATAAAGGTTTGTTGGCCGAAGGCAGAATCACAACCAAGGGGTGTCGGCCAAAGGTGGACTTAAAAAGGGAATGTCGGACGAAGGCGGACTCACATCCAACAAAGGTTTGTCGGTCGACGGCGGACTCACAACCAAGGGGTGACAGCCGAAGATAGACTTAAAAAGGGAATTACGGCCGAAGGCGAACTCACATACAACAAAGGTTTTCAGGCCGAAGGCGGACTCACAACCAAAGTGTTGCACCCTAAAATTTGTTCAACCTATTTCACCTGGTTTATGTTTTAATTGCATTATCATTTGCATAGATACATCATGTACATAGTCCCATCATTTGTATATCATATCATAGCAAGTCATATAACAAGGGATTAAGTGCCATTATTATCTAAGGAAGCACTTCAAGGGGGCCTTATTCAAGTTTAAGACTATCCAAGTCATCAAGGAATGGGTTGAAGCTTTGAGGAGATTTGAATGTCAACAAGTGGATTTCTCTCCTAACTTGAGGTGTATTGAGGGTCATCAATGGGGTATGAAGCATGGGATTATGAATTTGAGGTGTGTATGGATCCCATGGGAGGCCTATAGAGCCCTATTGAAGCTTAGACAAGTCATGGCATCAAGTTCAAGAACCATAGTTGAGGTGTGTACAAGTAGGGTTTCATCTGGGTAACCCTAAGTCAAGGAGAGCAAGGAAAGGGCACCAAGACTTAGATCTAGGTAATGGAAGTCATGGGTTGAGATGTTAAAGCATGTGTATGGATGAGTCAAGATCAAGTTCAAGAGAATCAAGAGTGGTTGGAGGGGTTTGAGACAGGGTTCCTAGGGTAAAATCCCCTGTATAGCACTGGACTTCCAAGCCACATAAGTCAAAATAAAAGTTTAAAATGGGTTCTTGGTCAACATGAAACTTGTAGGGCTTCTCAATAGCTTTAATTTGAGTACTAGAAGTCTTCAAGAAGATTTGTAGAACTCAAGTTATGGTTCTTGCAAGTTATGGGTCACCAAGGGACACTGAAATTTATCTGTGAAAGTCACTTGACTTCTAAGCAATTTTTTCCCATCAAGGAGTTTTCAAATTGATTCTTGGCCAACATAATAATTGTAGGGCTTGACCTTATCTTTAATTTGAGTACTAGAAGTCCTCAAGAAGATTTGTGGAACTCAAGTTATGATCTTGGCAATCCAGGGGTATTTTGGGAAAGTTGAATTATAGGTCATTTTTCAGCATAGGTCAAAATCTCTATCTTCCACTCCTCAAATAAAAAAAATGTTCAACATGAGATGTGCTTAAAATGATGTTTTTAGGTCAGATAAGAAGTCATGGGTGATTGAAATGGCTTGCTTCACCAAGTGATCCAAAATGGCCTAAAAAGAAGGTTTTTTCAAATGATTCAAAGGAGGGAAATTGGGATTTTTGAGATATGAGGCATACACATGGCATATGGGTAGTCATTTTGAATGGAAATTGGATTTCAAACACATTGGCAATTCCATAATTTTGATATGAGCCATGGTTTTATGAGTTGCTTTGGAAATGGCTTTCTTACATCATAAGCAACATATGCAAAACCATTCCTTAGATCACAACCAAGGCCTTAACCCTTACCAATCCATTCAATATGTCATTTGAGGAGAATTTGGATCAAAATCAAGTGTTACAACAAGCTAGAACTCAGCTGCCACATACAAGCATGAGATGATAATTTCAAATGCAAGAGATATTGAATTTCTCACATAGATCATTCCAGAGCATTCTAGATGATTCCTACAAGTTCTATATAAGGTTTGTGATTGATTCAGAGCATTGGTTGGTGAAAATTGAGAGAGATTGGAGAGATAGAATTCTGAATTTGCTCCTTGCAAAACAGAATCGGTTACATCATTTTGATCTGTTTCAATCCATTTTTTTGCATTCAATAGTTTCCTTTGGAGTTTGTGAGTGATTCCATACAGAATTCAAGCCAAGATTGTTGCAGAATCGTGAGATAGCATTTGGAGTTCATAGCTTGCAATTGAAAATCACATCTGATGATTCAAGAGGTTTCAACACGATTCATTGCATACAGAAGTTCAATCAAGTGTCATTGATCATATCTGGAGGTTCTTGAAGCTTAATTTGAAGCTTTCATCACTCTGTTCATCCAAAACTCGCAGGTTAGTAAAATTCAACATGTAGCATAATTCATATAGTTTTGCTAGGTTTTAGATGTTTAGATTCATACTAGATCATTGTTAGGTGCTTTCTGGTGCATAATTTCAAGGTTTAGAGACAAAAATTTAGTTGACACAATTTCTGTTGATGAACATTTCTGATGATTCTTGAGGACGTAGACTTAGTTTGATAGATAGATTAACTCAGGGTGAGGTGTAGGTGATCCTAGGGTTGTTAATTTGAAGAATGGTGAAGGTTGAGGTTTGAGCAGATTATGAGTTCTTCATTCGTGTTTTAAAATGGAGAAAGATTCAATATATTTGGAGGGCATGGTTGAGTTGCTGATGGGGAAACGAGTTGATTGATGCAGTTTTGTTAGAGTTTAGGTTAGGTTTAGTGAGACTGAGGGTTGGGGACGATGATAGCTTCGCCGCCGGCCACCGTCTGTGTGAGTTCCCTCCAAGATGTTTAAAATGGGGAAGACGATAGGATAGCCCTTGGATGATGAGTGAGACTTTGACCAATTGAGGATCTAAGGGCCACGATGCATTCTCGTTTTGTGAAGAAACTCTGAACTCCTTCTCAACGCTGCGTTTCATTAATCATTTCGTTTTGGGCTTAGTTAATAGATTGCTGTTAACACCCCTCCCTTAGGCCTAATGGAAAATAACACATGATATGATTGCTATTTGACACAGACTTTTGTCAATTTTCCTTGATTTTCCATATTATTTTCTGAGTTGTTTTGGACCTAACACGCGCATGATATCCACACCCCCTCCTGAGCCCAACATCATTTTTGAACTGGATAGTATTGCTATTTGACACGCCTCATTTGCATTTTTCTTTTATTTTCTTCTATTTTCACATTTTATTTTTGATTAGAAATAAATTCATAACAAATTGAAAAATAATCATTTTAGGATGAGATTTTTTTCTCTAGTTCCCTTAGGACCTCTAGAAAATTTTGAAATAATAAAAATATTAATTTCATGCGTTTTATATTTTTTGATATATTTTACAATTTTATTACTTTTATTTTGCATTTGTTTGATAATTCATTTTTCTGAATTTAGTATGAGAGATTAGTGCATGATTTTTGATTGATTCTTGTGAGGTTGATTAGATTAGGGAAGCATGTACCCTTAGGAATTCTTTCATATTCTTGTGACTGAAACTTAGATTAGTTTGAGAGGTAGATAGGAGAGGTATCAGAATTAGGGTTTCACAACATTTAGGTGTAGTTTTGGGCATAGTTTGGGGACCTATGGTTTGATCTAGGCCTTGGGGTTTATATGAGGTATGGGGTATAGGGTTAGGTTCCCTTATAAATTAATCTAGGATTTTTTTAATGAGTATTACTATTTTACTTGATTTTTGTAATTTAAGTGGTGATTGTGTGTTTCCCTCTTGGGCATTTTGCTTGTTTGTTTGGTTTGGGTTATTTCAATTGGGCTTGGAGCTTGGGCTTGGCTTGTTGGGGCTTATGAAGGCATTGAAGATGATTGGAGACAAAGGATGGAGCTTGGAGCATGAAGGTTCTTCCCCTTGAAGGTGGCTTAGGAGATAGGAAATGTAGGAAGAGCTCTAGATTAGACTGATTTCTTCTTGCAAACATAGAAAGCATCTTGTGCTTCTATTCCTCCCTATGAAAAAAAGTCCTTTTAGGGTATTCACATCCTTCCTTTGGAGGGATAAGTGACATACTTTAGAAGTAGAACTTTGAGGGAACCTTTCCCCTACAATGCTAAGTGCTTATAGGCTTCCTTTAGTTGTCAATAAGCTGTTTAGCATTTCAACTTAATCGGATAATTGATTCTCTTCTGGAGTGAGTGCATTGAAGAATGAAGTTCATTGAAGATTGGTGAAGATAAAGCCTGTGCCTGTCAAAGAGAGTTATCTGTTGAAGCTAGGGTTTTGCTGCTGTTTGAAGATGTCTACTGGTTGGGGTTCAGTTCTTGCCAGAGCTTGGAGATTTTTGGAGACAGGAGCTTATCTAAAGCTTAGGGATCATTGAAGAGTGAAGATGAGGTCTTACTTGAAGGTGTTATTGTCAACTTTTTTGCTGTTAATCAACTGTATCTGTAGGAGCTGGTGTTGCTGTCAGAGCTGGTGTTGGGTTTTATTTCTTTTTCTGTATTGATTGTTGGCTTGTACAGCTTGCCCCAAAGGTTTGAAGTGAATACTGTTTCACTTTGCCTGTTGTTTTCCCAGGTTCGAGGTTGAGTGGGACTCCCTTGCCTTGATTGTACTGCTGCATCTCATGCATGTTTACTGTTTACTGTATATATCTGTTTCTTTTCCGTTTATCCCCTAGGATCTCTGATTTCCTCTGTGCAGGAGGGAATTATGACAGACATTAGGTTTTAACCCATGCATGACAACATTAGGTTAGTTTTATTTCCTTTTCAACCCTAGGCTTTTTAGAGCTTATTTCTCTTCTTATCTCAAACAACTCAAAAACACAGTAATAAGGTTAATCGATGTCGTACGTTACGAGCCTTAAGCTATTTGAGAAAGGGTTGCTGGAGAGCTTCTTTCCAGTAGTCTGGCTGCTTAGTGTGGCACCCTTTGGGTGACATGCGACGTAGTCACTCTCAAATCATAGTCTCTAGCGCGTCAGAGATTGCAAACAAACTAAAAGCACTTCTTTCGTAAAAGATTCAAAACAAACATCAAAGTGTCATTTTTGTCCGCTTGGACTCTTAACCGGGAGAAAACCTTTTTCAAAGGGATAAAAGATAAACAGACAGACTTGTGTCGTACGTGGCCCGAACTAAGTTTGCTCTGATCTTTCATGCTGTATGAAAGTACGTAGGCATAGGATGTTGTATCCTAGCGAGCAACCTTCCCCTCCTTTCCGTAGGTAGGCAAACTACGTTGACTCTGATTTCTCGTTCCAGACGGGAATACGTAGGCATAAAGTGCGATACTTTGCTGAGTCATTTTATTTTCTTTTTAACCCTTAACCCTTAGTGTAGATAGAATAACAATCCGTACCAGAAAACAAGTGTGGATCCCGTCGAGTACGACGGATGTGAGGGGTGCGAATACCTTCCCCTTGCGTAACCGACTCCCGAATCCAGGATTTGGTTGCGACGACCATTCCTTTCCCATTTTGCGTTAGGTTTACTCTGAGCGTTTCCTTTCCCTCTTGTGGGATAAATAACGCACGGTGGCGACTCTTCTGTTTAGCCGACGTCAATTTTTGCAGTAGCGACAGCTGGCGACTCTGCTGGGGACTCCAACAGTTCCTACGTGAGTCAGTCCTAGCGCTTGTTTTCCCGTCATGGGTTTTGTATGGATTTACATTTTTGTCTTTACTTTCCGCATTTTATTGTCAGCTTTATATTGTTATTGCTGTTGTGGGGATGGGATGATCTATTGAGAGATAAGCCGGACTTGGGCTTGAGTGCACCTAGAAGTAGTTGTGAAAAGTAGTGGGCGCGTGCATGCTTTGCATGTACCAGTGTCCCGCAAAATCCACGCTCGGATGAGGTTCTTCTGGTTGACTTTTTTTTCAACCCTTTGGGTTGAGGGGGTTGTTGGTTAGTTGGATTGTCGACTCCGGGGACCGATTATTTGGAAGTTGGCTAAGTGAGGCCTCTTCAGGACATGATGATGCCACACCTTCTGGGTATCGCATCATCAGTCTTGAAAGTCTGTGACACCGACGACCGCATAGGATGCCGTACCTTGAGTCAGTTGATAGGACACCTACCTGTGAGAGGGATTGGGGCATGCAGGTAACTTGACCTCCAGATTACCGGTTTTCTTGAGTGAGGTTCAGTGGTGTTTGAGGACAATGTTATTAGGTCTGTTGAGACTAGGTTGGAGCATTGCGGTTGATCTTTTGAGACCAGGGTTTGAGCAGTTTGTGGATCTATCTGAGACCAGCAGGGTGGATTGGGCTTCTCAGCCATGTGCACTTGATCCCTGTTGCATGTTTCATATTGCATTGTTGCATACTCATTTTGCATATCATTAACGTGTGTCTGTGCTGCAGGTGCATTTTCATACCTCTGGTTCTAGTTGCCCGGATTTCTGTCTGCTGATATTATGGATACCCTGAAGAAGACTGTGGCGTACAAGTTGCCTACTCCAGATGTTTCCTCTTTGCTTGGTTTGATATCTCTAGCTGATGATGATGTGAAGAGAAGCTTCAGGAAGAGCTATGGGAAGTTACTTAGATTGGTTTATAAACCATCCATGTATGAGCGTAACAGATTGTACACGCTAATGCAGTTCTATGATTCCCCGCTAAGGTGTTTTACTTTCCCTGACTTCATTCTGGCTCCGACCATGGAGGAATATGCTGAGATCTTAGAGTTGACCATTCAGAACCGGATACCTTTCATTCATATGGATGCTGAGCCCAAACTGGAGGATTTGGCTGCTGCCTTGCATTTAGACTCCTCAGAGTTGCTGTTAACCTCGTGGAATGGAGTGCCTGGTTTTTCTCTCAAGTTCTTTATTGGGAAAGCACAAGAGTATGCCAAGAGTGGATGTTGGACTGTGTTTAATGCTATCCTTGCTCTGTGTATCTATGGCATTGTACTGTTCCCGAACCTGCCTGACTTCGTTGATCTGGATGCGTTCTATATATTTGCTTCAGGAAATCCTATGCCTACTTTTATTGGAGATTTCTATCACTCACTGCATTATAAGAACGAGAACAGGAGGGGCAAGAACGTCTCTTGTTGTGGGCCTTTACTGTATATGTGGTTTGAAAGTCATCTGCCCAAGAAGGGTATCTTCGCTGAGTCCGCAGATACGGTGGATTGGTCTGAGCATCTGATGGGACTTTCTTCAGAAGACATTGTCTAGTTTAATAAAGATTTACTGGGATATGTGATCATCTACAGCTGCGCCGGATATTCTAACGTTCCTCTGATTGGGAGAAAAGGGTGTGTTAACTACAATCCTTCATTATTGATCAGGCAATTTGGGTATGCTTTGAAGAGCCCGCCAAAAGAGGAGGAAGTGCAGGAATCTTTGTTCTTCACAGGTGATTTGAAGGGAGAACTATTGTCCAATCTTCAGCATGCTTGGAATAACATCAACAGAAGGGGTAAGCCATTGTTGGGTAAAAATGATTGTCAAGCCTATCCCCCGTACAAAGTCTGGATCCAAGATAGAGCAAAGCAGGTGCGGATGCCGTTTCCTGCAGTATTACCTCCTGCTCCCCTCGTGGTTGAGGACCCAACTACTGTGCCTATTGAGAGGTATGAACATGTTGTGAAGGAGAAAGAAGAGCTAATGAAAGCCAACGAGAAGCTGGAAGAAGAGCTAATGCAACTCAGGAGCGAAAGGAATGAGGTCGTATATTCCTTCGAGCAGTAAACGAAGCTGGTGAATCAACTAGGCACAGAACTGACTGAGCAACGAAAGAAGCATGAACGTTTGGGGATAGATTTCAAGAGCTCTCATGATATGCTGGAGTCTAAGAAGAAAGCACTTGATATAGCCTACCGGGAGATCTCTGCATTCAACAAAACCTGGAATGCCACGCTGACCGGCAATAAGGAAAGAGAAGACAAACTGAAGCTGCAGATCTCTGGGCTGGAAGGTCAGTTGAAAGCTAGCCAGAAGAGGTTGGAAGAAGAGGTTACGCGGAGGTATGATGTCCAGAATGCCATGAACAAAGTCATCAAGCGCAAGAAAGAGTCTACGTCCCAGAAACGGAAGCTAGAAGATTGCTTTGGAGAAGGTGTTTGGGAGGAATCCATTGGTGATCTCCAGCGTGTTATCAGGCAAAGAGACTCGCTCATCAAAGGGTTGCTTTCTCAACCGAATCATCCCAAGACTAAGAGATTACTATAAGAGTACCAGGCATATGATCGCACTTGATTATCTCATGTATTGATGTGTATGCTTTATTTGCATTGTGCTGGCCATCACCAGGATTGTTGGTTGAGGTCATGCCTTCCTATTGTACACTCAGTAATATTGTATTCCTGACCTGATGGGCTTTTCCGCAATATATGAGATATTTTCCATGATTGGATTTCGAGCTTCTTATTACTATCACTGTCACTGCACTGGCACTAGAATCGGGGGGCGATATCCCTAACGCACAGACACCTATTGCATCTGCATATTCATTTTGCATTGCCGTTACTTGTTGAATCTGTATCTTATTTTCTGCATCTCGCAGGTTTTTCAGGATTGACGAACAAAGAGTCCACCGCTACTCAACCCGAAACAACTGCAAGAGAATCATGGATCAAGTCCAAGTGGAGATGCAGGAAATCTGCGAGAAGCTGAATCTGTTCATGCAAGCAATGGAGAACATTGCTAAGGACCAGGAGAGCCTCCAGACTTTGGTACAGCCGCTGCTGACGCGGACTAATGGGAATGGCAACAATGACCATAATTCTGCACACGTTGAAACCATTCCGGAGGATGGGCCCCCTACGCCTGTGGTTCCACCTGTAGTGACCCCACCTGTTGTGGTTGTAAACGATGGCGCTGGCGCTGACGCTGGAAATGGCAACACAGGGAATGGAAATGAGACTGTTGTTAACAATGTTGGATTTGGGGACGCCAACCAAGGCGGTGGTAACAACAATGGCGATAATGGTTTTGGCAACAATGGTTTCGGCTACAACGATCAAGGATTTGATTACGTCAATCAGGACGGGAAATTCGGCTTCAACACTCAGGGTTTCGGTTACGACAGTTTTGGTAACGCTAACCAGGGGTATGGTGGATTTGGTAATATGAATGGTGCTGGGGTGATCATTGTCAACACTGGGTTTGGACCTGTTAGGGTCAACCAGGGTTTCGGTAACGGGGGACGAGGTCCCATGATCAATCAGCAAGGGTTTGGTCGTAACACTGGTTACGACGGATATGGAAATGAAAATGTGAATTGGGGCGAAGACCGCCAGGAGGACGCCTTTTCTGGAAGAGGCATGGGATTTGAAGGACCTGTTGATCCTGTGCAGAGGATCAGAATGCTTGAAGAACAGATGAAGGGGGTAGTGAATCAGAACTCCACCGGTTTGGATATGACTACAATGGGCCTGGTACCAGGGCTGAGGGTGCCGTTGAAATTCAAGGCTCCCACTTTTGACAAGTACAAGGGGGACACCTGCCCTAAGGTCCATGTCCGCTCTTATTACAGAAGGATGTCCGTGTATTCAGATGATGAGAGGATGCTCATGCACTTCTTTCAGGACAGCTTGTCAGGACCGTCGCTTGAATGGTATATGGGGCTGGAGCCCATGCAGATTAAAACCTAGAAGCAGTTGGCTGATGCTTTCGTGACACATTACAAATACAACAGCGATCTGGCGCCAAACCGGGTCCAATTGCAGGGTTTGTCACAGAAAAACAGCGAAAGTTTTAAAGAGTATGTGCAAAGGTGGCGCAATATGGCAGCGAGGGTGCATCCTCCTTTAATTGAAAGGGAGATGAATGACATGTTCATTGGGACATTTACAGGGGTGTTTTACAAAAAATTGTTTAGTGTGTCATTGAGCAGTTTCTCATATCTGATTCTTATGGGGGAGATGATTGAGAACGGGATTAAAGATGGAAGGTTCCAAGCAGGTGAGTCTACTTCAACAGGAGGTGCCAGAAGAGCATTTGGTGGTAGACGACAGGGTGATACTAGTGTCGTGTTTGGTGGCTGGGGCAGGGGCAGAGGAAGAAATCAATATGTTCAGCCGCAACAGATAGCTAGTGTCACTATCCCTTTTCCTCAACAAGGGCAGCCTTAGCAGCAACAACAACAACCACAGCAACAGCAAGGACAGAATCCCGGCCAGAGAAGGGTACAAAATGCGAGACCGAAAAAAGTGTTTGATGCACCTCCTTCCACGTATGCAGAACTCCTCCAGACCCTGCTAGGGTTGAACTTGGTTGAAAAGAGGACTTTGGTACCACCTACAGGGGCGGTACTCCCTTATGGGTATGATGCCAACAAGCATTGTGAATTCCATTCCGGGGCACCCGGGCATGATGTAGAAGCTTGTCAGGCATTTAAACACAAAGTTCAGGATTTGTTGGATAGCAAAGCTATTAACTTTGGACAGGTGGGTCCAAATATCGTACAACAGCCTATGCCCAGTCATGGGGCAAACACCATCTTGACAGAAGAAAATTTGAATCTAGTGATGGATGTCAATGAGCTGAAGACACCGTTGGGTGAGATTAAAAGCACGCTATTAAAAGGGGGTGTATTCCCGGGTTGTGATGAATTTTGCTTGGATTGTTGGACCCAGTCAGAGGGTTGTAATGAGTTGAAGCAGGGTATTCAGGCTATGATGGATGAAGGTACCTTGCAATTTGATAGAACCGCGGTTGAAGAGCCTGTAGAGGCGTTGTGTGATGAGTTGAACGATGTTGCAACGGTGACGATTCCGAGGAAAACAATAACGATAACGACGCCTGCCAGGCGGCCGACGATCACAATTACTAAAGCAGGACCAGTCCCTTTTGAGAGTACTAAAGCAGTGTCGTGGACTTACGGGTTGGAGGTATATTGCGACGGTGAGAGAATTGAAGTCAATGGACAACCAGCTGGGGTTGTAGATAATGTTGTCGGAACAGTGGGTACGACCAGAAGCGGAAGAATCTTCACGTCACCCGAGGTAGAGGCGGAAAGATTAGCCAAGGGTAAAGCCAAGGTAACTGAGGGTGGTCCGTCTCAGTCGAATGAAAAGGAAACGTCACTTAAGGATGTGGAGGAGTTTATGAGGCTCATTCGTAAAAGCGATTAAAAAATCGTTGAGCACCTCCAGCAAACGCCGTCAAAAATTTCCATCCTATCATTGCTGTTATGTTCCGAGGCCCATCGGAACGCTTTGCTGAAGATTATAGACACGTCGTTCGTTCCTCAAGAAGTTTATGTTAATCAGTTAGAAGGGGTGATGGCGCATGTCAATGCGGGGCACAGTTTGGGCTTCACAGACTTTGATTTGACTCCGAGAGGGCGAGAGCACAATATGGCATTGCATGTGTCAGTCGAATGCCGGGGCACGGTCATGTCCCATGTTTTAGTAGACACTGGATCTTCCCTGAATGTGCTACTAAAGAAAGCCATTATGAAATTGGATATCAGGGGGATTATCTGCACGCCCAGTGATTTAGTGGTGAGGGCGTTCAATGGAACGAGGAGGTCAGTTTTCGGATCAATAACATTACCGTTGCAGGTGGGGCCTGAAATATTTGAAACCGAATTCTATATAATGGATATCCAGCCAGCGTATAGTTGTCTTCTTGGGCGCCCATGGATCCATGCTGTCGGGGCAGTCACATCCACGTTACACCAAAAGCTGAAGTATATGGTTGGGGATAGTGTCGTCACTGTTTGTGGAGAGGAAGATATTCTAGTTATCCATTTGTCTGCGTTCAAATATGTCGAGGTCGACGGCGAAATACACGAAACACCGTGTCAAGCCTTCGAGGGCTTACAAGTTAAAGACAAGGCTCAGGGTTCCAGCAAAATATCAGATGTGGCAGTGTCATCCTACAAAGAGGCTCAAGCTCTAGTGCAGGCAGGCAAAACCAAGGGCTGGGGTCAGGTGTTGGAGATTCCCGTGAAGAATGACAGGTTCGGGCTTGGATATCACCCTTCGTCATCAGCATCCTCTTCAGGAACGCCCAAGTTCAGAGGGTCGATAACCATTACACCAAATGGGGTGCGCTTCGAGACTATCAGTGCTATTTCCGATGCTGAAGACGGAGATAGTGACTGTGATATGGACGCGTGGATCAAGCCAAGCGTGCCAGGACAAAGTCTCTGCAATTGGTCTATCCGGGAAACTGTTCCTGTGATAACTAAACAATAATGATTTGTTTTCTTAATTGTTGAATAATCATGTGTCCTACCCGGGACATAGTGATTTTGCTTAGGGCCATTTGGTTATGTATATTACATTGTTTAATCATGAAATAAAGGTGTTTTTCATATACAAATATTGTAATCCCTGTTTTTCCGTTTTTGTGTTTTACAATAAAATGGCAATGTGGTTATTTGCTTTGTATGTGTTTTGAAGCATTTAACCATTTCCTTTGCAGGATTACAATTTCAGATGATATCTATGAACCTCCCATGACTCACTTCGACTTTGAGCACCCGGTATTTCAGGCTGAGGAAGAGGTTGTCGAAGATGGTGACGTGCCAGAAGAGTTGACCTGGTTATTGAAACAAGAAGAAAGAATCATTTTGCCTCATGAGGAAGTCATTGAGATTATCAATTTGGGGTCGGAAGAGGTTGTGAGAAACATCCGTATAGGGGCTGCGCTGCAGAGCGACATCAAGCAAAAGTTGGTTGAGATGCTCAAAGAGTACAGTGATATATTTGCTTGGTCGTACGAGGATATGCCTGGGTTGGATACGGATATGGTTGTTCACCGTCTGCCACTGCGAGAGGAATGTCCGCCTATTAAGCAGAAACTCCGAAGAACTAGACCGGACATGGCTGTGAAGATCAAGGAGGAAGTTCAAAAATAGTGGGATGCTGGTTTCCTAGCTGTTACCAAATATCCCTCATGGGTCGCTAATATTGTGCCAGTGCCGAAGAAAGACGGTAAAGTGCGTATGTGTGTAGACTACCGTGATTTGAATAGGGCGAGCCCAAAAGATGACTTTCCACTTCCTCACATCGATGTGCTGGTTGATAATACTGCTAAGTTCTCCGTATTCTCCTTCATGGACGGCTTCTCGGGCTATAATCAGATCAAAATGGCTCCAGAAGACATGGAGAAGACTACTTTCATTACCCCCTGGGGAACATTTTGTTACAAAGTGATGCCCTTCGGATTGAAGAACGCTGGGGCAACATATCAACGTGCTACGACGACTCTCTTTCATGACATGATGCATAAAGAGATCGAGGTTTATGTTGATGATATGATTGCCAAATCCCAGACGGAAGAGGAGCATTTGGTTAATCTGCTGAAACTGTTCAAGAGACTTAGGAAGTTCAGGTTGAGATTGAACCCTAACAAGTGCATCTTCGGGGTGAGGTCGGGCAAACTACTGGGGTTTATCGTGAGCAAAAAAGGAATAGAGGTTGATCCTGCGAAGATAAAAGCAATACAAGAAATGCTGACGCCTAAAACAGAAAAAGAAGTGTGTGGGTTTTTAGGGAGGTTGAACTATATCGCCCGGTTCATATCTCACTTAACTGCGACATGCGAGCCGTTATTCAAGTTGTTGAAAAAGGATCAGGTTGTGACCTGGAATGAAAATTGTCAAAAGGCGTTCGACAAGATAAAAGAATACTTGTAGGAACCTCCTGTTTTGATACCCCTAGTGGCTGGAAGACCTTTAATTATGTATTTGACGGTTCTTGAGGAAAGTATGGGTTGTGTTCTCGGTCAACACGACGAGACCGGGCGTAAAGAGCATGCGATCTACTACTTGAGTAAGAAGTTTACCGACTGTGAGTCCAAATACTCAATGCTCGAGAAGACGTGTTGCGCGCTAGCCTGGGTCGCCAAGCGTTTGAGGCAATACATGCTAAATCATACAACCCTGCTAATTTCAAAGATGGCTCCAATCAAATATGTGTTTGAGAAGAAAGCACTCTCCGGAAGAATTGCCCGATGGCAGATGGTGTTAACCGAATACGATATCCAATATGTCTCACAAAAGGCTATTAAAGGTAGCGTTCTATCAGAGTACCTTGCGGAGCAGCCTGTTGAGGACTACCAATCGATGAAGTTTGATTTTCCTGACGAGGATATCATGTACCTGAAGATGAAAGATTGTGAAGAACCGTTGCCGGACGAAGGACCAGAGTTGGGTTCCAATTGGCAGTTAATATTTGACGGAGCTGTAAATTCCTATGGTAGCGGAATAGGCGCGATTATCACTACTCCTCAGGGGTCGCACATCCCCTTTACTGCCTGATTGACCTTTCCCGTTACCAATAATGAGGCTGAATATGAGGCTTGCATCATGGGTCTGGAAGAAGCTATTGATTTGCGAATCAAGCATCTGGATGTATACGGAGACTCGGCTTTAGTGGTGAATCATATTAAAGGAGAATGGGAGACACGTCAGCCCAATTTGATACCATATATGAATTATGCCAGGAGATTGTTGCCTTTCTTTGACAATGTGGAATTGCATCATGTGCCGCGAGCATAAAATCAAATGGCTGACGCCTTGGCGACATTGTCTTTGATGTATAAAGTTAACTTCTGGAACGAGGCTCCCCGGATTGTTATCTCTCGGCTCGATAGGCCTGCATTCATATTTTCCATTGATGAGGCTCCCGATAGTCAACCCTGGTACTTTGACATCCAGAATTTCCTGAAGAACAAGGAGTATCCGGCTGGGGCATCCAGTCGAGATCAGAAGACTCTCAGGAGATTGGCTGGAAATTTCTATTTGAATCCTGATGGTGTCCTATACAAAAGAAACCACGACTTGGTGTTGCTACGTTGTGTAGATGAGAAAGAAGCAAAGTTGCTCATGGAAGAGATACATGAGGGTACATTTGGTACACATGCTAGTGGGCATGCTATGACGAGAAAACTGTTGCGGGCAGGTTATTACTGGCTAACTATTCAAACAGACTGTTTCAAGTTTGCAAAAAGGTGTCATAAATGCCAAATTTATGCGGACAAGGTCTATGTACCCCCAAGTCCTCTGAATGTGATGTCATCACCGTGGCCGTTCTCGATGTGGGGAATTGATATGATCGGGAAGATTGAGCCTACGACATCCAACGGACACCGGTTCATCTTGGTGGAAATTGATTACTTCACCAAATGGGTGGAAGCAGCATCATATGCCAATGTCACCAAACAAGTGGTCGCCAGATTTATCAAACGAGATATTATCTGCAGATATGGATTCCCTGAGCGGATTATCACCGACAACGGTTCGAATTTGAATAACAAGATGATGAAAGAGCTGTGCCAGAATTTTAAGATTGAACATCACAACTCTTCTCCTTACCGACCCAAGATGAATGGCGCTGTTGAAGCGGCCAATAAGAACATAAAGAAGATTGTCCAGAAGATGGTTGTGACGTACAAGGACTGGCACGAGATGCTACCTTTCGCTTTGCACGGTTATCGTACGACGGTACACACATCAACCGGGGCAACCCCTTTCTCATTGGTATACGGAATGGAGGCAGTATTACCGTTGGAGGTTGAGATTCCTTCCTTGAGGGTTTTACGAGATGTCCAACTTGACGAGGCAGAGTGGGTTAAAGATAGACTGAATCAGCTCAGCTTAATGGATGAGAAGAGGCTAGCTTCTCTCGCATACGGTCGGTTGTATCAGAGCCGGATGAAGAAAGCATACGATAAGAAGATATGTCCACGAAGCTTTCAGACGGGCGATCTTGTGCTGAAGAGGATTCTCCCACCACAAACAGATCACAGGGGCAAGTGGACCCCTAATTATGAAGGTCCCTACGTTGTCAGAAAAGTCTTCTCTGGAGGAGCCTTGCTACTATCTACCATGGATGGTGAAGACTTTACGTCTCCTGTGAATTCGGACGCAGTTAAAAAATACTTTGCTTGAAAGTGACCCGCTGGACAGTAAAAAGAGAGTCCAGGCAAAAATGGGGCATCCTGGCGAACCGTAAAAAATGAATAAAAGGTTCATGAAAAAGTTAGGGATAAAATTAAAAAGATGTACACCCGCGAAGTCGAAAACTTGAAAAGGGCGACTTCGGCAAAAAAAAGAAGGGTATTCCGGTGAATTGAAAACCCGCAAAGGGCGATTCACGCAAAAGTTAGGGATTGAAAAAGCAAATGGCTGTGGTCCGGATTTGATACTACATTGCTTAGTGGTTTGGAAGTACCTGAGGGTTCGTTTATCCAACACAATCTCTTCCAAAAATTGAATACCGGGAAAGCGCCAGAGTCAGGCGAGTCATAGGAGGATCAGCTCATGATGTTTGTCTGCACTACGCTGCCGACATGTGTACGGATATTGTTTTGTATTTTTGTGCTTTTCTGTGCATATATGTATGTGTGTGTGCGTAACTTCCTCTTTTCAGGAGTTGCATCCGATGTACAAAGCTTCGCCTATTTACAGGCTCAATCAATAAAACATGTTACTCAGTATTTGATGTTTGTGCTTTACTGTTTTGTATGTGGAAAACGCCGATGTTTTTGATAAACTTGCACTTGCATAATCTTGTTGGCCCTTGCCAATAATTGCTAAAACTTCGAATTGACTGAAGTAATGTCGCGGATGCTAACCCGAATAGATTTGGTTGTATAGATTTGTTTTGTCTCGTTTGTGTTTTTGCAGGGTCTCGCCCTTGAAGCAGATAATCAGAAAGTTGTGGCCCCAGCCAGAGGCCCTGGATGAAGGGCTTGACCTTATTTCCCAGCAGGTCGCACCTCATCCCCAGAGGTTGAGACGATGATTATCCCTTACCGAAGGAAGGATTAGTTTCCCCAGAAGAGTATCCTCATGGAAGTTGTCCACAGGACATCCCCAGCAAGTCGAAATCAGCATCCTCTGCAGAGTTTATACTCCCCAGAGAGTCGAGTGTGTGCACGCTCAATCCCCAGCTGGGAGGATTTCCGCGGCACGTAACCAAGTCATAGTAGGTTCAGAAGGATTATCCCCACCGAGGATGGTTTTCTTTCTCCCCACAGGTCGTCATGCTGTCATCAGGATGATTATCCCCAGCGGAGTGGTAGTTCCGAGTTTGTAAACTGTACCTAGACAGTTGTACCCCAAAAGGGTTGTTTCTCCCCCAGCTGAGTTAATCTTCCCAGCAGGTATTGTTCTTTCCTCCCAGTGGAAATCAATGTGTAATCTCTCCCCGACAGAGTTGGTTGTATTTCTGGCGTTTAGTTTTCCAGAATACTTTATGATATCCGTTCATCCCCAACAGGGTGGTATTTGTCCTCAACAACCGTGTTGATAAAGCAAGCTTGTTAGAGCTTCCCCTAGCAGACTGAACTGGCATTTGCATTTGCATACATTATCATGATTGCATCTGCCCAAAAACGTGTAGCATTTCCATGCCGTATGGAGCATTACGCCATTGCCAAAAATACGCATTTTGAAACATAAATCAGGTCGGTTAACCTTTTGCTTTTAGGTGTGTTTCTCAGCAGGAGTATGAAGTTACGGCTCAGATCTATTTCCAGATATTCGAAGTCTCTCCGTGAGACATGTGATGATGCGGTCCTTGTTGTTATTCCCCGCAGAGTTACTGGCTGAAGTTTCTCTGATCCGACCAGCGGAGTGTTTCCTTCAGGTTTGTTGTCGCGACAACATTTCAGGGTTTCATAAATCAAGATTTCAGAAGTGGCCACTTGTTGTCGAAATGGGTGTCGGGCAGTTATTTTCAGAATATCCCTAGTAGAGTTAGCTACTGTAAAGAATAGGCAAAGAAGCTATATCCAAGTTAACTTTCCCGTATGAAGCAGGCGGATGAATTATTCCTGTAAGAATCAGGCAGATGTATTTTCCCGTATGAAACAGGCGGATGAACTTTCCTGTAAGAATCAGGTAGATGTATTTTCCCGTATGAAGCAGGCGGATGAACTTTCCTGTAAGAATCAGGCATATGTGTTTTCCCGTATGAAACAGGCGGATGAACTTTCCTGTAAGAATCAGGCAGATGTATTTTCCCGTATGAAACAGGCGGATGGACTTTCCTGTAAGAATCAGGCAGATGTATTTTCCCGTATGAAGCAGGCGGATGAACTTTTCCTGTAAGAAGCAGGTAGATGTGTTTTCCCGTATGAAGCAGGCGGACGAACTTTCCTGTAATCAGGCAGATGTATTTTCCCGTATGAAGCGGGCGGATGAACTTTCCTATAAGAATCAGGTAGATGTGTTTTCCCGTATGAAGCAGGCGGATGAATTTTCCTGTAAGAATCTGGCAGATGGAGTTTCCCGTATGAAGCAGGCGGATGAATTTTCCGGTATCCAGATAGATAATTCTCCCGTGATAGACAGAGTATGTGAGTTGTGTTTCGATATTTGACAAAAGTATTTTCCCCAAGTAAGTCGCCGTGATTTCCTCGTGTTACTATCCCCAGTAGAGTTCTCTTCAAAGTCGTTTGTGGGTTAGGACCAACGGAGGTAGCTACTACAGAGGTAGGCAGAGAAACGGTATTCAGATAATCTTCCCGTATGGAGTAGGCAGATGAACTTTCCTGTGTTCAGGCATATGACTTTTCCCGTATGGAGCAGGCGGATGAACTTTCCTGTAATCAGGCAGATGACTTTTCCCGTATGAAGTAGACGGATGGGGTTTCCTGTGTTCAGACAGATGACGTGCCTGTAGGGATAGGCAGATGAGTTCCCTGTGATTAAACATAAATGTTTCCCCAGCGAAGTCGTCGGGATTTTTCTGTGTTGACAGAATATAGCATCCTAACATGGAAAAAGTTCTATCCCCGCGATGATAGAATCTTTTTTCGGGCTGATGAAAATATTCCCTAGCACGGTCGCTAATTTGTTTTCTCCGTATTAACAGACGGCAGAGTTTTAACATGGACATAAAGCAAGGTATTTTGACAAGAGGGAGTCCAAAGCCTGTGGCGATACGCAGGCGGTTGTCGCTACTGCGAAAATCGGCACCGGCTTGACAGGAGAGTCGCCACCGTGCGTTATTTATCCCTCGGAGCAGGAAAGGAAACGCTCGAAGTAAACCTCTCAAAGACGGGAAAAGGTATGGTCATCGCAACCAAAACCTGGATTCGGGAGTCGGTTACGCAAGGGGAAGGTATTAGCACCCCTCACGTCCATCGTACTCGATGGGATCCACGCTTGGTATTTATAAGGAAAAGGGTGTTTATCTATCTACGCTAACGGTCAGTCTGAAAAGAAAAGAAAAAAAAGGACAGGACTCGACAGAACATACGGTGTTCTGGGCCTACGTATTCCCTCGTGCAATGGGAAAGTCAGAGTCAACGTAGTTCGACTACCTACGTCTAAACGGGGAAAAGGTCGCTCGCCAAGACATCGCATCCTGTGCCTACGTACTTCCACACAGCATGGAAGATCAGAGCAAACGTAGTTCGACTGACTACGGCTAAACAGGGGTCTCTCACACAGCAGTGAGACAACAAACTGGTCTCAAAGGTTCGGGAACCTACAACTACGATCTGGTCTCAAATGCACTCGGGCAAGAGAAAAGGGATAACAACTAGTCGTCAGCGGGGAAGTCTCGATCGCACAGCCGCGAGAGAACAAAAGGTCAGTCGTTAGTGTGCTCGCTAGGATATCGCATCCTATGCCTACATATCCTCATCGGGTACGAGGAATCAGAGCAGCTGTAGTTCGGCTAACTACGACACAAGCTACTCAAAAGCTCCTATTGAAAGGAAAGGGAAAAGACAACCTAAAACTATAGCTGGAAAAGGGGAATCTACCTACTGCTATCATGCCTGGTTGACCATCCTAATGTCTATCATAACGACTCTGCAGCGGAGAAGTCAGAGCTCCTAAGGGATCATGGCAACAGGACTAAACAACAAATTGCGAAATAAAGAAATACTGAAAATACGCATGAATGCAACAACTAAACAAACAAGGCGCAAAGGCCGCAAACCACAGAGGTAATGGGAGCTCAGCTCTACCAAATACCAACAAGCAAAGCCACTCAATAACAAACATGCAGAAGGAGGACCACCTCAACTTCCCATGCACACAAAGTCTACTTCTAAGATGCACCTACCTCAGAACTATCTAGATGAATTCCTAAGTCTAATGCAACACAACACCACACAAGTCAAACAACATAAAGAGAAGGCAAACCAGCCTGACAAATCCCTATCTACAAAACAAGAAACTAACCCTGAGCAGGGCCCCTAAACAAAACCTAAAACAAGCTTCTGATCTATCCCTGAACAAAACTCTATGCAAACCCTTAAGCAAATATCTAAGCAAAACTCTAATCAAAACCCTAAACAAGAGGAATCAATCCCAGTCTCCAAGCTTCAGAACAAGCTTACCAAAGAAAGGGAACTAAGTAGACAAACTCATAGTGCCTTCCTCAGGAAAGTACCAGGAGGTTACCACTCAGGAATTGTATCCTATGTAGCTCAACAACTGTGATCAGTTTACATTCCTCCTCAGGAGGAATTAAACTCACAAGTCGGCTCCAACATCACTGGATACTTAGGAAATCCTATCTGAACTAGTGGAACTAAGTGAATAGACTCATAGGACCTTCCTCAGGAAAGTACTAGGAGGCTTCCACTTAGGAATTGTATCCTATGTGGCTCAACAACTGTGATCAGTTTACATTCCTCCTCAGGAGGAATTAAACTCACAAGTCGGCTCCAACATCATTGGATACTTGAGAAATCCTATCTGAACTAAGGGAACTAAGTGAATAGACCCATAGGACCTTCCTCAGGAAAGTACTAGGAGGCTTCCACTTAGGAGTTGTATCCCATGTGGCTCAACAACTGTGATCAGTTTACATTCCTCCTCAGGAGGGATTAAACTCACAAGTCGGCTCCAACATCATTGGATACTTAGGAAAGAGGTGAGAAGAAAGAATGAAAGCCATTCATAGTGCCTTCCTCAGGAAAGTACCATGAACTTCCCTCAAACTTCAGGATCTCAAACCTCACAAACAGAGGATAATATCCAAGCTCTGGGTCTCTGAGTCTTGATCCACAATCTTCTCTTCCATCATGCTCTTCACCAAGATCTTCAAAACAAACTAAGCCCCACAACAAACTCCCCAAATGAACCCCGGAGATAAACAGATAACCACAGATCAGTCAAAACCGTCATCCACTTCAGAAAATACCTAAAAATACTAAAGCAAGAGGGAAAAATCTAACAATTATTCACAAGGGTCTATAACATCTACCCATAACATCCCTACATACCCCTACCCAAAAATCAAATCAAAACTCTCCACAGAAAATGAATTATTTCACCTATGCATCCTTAAACCCTAATTATGGTACCCTAATGTTAACCTAATTAAACTAATCAAATCTTAACCTAAAAATCAAGAATTAAATCCTATGGGGAACTATGATTCAGTATCTAATCACACCAAAAAAAATGAATTAAAAAGACTAAGGGAAGGTCCTAAACAAAATTCTACAAAATGGAGTACAAACTAAACCAATTAAAATGCTATTTAAATGGAAAATATACTAAAAATATGAAACTAAAAATAAAATGGAATTTTTATTTTTATTAATTTTCTAGACAAAATTATAAACCTATAGAAAAAACAAGAATTGAAAAATATTAATTTTCCTATTTTCTATGAATTTTACAATATGCAATAAAATGTAAAGGGAATTAAAAAAAAATACAAGAAATTAAGTAAAGGGAATGGGGGTGAGAACAGCAAATATCCAGGTTGTCTTCAGCCTAAGGCCCAAACACAGGGGTGCGAAAAGCAGAAGGTGCAGGCCCACTATCGCAATCTCACAGAAAAATGAACAAAAGGAAAAAAACGCGTGGGGGGTGCAGTAAGCAAGTTTGTCATGTTATTCTTCATTGGGCTTACGTACGGGGGGTGTGGATAACATTCTGGCATAAGGCCCAGACCAAAGTCATTCTGCCTCTCACACACATGGGGGGGGACTAAGCAAAATGGGGGGTGAATCTCAGCAAACGAGATTGGGCCTAAACCCAGCCCCAACCCTAATCCATGTAACCCTAACAAAACCTAATCTCCCTCTCCATTGCCCTGATCACTGTTCACTGTCTAAACCCTAGCCGTCGTCTTCAACCTCTCGTCCTCTCTGAACTCTCTCAAACCTCATTCAATCTCTTCACGAAATCTGACACTAAACCTAACCCAAATCTTAACAAAACTCCAACTCAATCCCATACTCAAACTAAATTCTAGATGAAACAAGCCAAATCCATACGCTCTAGCAATCAGAAAACAATGCTCAACCAAGAATCAAATGAAAACATACCTGGATGAGGAGTACGAACCACTCGTGAATCTCTGGGAGCTTGCTGAAAAGCACTTGGTGATCTCAAGATGTTACGCAAAAAACTGGAGAATCTTGGTGCAAGTTCTTGAGGATCGCTGAAAAGAACTGAAGTAAGCTAAAGACTCATTGAAGATCGCTACGAGAAAGAGGAAGATCTTGAGGCTTTTTTTTTTAAGATCTTCTGGTGAGCGGTGAACGCGAAGAGGATTCTTGATGAGTTGAAGATCTGACGAAGAACGAAATATGAAGTTCCTGAGTTCTGGCGATTTCTCTGATGGCGATTATGATGATGAACGCGTTGAACGTTTGGTTAAGTTCTGAAGATCTTGGTGCAGATCTTGGAGTCTCAAGTGTCCTCGCGATCTGGAAACGGAGGAGAAGTTCTTAGAAGGTGATGATTGTGCTTGAGCTTGTTGAAGTTTCCTGGAATTTCATCGTGAAGAACGATGAACATTCAACTTCTTTCTGGAGAATTGGTTGAATTTTCCGGCGGTGGTAGATTTTCCGGTGAGGTGAAGATGAAGTTGGATGGAGGAAGATTGGAGAAGAACGAAGGCGGAAAGAGGATTTCTGGTAAATTCTGAGTTTTTGCAGTTTCCGGCAAGGACGGTGGCCGGAGACAGTTAGACGGTGGCCGTTGGGGAGGTTCAGGGTGGATGCATGGCCGGCGGCAGGGTTCTGGTGAGGCTCCGGCGACGGCCTGTGGGGAGGACAAGTGGCAGGCGTGAGGATGTGAGTGGGACGCGTGGCAGAGTGCAGCAGAAGGGAGGTTCTGAGTGGGAGACGTGGCAGGAGCTGGTGAATTCAGAGTTGTGAGGTGGGTGGGTCCATGGATGAACGCGTGGCCCCATTTATACTCGACAAGTGTCATTTTTCTGGCCAAAAAAAATCCAAAAAAGACTGAATAAACAATGGACAAAAACTTGATAGACTTTGGGCCTCCACCTGCACACCCTGGCCCACGAGACTGACACCAGCTGGACAAAAAAACTGATTTAACCAATTTATTAAGCCTAATTACAACTAGTTAAATCTACTCTAACCTAATTAACTGAAAATGATCAACCACAATTAACTCTAACTAAGATTAATCTATCCTAGTTAACCTAATTAAATCTAAAAAAATGGTTAAAATCTAATTACCTCTATTAAAGTTCTATTTAACTTTTATTCTATAAAATGCCTATTAAAATTCTACACTATTATTTATAATACCTATTTAAAAGAAAAACTATATTAAAACAAACTTTATTTATTTCTATTTAAAAAACTATTAAACTTCTATTAAAATAAAAAGAAAAATCTATAATATTTTCTATATTATCTAAAACAATTAAAAACAATTTTAAAATCTATTATTCTAAAAAATGATAAAACTATTAAACCTATTTTAAAAATTCTATAAAATTCTAAAAGAAAGATTTAAACTATTTAAAATTCTAAAAAATCTATTTAAGTCCTAAAAATGATTAAAAGCCTATTTTAAATTCACAAAAGTCTATTAAAACCCTAAAAAATGCAGACAAATGCAAATGACCACCATAAAAGAGCGCACGAGACCAGATCGAATCGAACAGAGAACCCCGGGCATCAGAATATCCCAAAATCACTATGCAAGCTGAAAATCACCGAGAAGCGCACAATTTCCCGAGAATAAAACCCTGATGATCTGGACTGGATCTACCATATCTGATAGACGACAACCAAGCTGTAACCCTGATATCCTCTGTCTGTACACAAATATCATGCGTCTGATTTGCGAATATGAATTTAAACCACGAGTCAGATAGGAGAATCGGTTGGTCAAATTTTAGGGTGCAACAACGGTTGACATTGAAATCAGATTTTGACATCAGGTGATTGATCAGTTTGTTGCCGTAAAAACCGGATTCAGTCAGCGGATGTCGTTTTCCAAGCAGGTTGTGCAGTTTATTTCTGCGGTTGGCAAATTTCCGGGTTCTTGGTATTCAACCGTCTCGTACCTCGATTTTTTGAAGGTCGTTCGCTCTTCACCCAGTCGGGTCCAAGCCGTTTGAATAGGGGCAGTTGTTGCACCCTAAAATTTGTTCAACCTATTTCACCTGGTTTATGTTTTAATTGCATTATCAT
This sequence comes from Lathyrus sativus, assembly GCA_963859935.3. Taxonomy (NCBI): domain Eukaryota; kingdom Viridiplantae; phylum Streptophyta; class Magnoliopsida; order Fabales; family Fabaceae; genus Lathyrus; species Lathyrus sativus. The sequence goes on from OZ012736.1 coordinate 431,178,021, forward strand.
TTGCATAGATACATCATGTACATAGTCCCATCATTTGCATATCATAACATAGCAAGTCATATAACAAGGGATCAAGTGCCATTCTTATCTAAGGAAGCACTTCAAGGGGGCCTTATTCAAGTTTAAGACTATCCAAGTCATCAAGGAATGGGTTGAAGCTTTGAGGAGATTTGAATGTCAACAAGTGGATTTCTCTCCTAACTTGAGGTGTATTGAGGGTCATCAATAGGGTATGAAGCATGGGATTATGAATTTGAGGTGTGTATGGATCCCATGGGAGGCCTAGAGAGCCCTATTGAAGCTTAGACAAGTCACGACATCAAGTTCAAGAACCATAGTTGAGGTGTGTACAAGTAGGGTTTCATCTGGGTAACCCTAAGTCAAGGAGAGCAAGGAAAGGGCACCAAGACTTAGCTCTAGGTCATGGAAGTCATGGGTTGAGATGTTAAAGCATGTGTATGGATGAGTCAAGATCAAGTTCAAGAGAATCAAGAGTGGTTGGAGGGGTTTGAGACAGGGTTCCTAGGGTAAAATCCCTTATATAGCACTGGACTTCCAAGCAACATAAGTCAAAATACAAGTTTCAAATGGGTTCTTGGTCAACATGAAACTTGTAGGGCTTCTCAATAGCTTTAATTTGAGTACTATAAGTCTTCAAGAAGATTTGTAGAACTCAAGTTATGGTTCTTGCAAGTTATGGGTCACCAGGGGACACTGAAATTTATCTGTGAAAGTCACTTGACTTCTAAGCAATTTTTGCCCATGAAGGAGTTTTCAAATAGATTCTTGGCCAACATAAGAATTGTAGGGATTGACCTTAGCTTTAATTTGAGTACTAGAAGTCCTCAAGAAGATTTGTGGAACTCAAGTTATGATCTTGGCAATCCAGGGGTATTTTGGGAAAGTTGAATTATAGGTCATTTTTCAGCATAGGTCAAAATCTCTATCTTCCACTCCTCAAATAAAAAAAATGTTCAACATGAGATGTGCTTAAAATGATGTTTTTAGGTCAGATAAGAAGTCATGGGTGATTGAAATGGCTTGCTTCACCAAGTGATCCAAAATGGCCTAAAAAGAAGGTTTTTTCAAATGATTCAAAGGAGGGAAATTGGGATTTTTGAGATATGAGGCATACACATGGCATATGGGTAGTCATTTTGAATGGAAATTGGATTTCAAACACATTGGCAATTCCACAATTTTGAGATGAGCCATGGTTTTATGAGTTGCTTTGGAAATGGCTTTCTTACATCATAAGCAACATATGCAAAACCATTCCTTAGATCACAACCAAGGCCTTAACCCTTACCAATCCATTCAATATGTCATTTGAGGAGAATTTGGATCAAAATCAAGTGTTACAACAAGCTAGAACTCAGCTGCCACATACAAGCATGAGATGATAATTTCAAATGCAAGAGATATTGAATTTCTCACATAGATCATTCTAGAGCATTCTAGATGATTCCTACAAGTTCTATATAAGGTTTGTGATTGATTTAGAGCATTGGTTGGTGAAAATTGAGAGAGATTGGAGAGATAGAATTCTGAATTTGCTCCTTGCAAAACAGAATCGGTTACATCATTTTGATCCGTTTCAATCCATTTTTTTGCATTCAATAGTCTCCTTCGGGATGGTGTATTTCTGTCTATCCTTAGACAATGTGAGTATGTATATTGTTTTCTTTCGGGATGGTGTCTTTCTGTCTATCCTTAGACAATGTGAGTATGGATATTGTTTTCCTTCGGGATGGTGTCTTTCTGTCTATCCTTAGACAATGTGAGTATGGATATTGGTTTTCCTTCGGGACGGTGCCTTTCTGTCTATCCTTAGACAATGTGAGTATGGGTTATGGTTTTCCTTCGGGACGGTGCCTTTCTGTCTATCCTTAGACAATGTGAGTATGGATATGGTTTTCCTTCGGGATGGTGTCTTTCTGTCTATCCTTAGACAATGTGAGTATGGATATTGTTTTCCTTCGGGATGGTGCCTTTCTGTCTTTCCTTAGAAAATGTGAGTATGGATATTGGTTTTCCTTCGGGACAGTGCCTTTCTGTCTATCCTTAGACAATGTGAGTATGGATATTGTTTTCCTTCGGGACGGTGCCTTTCTGTCTATCTTTAGACAATGTGAGTATGGATAATGGTTTTCCTTCGGGATGGTGTTTTTCTGTCTATCTTTAGAAAATGTGAGTATGGTTATTGTTTTTCCTTCGGGATGGTGTCTCTCCGTCTATCATTAGACGATGTGAGTATGGATATTGTTTTCCTTCGGGATGGTGCCTTTCTGTCAATCCTTAGACAATGTGAGTATGAATATTGTTTTTCCTTCGGGATGGTGTCTCTCTGTCTATCTTTAGACGATGTGAGTATTGATATTGTTTTTCCTTCGGGATGGTGTCTCCGTCTATCAATAGACAATGGGAGGTGATCAAGTGCATGTTGATCCAACCTTCGGGTTTGTTATCTGTGGTGTCACACAAGTACCTGGGGCTAAAGTCAAACCTCTTTATCAGGTGATCGATCAGTTTGTTGCCATAATATTTGGATTCAGTTCTCTGGATGGTGTTCCCCAAGCAAGTGTGCAGTTTATTTCTGCGGTTGGCAAATTTTCGGGTTTACTTTGTATTCAACCGTCTTCTACCTTTAAATGTTTGAAGACTGTTCGCTCTTCAACCCCTTTAGGTCCAAGACGCTTGAATAGGGGCAGCTGTTGCACCCTAAAATTTGACCAACCGGTCCCCATATTTGGTTTATGCTTCAACGCATTTTGCATTCGCATTTGCATACGGCATGCATTGCATTTTTCTCAGGCAGATCGATTTTGTTAGGATTGCAGCCCCTGGCGTTTCAGGCAGTACAAGCTGGTTGGGATAAGAGTCTTCTGAGAATTGGTGCTCGTTTCCTGTGTTTTCAGGCCATCTCGGTGCCCGGGTTTCGCTACGGTTGCGCAATTGGGCTTTATTTGATTTAATCGGCTTCCTGGCATTTTTAGGGTTTTTCTGTCATTTTCTAGATTTTTTAATGCATTTAATAGGATTTTTTTATAGGGTTATTTGTTGTTTTTTTTAGATAGTAAATAGGTTAGAATAGATTTTTTTTTTTTGAGTTTTAAATAAATTTTCTTTTCTTTTTTAGAGATTTATTAGATTTTAAGTTTTTTAGATATTATTTTCCTTTTAATAGATTTTTAAAAAAATAGATGTAAATAGATATTATCTTTTCTTAAATGAGAATAGATTTTTAAAATAGAATTTAATGTATTTAGATTTTTATTAGATTTAATTGTTTTTTCAAATTATAGAATAGATTTTTTTAAAAAAATAGGATTAATTGTTTTTTAGATTTTTTATTTGATTTTTTTCAGAGTTAAAATAGTTTTTAGATATTAAATGTTTTTTTTCTATTTTTCTGTTTTTTAGATTAATTAGGAGTTTATTTTTTAATTTTCGTTTTAACAGATTAATTAGGATTAATGATAGATTTTAATTAGGTTTTACCATTAATTTTCGTTTTAGGATTTAATTAGTTTTTTTCAGTTTTAATTTTGTTTTGTTTTAGAGTCTAATCAGAGTTTAATCCTCAATTAATCAGTCCAATTGGGTCAGTATCCATTAATAAAGTCCAAGTCCATTGGCCCAGTCAAAGATCCATTTTCGCAATGCCACTTGTCACTATATATGCAGTGCCACGCGTACGTCCCATGGGTTAGCCACCTCACTCTCTCTCTTTCTCTCAGACCTCGCCACCTAGCACACTTCCTCTCCCTCTTCCCTCCACGCGTCCTCCATGCAGTGACCCCACACCACACGTGGCTCCCCCTTCCTCCTCCCTCTCGCCACTTGTCCCCTCACCGTCACCTCGTCGGTCCCTTCACCGCCGGCCATGCAAAGCTCCCGCCGGCCACCATAACCAACCACCGCCGTTCACCCTAACCGTCTCCGGCCACCTTAACCATCACCGGACCACCGCAACTTCGCCGGAAACACAAAATCTCCAGAAAATCTTCCTTCAATTCATCGTATCTTCATCATTTTTCCAGATTTACCGAAGAACATCTTCAGGCTCTTCATCAACAATCATCAATTCATCACCGATTCGCCATAATCTTCATTATTTTTCCAGACATCTTCAACTCTCCTCAAGAACATTCAACGGCCTTCCATCGATTCCAGATTCAGTTCATCACCAGCTTGTGTTCTTCATCACTTTTTTTCTCAGAAAAATTTTCATCTGAAGTTCTTCAAGATTCATCATCCTCCGTTCCAGATCCACAAGAAGCTTCAAAGAACATTCATAGCAGACTTTTACAGTTCTTCATCAGAATCTTCATTGAACATTTCATGAGCAACTTCATCCCGATCCTCGAATTCCAGAAAATCTTCATCGTCTTCCTCAGGAAACTTCATCGTGTTCTTGAGTCTTTTTTCCAGAAATTCAACGCTCTTCACAAATCTTCATCCGTCCAAGTTTTCTTTCCAGAATCTTCAGCTACGTCCTCGATCTTCCTCGATTTGTAGATCCTCTCGCGTTTGGAACTTCTCCATCCTCATCGTTTTCCAGCATCCATCTTCTTCATCAGATTCTCCAGGTTCGTTTTTCTTCCTTAACCCATTACGCATCCATGGCTAGTTAGTTAGTTGGAGACTTAGGTTTTGTGATTGTTAGGTTTGAATGGCAAGATTTTGTGAGACGAGTTTAGATTAGGGTTGAGTTGAACTGAGAGTGTGAGGCGTAAGGTGTGTTTGAGAAGGTTTCAGAGAGAGAGAGTTTAGAGAATCGTCGCTAGGGTTTCGTTGGAGAGGGAAGATGAACAGTATCAACGAAGAGTTAGGAGTTTTAGGTTTTAGTGGTGACTAAGGCTGAATGTGAGTGGGCTCGGGCATTAGGCCCAGTCAAGTTTGCTGATCATAATCCTGTTTACCGTCAGCACCCCCTCCCCTGGTAGAGAAAACATGGGCCTAGCAGGTTTACTGCTTACACCCCCCTTTGGGGCCCATCAGGAAGAGCAAAGCGAGTTACTCGCTATTCGCCCCCCCCCCCTGTGTGTTTTTTTTGTTTTTTTCTTTTGTGTTTTTTCTGAAGCAGCATGGGCCCAGCATATTGCTACCAGCACCCCCCTTCCTGGGCCCAATGTAGTTCCTGCATTGTAATAATTGCTCTTGGCACCCCCCTGCTTTATTATACTAATTGAATTTCTTTTTTCTTTTTATTTGCATATAGTTTACAAAAATAATTCATATTAAATCCAAAAATAATCATTTTGACATGAGATTTTTTCCCTCATTTTAATAATTGTATCAAGAAATTTGTAGAAAAATAAAAATATTATTTTAATCATTTTTTCCATTTATGGTGAATTTTCACATTTAATTGCTTTTATTTTCATTTTGTTTGTACATATTATTTGGTAAATTTTGTTTAGTCATTTAAATTCATATTTTGATTCAATTCTTTTTGTACTAGCTAGATTAGCACATTAAGTTCCCCCTGGATTTATTCCACATTTTTGTGGATTAATCTTGATTAGTTTTGATTAGAGAACATTAGGTTAGTACAATTAGGGTTCAAACTCAACATAGGTGCATTCTAACATTTTCTTTTGGGGTTTTTAGCATGAGTTAGGTTATGGGACATATAGGGTATGTAGGGTGGATGTAGAAATCCCCTTAGAATAAATCTTAGAATTTTAAATTCTATATTACTATTTTTAGTATATTTTACAAATGGAGTGTTTGTTTGGTGTGCCCACTTGGGGTTTTTAATTGTGTGCTTGGGCTTTTGGGCTTTTCTCTGGGGTATGGGGCTTGGTTTGAGCTTATGGAGCATGAAGACATCAAAGGATAAGATTGAAGATGATAATCAAATGTTGAAGCTTGAAGATTGTTTGGGCTTGGAGCTGATTGAAGACATAGGAAATAATAAGAATAAGCAGAGCCTTAGAATAGACTGAATTTTTTTGTACAAACATGGATAGCTTCATGTGCTTCCATTCCTCTCTATGACATAAAGTCCCTCTATGGTATTCACCTCCCTCCTTTGGAGAGATAAGTGGCCTTACCTTAGAGGTAGAACTTTGAGGGAACCAGTCTTCCATGATGATAAACACTTATAGGCTTCCTTTGGTTGTTAATAAGTTGGTTATCATTCAACTTATTCTGTTAAGTGATTCTCATCCAGGAGAGCTTGCCTTGAAGAAAGAAGCCATTGAAGATAGAGATGAGGATCAAAGATTAACAAAGATGAAGATTATTCATGTCTGTGCAGCTGCTAAAGCTAGGGTTTACTGCTGTCTGGAGCTATCTGCTGTCTGATGCTGTCAACCGGTTAAGACTCTGTGCTTGCTTGAGCTTGGGGATTTCTTGGAGATGGAAGCTTATTGTAGCTTGGATCTCATTGGAGTTTGACTGTGGGGTTCATTGGGAGATTGCTGTTTATCAACTGTCAGAGTTTGATGTTGTTTTCAGAGCTGCTGCTGTAGTAGCTGGTGTGCTGTCAGAGCTGGGTTTTTGGGGTTTTATTTTCTTTTTTGTATTGTTTGTTAATTTTCCCCTTAGGGTTGAGGTGAAGTTATTTCACTTTGCCTATTGTTTTCTAGGTTCGAGGTTGAGTGGGACTCCCTTGCCTCGCTTGTACTGCTGCATTCATGCATTTTACTGCTTTACTGTATATATGCTGTTTCTTTTCCGTCTATCCCTTAGGATCTCTGTTTCTCTCTGCGCAAGAGAAAAATATGACAGACATTAGGCTCTCATCCATGCATGACAATATTAGGGTAGATTTTGATTCCCATTTTAACCCTAGGTTTTAGAGTTCTTTCTCTTTTATTTCAAAACAATCAAAAACACAATAAGATTTCAAACATCAATAAAAGACAGTTCTTGCGTAAAAGACTGTGAACCAATCAAAGAGTCATTTTTGTCCGCTTGGACCCGTAATCAGGAGAAAACCTTTTTTCAGAAGGATAAAAAAACAGTCAAACAAATCTGTGTCTTCCGTAGCCCGAACTACGTTTGCTCTGATCTTTCATGCTGTATGAAAGTACGTAGGCATAGGATGCGATATCCTAGCGAGCAACCTTCCCCTCCTTTCCAGTAGGTAGGCGAACTACGTTGACTCTGATTTCTCGTTCCAGACGGGAATACGTAGGCATAAAGTGCGATACTTTGCCGAGTCAGTTTATTTTCTTTTAATCCTAGACCTGTAGAATAGATATAATAACAATCCATACTAGAAAACAAGCGTGGATCTCGTCGAGTACGACGGACGTGAGGGGTGCTAATACCTTCCCCTTGCGTAACCGACTCCCGAATCTAGGATTTGGTTGTGATGACCATTCCTTTCCCGTCTTTGCGGTAGGTTTACTTCGAGCGTTTCCTTTCCCTCCGTTGGGATAAATAACGCACGGTGGCGACTCTTCTGTTCAGCCGGCGCCGATTTTTGCAGTAGCGACAATAGTCTTCAATTGGTTGTTGAGCAAGATATTCTGACAGAAGACTTCCCTTGATGGATTTTTAAGGAACATATTAAATATCATATTCTGTCAAAACCATCTACCAACGAGCAATCCTTCCAGTAAGTGCATGCTTCTCAAATACATATTTAATCGAATCCATATTCGATATCAACAAGGTTGTGTGGTTTAACATATATTGCCTTAAATGTTTAGCTACCCAAGCGAGTACACAATATGTTTTCTCCAGCATTGAGTACCTCAACTCACAATTAGTAAATTTCTTACTCAGATAGTAGATAGCATACTCTTTTTTACCTTTCTCGTCGTGTTGACCAAGCACACACCTTATTGAACTCTCAATAACTGTTAGATACATTATCAAAGGTCTTCCTGCCACCGGAGGCATGAGAATTAGAGGTTCCTGCAAATACTCTTTTATCCTTTCAAAATCTCTTTAACAGTTTTCATTCTACCTGACCACTTGATCTTTTCTTAACAACTTGAATATTGGTTCGCAAGGTAAGAGATGAATATAGCTATGTAGTTCAACCTCCCCAAAAAACCATGGACCTCTTTTTCTGTGCTCGGCTCAGACATCTCTTGTATTGCTCTTATTTTAGTAGGATCAACCTGGATACCTCACTCATTGACAATAAAACCCAGCAGCTTACCAAACCTCACCCCGAAGGTGCACTTGTTTGGATTCAACCTCAGCTTGAATTTCCTCAGCCTTTCGAACAATTTCTGTAGATTAACTAGATGCTCTTTCTCCGTTTGGGACTTCGCAATCATGTCATCAACATAGAATTTAATCTCTTTGTGAATCATATCATGAAAGAGAGTCACCATAGCCTGCTGATAAGTTGCCCCACCATTTTTCAATTCAAAGGGTATTACTTTGTAACAAAACATCCCCCATAGTGTTATGAAAGTTGTTTTCTCCATATCCTCTAGGGCCATCTTGATTTGGTTATACCCAGAGAAACCATTCATGAAGGAAAATACAGAATATTTAGCGGTATTATCCACTAACACATCAATATGAGGGAGCAGGAAATCATCTTTCAGGCTTGCTCTATTCAAATCTTTGTAGTCAACATACATCTTGACCTTTCCGTCCTTCTTAGGTACATGCGCCATATTAGCAATCCACAGAGGATAATTAGTCACATCAAGGAACCCGACATCCAACTATTTCTAAATGTCTTCTTTGATTTTGACAGCCATATATGGTCTTGTTCTTCTCAACTTTTGCTTGACCAGAGGGCGATCCTCTTTGAGAGGCAAACAATGCAAACCATATTTGTATCAAGCCCAAGCATGTCTTGGCAGGACCAAGCGAAGATGTCCACATACTCTCGCAGTATTTCAACAAATCTTCTCTTGACACTATCTTCCAAAGCGGCCCTAATTCTGACTTCCTTCTTGGCGTCCTCAGTACCCAGGTTAATAATCTCAATATCCTCCTAATGAGGCTGAATGACCCTTTCATCCTATTTCAAAACTCAGGCCAATTCTTTTGGAAGTTCACAGTCTTCATCAGTCTCCTCTTCGACTTGGTATATGCGATTGTTGAAATCATACTGAGCCATAGCAGAATCACTATTGATAGGATCTGGAGTGATGGATCTGCAGGAGTGATGTTTTAGGTGGTATTAAGAATGCAAAAATGAACAAAACACACGAAAACACATTGCCATCTTAAAGATGTAAAAATGAAAATGAAAAACAGGGAATGAAATATTTGAATGCAAAACGTCCTTTATTCATGATAACATTAAAAGCAAAAACATGTGGCCCTGCAAATGAGTCGCTACGTCTTAGACATATTGCAGGACTTGACAAATGTAAAAACAAGAAAATTACTCTTCACAAGTGACAAGGATGACTTCTTCAGAAGACCAGTTGCAAAGTTCTTGGCCTGGAACGCAGGGGGTGGATCCAACTATCCATGTCACAATCGCTATCAACCTCATCTTCCCCTATTGCATGAATCCGGTCAAAAATGACCCTAGGACTTGTAAACTTGACAGGACTTCTGAACCTTGGCGGAGCTTATGATGGCTTGTATCCCAATTCGAATATGTCATTCTTCATTGGCACCTTTAGAACTTGGCCCCATCCTTGAGAACTACCAGCTTCAACTACACTACGAGCTTCCTTCAAAGAAAAAATTGAAGCCTCAAGCTTTTTATCCTCCACTAGAGGCTCCTTCTGAATTTGAACTGCTTCAAAATCCTGACAGAGGGTTTCATGTATTTCACCATGAACCCTCACATATTTAAACGATGACAAATGAGTTACCATGATGTCTTCCTCTCCGTAAACAGTAACAACCCTTCCTTCAACCATATATTTGAGCTTCTGATGTAAGGTCAAAGTGATTTCCCCGGCAGAATAAATCCAAGGATAGCCCAATAGACAGCTATAGGCTGGCTGGATATCCATGATATAAAAGGTTATTTCAAAAACTTCAGGTCCAACTTGAATAGGCAAAACCACTTCACCAAACACAAACCTTTTGGATCCATCAAAGGTACGTACCACCAAATCACTGTGTCTACAAATTAATCCCTGTGTATCCAACTTCATCAGGGCCTTCTTTGGAAAAACATTCAACGATGACCCAATATCCACCAAGACGTGGAACAACAAAAACCCCCTACACTCCATGGAGATATGCAAGGCATTATTATGATTCTCCTAGCTGGCGTTAAATCCAAATTAGTAAATCCCATACCATTTTCTACATTGACATGAGCGATCACCCCTTCGATCTAATTCACAGAAATTTCCTAGGGCACATATGCAGTATTCAACACTTTCAACAGCGCATTTCTGTGTGCCTCAGAACATAGCAACAAAGACAGAATGGAAATCTTAGATGAGGTCTTATTCAATTGGTCAACAATGTTATAGTCACTCTTCCGAATTATTCTCATAAACTCCTCCGTATCCTTTGACAAAGAAGCATCACTAGACTATTTTTATACGAACTCTTCCACAACCTGCTTTCCCTTACCTTTATCAGACTTGTCAACATTAACATCTTGAGTAACTAGCGGAGAGAAAACCCTACCACTACGTGTAATACCTCCGTCCCCAAAAATATTATCCACATTAGATCCAACATCTGAAAAACCCACCAATTCTTATTTCTGACAGTTATAGAAAACCTTAGCTCCGTAGTTCCACGGGATCACCTTGGTATTTTCATACGGTATTAGCCCTGGAGTAGTAATAGCGACGGGTGCTTGCCGTACTGGCGCTGATATATGAATGATCTTATACGGAATGGAAATTGTTGCAACGTCTTTACCATCACTACCATTATTCTCACCAAGAGTTCTATCAAACTGAATTTGTCCTTCATCCATCAACTTATGTATACCTTCTTTTAACAAGTCACAACCCTTTGGCCGTGATACACACCTTTGACAATCAAGCGCGCATCCTGGAAACGTATATCCCTTTAACAAACGCTCTTTAACAAACCACAATGGGGTCTTCAACTTATTAACATCATACACCAGATTCAACCTTTATTCTCCTTCAATAGCATTTGCCCTTGCCGCACCATGATGTGGCATAGGGTTTTATATCACATTAGGTCCCTTTTTATTGAAATCAATAGCCTTTGAATCAAGCAGGTCTTTAACTTTGTTCTTGAATGCCTTGCAGTTGTCAATGTTATGACCTGGCGCCCCCGAATTCACAACGGGCATTGGTGTCATAACTAGTTGGAAGATCACCGGTAGATGGAGCAAATATTCTCTTTTGAATCAATTGTAACTGAATAATATGTTGTAATAGCTGAGAATATGGCATAGGCGGAGTGTTAAATTGCATATACATCATCTTTGGTCTCCTTTGAGACTGTCGAGGATCATAAGGTTGTCGCTGAGGTGAAGTCGGGATGGCTACAGTAGCAACCTGTTGTGTAGAACTATGACCTGTTATGTCTTTTCCTCTATATGACAAAATGGAATTGGTATTTCCCTCTCTCTTCTTGGGACCTCCAACATACAGCTTCTTCCCTCCTCCAGATGAGGCACTAATACCACTTTGAATTTTTTCGGTCTTAATTCTGCTCTCTACTCTTTCTCCGTCCATCACAAGATCTAAAAACCCAACTGAGAAACACCCTACTAGTTTCTCAAAATAAGGCCCCTGAAACATGCCCATGAACATATCAATTAGTTCTCGCTCCATTGTTGGAGGTTGAACTCAGGCTGCCAACTCGCGCCACCTCTAGGTGTACTCCTCAAAACTTTCATTTTCCCTCTGAGCACGACTCTGTAACTGTGTTTGGTTGGCAGCCATGTCGCTATTGTATTGATAATGTTTGACGAAGGCCTTAGCAAGTTCTCGCCAACTGTGGATATGAGTCCTCTCTAATTGCATATACAGCTCCAAGGATGCCCTCGCCAGGCAATCCTGAAATGAATGCATCAACAACATCTCATCATTTGAATACGTACACATTTTCCTGAAATATTCCCTAAAGTGCATCTTAGGACAGGTGGTTCCATTGTACTTCTCGAAAACTGGCACCTTGAACTTCAGAGGGATTTTCACACCCGGAACCAAACCCAAGTCAGCTATGTCCATACCCAAAGCCTTTTGATTTTCGTAAGCCCACATCTTCTCATCAATCATCTTAAACTTCTTATCAGCCTCCGAACCAACATCCAGGTCATGCATAGAAAATTCATCTTCCTGACGGTCTTCTTCCCACTGATTGTTGTGAACCCCACCAGTTCCATGAACAACGCAAATACTTCCCCCGCCTACACCGCCTCCAGCATGAGGGTTAATGCCACCCATAACACCTCTTCCAGAAGGAATAACAAAACCAACACCTTCTTTCAAAGGAATGACAACACCAGCACCTCCGACCGGAGGAATAACACCAGCACCACTAGGATGGACAACACCATCGTCATCAACTCTTGGAATGTCAATGAGTGGTTGGATCAAAGTTTTCAGTTGTTCCTGACTCGGCGCCATGGTTTGAATTAGTTCCATGAACTGAGTCATACGAGTCTTTACTTCAAGTAGTTCGGCCTGAATCTATTCCATTATACGTCTCTAATTTCCTCGTGTACTGTACCTGTGGATATGAGAGTCTGCTATCTTACCAAATAAAACCATATAGAGATAAGAAAATCCATCCAAGAACACCTTTCATGCATATGGGTATGAGAATGCAATGCAAATGCCATGTTTAAATATTCTCAAGGTGGTCTACACCTTGATTTAAGTTTAAAAATAATAAGCATATGATATGGATAGAACGCTGGTAAAAGCCACTCATAGATTGAATAAGAGAACAAATACAGAGTCAATACTTACAGCCCATACAAGAGAAATAAAAAAGTACAACTGCCAATGACCCCAGCCAACAAGCCTGACGGTGATCAAGATATAAAATAAGAAAATCAACTAAGGCATATCATTAATATCCACCAAGGACAATCCTCCCCAGCCACTATGCTCCTTGCACCAGACTTGAACCTCCTTGAAGAACTTCTTGGTATCAAGATGCTTTGATCTCTAAATCAACTCTTGAATAAGAACATCTCGCCTATGTATGACACCCTTCAAGTATCGACAATGTAACTCCCAATCATTTTCTCTAAAAGCATCTTCAATTTTGGGCTTATTTGCTTCTGCTTGAACTTTAAGGTCCTCTAAGGCAGAAAAAGTCTCCTTAAGTTGCTTCTCGCTTCTGCATCATTGAGATGACTCTTTTCTGACCTCTCTCTCTTTACCTTCGAGTTGTAGCTTCAACTTTTCAATATAGTCATAGAGTTCATCTTATTTCATCTTGTGAGAAGTCATGGTGGCATTCCATTGACTGTTGAACTTTGAAATCTCAAGGCGAGCTTTGTCCAAATCTTTCTTTCTCTACTGCAGTAAGTTGTTGGCACTTCTCAAATCCTTCCATATGCTCTCCCTGTTCTTGACTTCTTCTTCTAGTTCTTTATCTCTCTTGGCGAGCAGCTATGTCTTCACCTTGACTCACATAGGGAACTAGAGTCCCCAGCAGAGTCGCCAGTTGTCGTAACTGCAAAAAAACAACCGAGAAAAAAAACAGAAGAGTCGCTACCAAACATTATTTATCCCAACGGGGGGAAGGAAACAATCTAAGAAAACCTCAAAAGGGGAGAAGACATGGTCTCACAATCAAATACTGGGTTCATGAGTTGCTTATGCAAGAGGAAGGTATTAGTAACCCCTCGTGTCCATTATACTCAATAGGATCCATGTTTGTTGTTCTAATAAAAGGGTGTGTTATCTAAAGCATACTGCTAAACAGAAATGAAAAGGAAAAAAAAGGATACTGGATAGGACTTCACCTTCCTAGGCCTACATATTCCCTCGTGCAATGAGAAAGTTAGAGCCAACGTAGTTCGGATGACTACGGGTGAAAGGGGGAAGGGTTCTTGCAAAGATTTCACCGTCTTGTGCCTACGTATCCTTATCTGGTATGAGAAATCAAAGCAGACATAGTTCAGCCCACGAATTTTTAAGTTTTTTTTATGAGCGACGTTAATTTCGTGTTCCAGCAGTTAGGGTCGATGCCTGTTTGCGGTAAAACAAAAATAACATGCCCTTTCTGAAAATGATTGACAGACAAACCCGAAGGATAAAATGATTTGAAGTTTGTTTGTGAGTTTTAACAGAAGTGGATTAACTTTGTTCGAAATGCGCATCGCACTAAAGTCTATGACATAGGATTGAAAACTTCATGCTAACGATCCAAGCGTCTCACGCACAAAGTATCCTAAGACGAGGTTAGAAACTCATCCACTTATCTTTTCCCATGTGCTTAAGGCTCATGGAACACAATACACGTCATATTTATTAAGTGCTTTTATTTTTTTTAGAAGAGAAAAAAGACTCAAAGGGAAAAGTAAAATCTAAGGGAAGTTCACCTAGATGTTATCATGCAATATGGTCCTATAGTTGAGGATAAGAGAAAAGTCTACCTAATGTTATCATGCAAATGATGGACCTAAGGTTAAGGTTAAAAGGGCTAACCTAATGTTATCATGCAAAGGATTGAGAGTCTAATGTCTATCCTACTTTGAACCTAATAAAAAATTAAGTTCAAACTAGGAGCCTTAAGGGAGCATGTAATCAAACACAAGTAAACATTAAACGAACTCAATCTCAATAACAAATGAAAAATCCAAGACTTAAAGGAGAAGAAATGAGATGAAGAAAAGAGATGTTAAAGCAACACATATATGCACTAATTCAAAAACAGCATCAACAACAGCGCTCCAGCACAACATAGTTATAAAATCCAGCAAATGACCAAAACAACATTTAACAGCTCATGTTCTCAGCATATCACAGGTGTAAAATGCAACAGGCAGAATGGACATAATTAACAGCATGTCAAAATCAAGACAGCAGGTGTAAAAGCCCAGGAAACATGTACGTATCAACAATGAAACAATACTTCAAGCAACCAACGAATATAAATAAGCATGTATAACAAGTCAAACCAAGCACGCAAACAACCAAGATTGAGCAACACATGGCATGTATTCGAGAACACACATGATTATGCATTTACACTTCAACAAAGGCATATGACATTGTGAGGATCATGTATCAAATAAGGTAGATTGATGAACATGTATCAACAATTAAGCACAAGCAAGTTCAATAAGATTGCACAATCAAGCATTCACCAACAATAATTAATCATTTCGAGCAATCATGCATTTGCAGAATCAGAAACAAACGTGAACATGTATCACAAATTCAGAAAGATAAACATCAAGAACAAACAAACACCATTGTACTAATGATTATGAAACATGATCATCACGCCAAGAGTGCAAGACAAAAGTCAAACATATGCATCACAAAAACCACGAGTCGCACGTCGAAGAATCAAAAGCATGCTATCAAGTATGACGAAACAACTCAAATGAGTCCATAAATATGCATCATATCAATTCATGAAGATTAAAAGTGGAAAGAAATCAAAACAAGCTTAAAAATACACAAAAAATCACATTATGCATCAGGGTTAATCGATTAACCATTTGTTACGCAAGAATGATTAATCGATTAACCCCTTTTAAAAAGGCAAAAAACGTGAAAAATACATTGGTTAATCGATTAACTAGTTTTGCCTTATGTCGCGTCGCTGCGAAAAAGGGTTGACAAAGATAGAAGAGTCGTCATCGTTCGTTATTTATCCCAAAGAGAGGGAAAGGAAACGATCGAAGAAAACCAGACAAAAAAAGAAAAAGACAAGGTCATCGCAACCAAATCTCGGGTTCGGGAGTCGGTTGCGCAAGGGGAAGGTATGAGCACCCCTCACGTCCGTTGTACTCAACGGGATCAACGATTATTGTTTAATCTATGAGTGAAAAACTATCTAAAGGCTGGGAACAAGGGTGAAAGAAAAGAAAAGAGACTCGATAGGACATCGCCGCCCTATGCCTACGTATTCCCTCGTGCAATGGGAAAGTCAGAGTCAACGTAGTTCGAAAAACTACGGGTGAAGGGGGGAGGTTGCTCTCCAAGACATCGCTGTCTTGTGCCTACGTTTCCTCATCTAGTATAAGAAATCAGAGCAAACGTAGTTCGGGATAACACGACCACAGGTTGGTTCAAGTGTTTTAATGAGTAGGGCTAAATCTTCGTTCTAGCAGTTAGGGACGACACCTATTTGCGGTAGAATAAAAACTTAACACACTCTTTCTGAAAATGATTTTTCAAACAATCCCGAAGGATAAAAAGGTTTGATGTTTTGTTTGTGTTTTTTAAGAGAAGAAGTGAATTGAGTTAAGTTTGTAACTCATGTTGCACTAAAGACTATGACTTGAGAGCGAATGTGTCGCATATCTCCCAAAGGGCATACGCTAAACACTCTAGACAAGGTGAGAAGAGACCCCCACTCATCATTCCTCAAGTATTTAAGGCTCATAGCGTACAACAAGTGTTAAACTTTATTAAGTGTATTATGAAATTATGAGAAGATAAGAGAAGACACAACACTCTAAGGGGACTGATCAACCCTAATGTTATCATCCAATGTGATCCTAAAGTTGGGATTGAAAGGGGGAAATCTATCCTAATGTTATCATGCAAAGGATTGAAAGCCTAATTTCTCTCCTACTCCCATCTTAAATAGACGAACTAGGAATCCTAAGGGATCATGGCAAAAGGCCAAGTAAACACATAACAGTTCCATTACAGATGAAAAGAGAAATGAAAGATGAAAGTGACTTAAACAAGTCAATGCAATAAAAGATGCAAAAATGAAATGTAATCATGGAATGCAAGTATGCAAAGATGCAACAAAGACTCAACAACAAAAGACTCAAACACATGGAAGTGACTTAAACAAGTCAACAAGAGATGAGATGAAATGGGAGAAGCAAGCTCCTACAACCATCAACCATCAATCATCCAAACAAAAAGGTGCTATCCTAAGATGCACATATACATCTCAACCATACAATTATTGAAACACAAGTAAAACAAATGCAAACAAGCAATGCAAAACAATCAACAATGTTCATGACAAACTCAAAGTGTAGATAAAGACACCAAATCATCATGAACAAAGGTAAAACCAAAATGAGGCAGAAGTGAATCATCAAGCGGAGAGTTTTAAATCAACCTTAAAATAATAGGCAAGGCACAAGTATGATCATATAAAGTGAAAGAACCAAAGTCTAACACAATCTCAACACTTAAGACAAGTGAAGAAGCATGGTTCAAAGATGACTTGTGATGCAAGTAACACATGTAGATGACCATAAACAAGTAAGAAAACACCTCAAGTATGTTAGGATGACGTAACAAGACTTAAAAGATGCATATGGGATCACTCAAGATCATATCCCAAGGTTTTAGGTCAAACTAGCATGTGTAAACAACCCTAAAAGTAACTTGACTTGCAAGACTCACCAAAAATAGAAGGAAAGCTCAATAAATCCCAAATAAAATCTCAAACCAAGCTTGATCAATCTAGAAACAGAATGAAAAAACTCATGAGCAAAATCAACTCAAGGAACCACCAAATAATTCCAAGAATGCATGGTGTTCCATGTTATCGAGCATGTGTCGAGGCTCAACAAAAGTCTAATCAAAACCTAATGAAAATGGATCAAAAATGAACCAAATCAACTCTCAAGGATACTTCAATCCATCACCTAAGTGATAGAGAAGAATTAGTCATAGGGGATTTAACAATAGGGTTCAAATGTTCAAGATCAAATTAGGTAATCACCATAAAATACCTCAAATTATAAATTCCAAATAAAAAAAGAAAATAAATGGAAAATGAAAATAAAAATTTTGGAAAATTAAATAACATGTCAAACTGTTAGGAAAATATTTTTGGAGAATTTTTGTGAAATCAGAAGTAATTTTAAACAATTAAAATGAAAACTAAAATTAAAAAAAAAAGGAATAAAAAAGCAAAGGCCAAAGGGGAGGGGGGTGCATCCAACAATCACCAAGATACAATGAAATCAGGAAAAACGCGTGCATGGGCCAGGAATTAGGTGGTGTGAAAAGCAATTACAATAGGCCCAAGTTACAAACTTAGAGTTTAATGAAACTCTGTGTTTCATTAAACATACGTGGAGTCAAATGCACGCGTGGCCAAAGTCAACCAAATCAACATGCAACACCTCACACGGTCAAACATTCCACACGAGCCACATCAGCTCGGACCAGAGAAATGATTGGACGCCGGTGCTAGGGCTCCAGTCGTCTTCTCCAGCCAGCTCGCCGGAGACTAGTCATCAAGGAACTCAAATCCACCATTCATTTTTCAAAAAGGTTCTTAAACAAGCTGGAAAATGGATCACGATTTTTGAACATACAAACTGAAAGTGCATCATACAAGTGTAAAAACAGGTCAAATTGAAATTAATTTTGAATAATGAATCAAATTTGAACCAATTTTAGATCCTCCTACTGGTGTACAAATGAATTCAAGTGATTGAAATGGAGTAACACATGCTGCAGCACTGGAAATTGAAGTTTCTGGGCAAATTTTACATGGGTTATTCGATTAACCATTTGCTAGGAAAAATGTGTTAATTGATTAACACGTGAAAAATTTGAATTTTCTTGGTGCAATAAGGAGGGAAGTTGGTGAATCAACTGTTGCCTCCATAACTTTTGATTTATGCATTTTTTATACATGCTTATTTCTACAAACTTGTAGTTTATGCTGTCTTATTTAATTTGACTACAAATTTGCCTCATTTGGATCAAAGACGAGAAAATTATGAATACTGCAAGATAGCCCCATAAACGCAAATCCTACGCAAAACCCTGATTTAGCAGCTTCTTCTGATTTCTCCTGATTCCTCTTGAAAAATCTTCATAATACCATGGATGATAACTTGAAATGCCCAAATATGACCCTAGAACTCAAGGGTTGACTTTTGTAGGGCGTCAGTTGACTTTATGACCAAATGAATTTGATTTTTCCTCTATCCACTTCAGAGACTCTTGAAACAACTTGTGATGAACCATGATGCATATGTAGATCCTCAAGAGATGCAACGAATTTCAGACATTCAAAGCTAAAAGTAGATTTAATATAAAAAGAACCCAGAAATTTGCAAATTGTGGGGAGAGAAAAGGTAATGTGAAGGTGCCAGCCGAAGGTGGGCTTAAAAAGTTGATTACCGGCAGAAGACGGACTTAAGATAAAGATGTCAGGCGAAGGTGGACTTGAAAAGAATGTCGGTCAAAGGCAGACTCACATAAACTTAACAAAGATTTTCCGACGAAAGGTGGACTCACAATCAAAGGATGCCATCCTAAGATAGACTTAAAAAGAATGTCGGTCGAAGCCGGAATCACATCAACAAAAGAAAGGTTTGCCGGCCGAAGGCAGACTTAGAAGGAAAATGTCTGTCGAATGAGGACTTAAAAAGGGAATGCCGACCGAAGGTGGGTTCACATCGAACAAAGGTTTACCGGCCAAAGACGGACTCACAACCAAGGGTGTCATTCGAAAATGGACTTTCAAAAGGAATGTCGACCGAAGACGAACTCACAACCAAGGGGTATCATCCGAAAGTGGATTTAAAAGGGGAATGCCGACCGAAGACGGACTCACATCCAATAAAGGTTTAAATTGATGATCTAATCAACTGATGTATTATCATTTCCACTAGGCATTTTGGTTTAAATTTAAATTTTTAAAATAATTATGTCACATATTCTTTCGGTTTTGATATTCAATCGAGAGAAAATGTGTCTTAGAGATTATGCTTCGAATCTCAATTCTCGTACTTTTTGTTTTTATCTTTTTTTTATAATGTATCTATTTTACTTTCACAAGGCATTTATTTTAATTTTAAATTTATCTATAATTTTTTTTAATTGGTGTATTTATTTTATATTTTAAATGTATATTGAATTGTCCAATGGAGAAGAAATATTCATTATGTATTTAAAAATATGTTTTTCTTCTTTTCTAATAAAAGTTTTAAACATATCTATTCCCTCAATAGATATATAGGAGAAATTGAAATTGATGGTATACTCACCACTCTAAATTTAAATCAAATAGAGATATAGGAGAAAAATATTTTGGATGGTGCATGTACGAAAGATAATTGTTCAGCTTCAGCCACCAACACAAGATTGAGACCTCAATCCCTGGAGTATATCCATTACAAAGATTAACAAATCAATGAAACCAAAACAATCTAAATTAAATTAGATTGAATTGAATCAATCCAATGCAATACAATCCAAAATAAGTCAAATAAAATAATCAATGAGAAGAAGAGGTGTAACCAAATAGAATATATATATATATATATATATATATATATATATATATATATATATATATATATATATATATATATATATATATATATATATATATATATATATATATATATATATATATATATATATATATATATATATATATATATATATATATATATATATATATATATATATATATATATATATATATATATATATATATATATATATAATCCAAAATACAATCTAAAATAGAATTCTATCCTAAATAAGTTATATATATTTAAAATTAACAAAACATTGAAATTTGGAAGGTCCAAGAAATTGTCGGAGGCGTATTAAGAACTTCCAATTTTAATTGGATACTAAGGTTCTTTTAATAAACAATGTTGGGCTTCTTGCTTCAAATTAAATGGGCCATGAATATAGAGTCTTGGATGATTTAATTGTTCACATCTTAGATATACCTGACATTTCTATGATTTTAAAATTTCACAAAATTTCAACCAAAATAAAATTTTCGAGTGTTCATGTTTAATAAATAAATTTATAACCTGTTGAAAATTTTGAAAAGTGGTGTAATTTATTGGAAGTTTTAAAAATTATTGTAGGTTATTGAAAATATCAAAATATCTTAGTGTTAAAAAATTTTCAAATATTTTGGATTTTTTTTTTTAAATTCTAGTATTCTTCAAAAAAATTTCAACAAATATCATAAAATTCCAATAAAAAATGGAAAATTAAAAAAATTTCTATACAAACTATAAATTTTGTATAAAAACAGATAAACTAAAAAAATAATATTAATCGGATTTTATAAAAGAATATAACTGTAAAAGTACTAAAAATAGAGATTGTCAAATTCAAATGGGATGACAAGATAAATTCTCAAAATCTTGTGTATTGATTTTTCTTTTACAAAATAATAATAATTATTTAATTAAAAGTTAAACACATATTTTTTCAGATGGAAATCAAATCATTTATATAATTGTAGTTACTAATATTTCAAATTGCATCGACTAAATTCAAATTCAAGACATTTAGTTAAATTAAAAATCATCTCTTAGTATCTCATCGAAGTCTTCTTAGATAGATAAACACATGTTTTAAAAACTATATTTTATAAAAATATTCAATTATTTTAAAATTTAGGTTACTATCATATGATCTATTATATTAAAATAACTTAAAATTATATGTTATTAGGACTTGTCTAGCTTTCAACCTTAAACTCTTAACTATTCTAATTTTAAGTACCTATTCATGATTCAACTTTAATTACTTTAATTACTTTAATTTTATGTAGAACCAGCTAGTGAAGAAGTATAAAAATGTCTACATGTTGGTTAACACGCCATTTTTATTTTTATTTCAAAAAAGAGAGTTAAAGAATATTAGAATACAGTGATACAAATTTTGATGGATTATAATATAGTTAGAAAACTAGGCAAGAACCAGTGCTATTATCGCAATGGAGATTGTTATAAATTATTATATTATTAAATATTGGTAAAATAATATATTTAATTAATTAAAAAAAGTTAAGAGATTAATTACTATATGTTATTAATATAAAAAATTATTTTTTTAATTTATTATCATCATCCATTTTTATTATCTATGATATAAGAAAAGAAAGTGTTGTGAAAAATACATATTTGTTATTTTCTCTTAATCTGGCACCTCATCAAAATGAGGGCAATTTATATCTAAAATTTATTTTTTGTGATCAAACTAACAAAAAATACTGGTTTGTTGATTTGATTATGCAATATTATACCTCATTTTATTCTACATAAATCGGTTATGTTGATTTGTAGTTGAAAATCAACAATTGAAATCCAACTTTATTTACTATTATTTACTTTCAACACATCACATCAGACTTTTTAGAAAAAAATCAGAAAAGATCACACCGATCTCTAAATCTTTTCATCCTTTCTCTATCTCTTTCTCTACCTTTTCAACTTCCTCTCTCTCTCTCTCTCTCTATATATATATATATATATATATATATATATATATATATATATATATATATATATATATATATATATATATATATATATATATATATATATATATATATATATATATATATATATATATATATATATATATCTGAATCTATCACTTCTTCTTCTCACTCTCTCAAGTTTGTTTCTCTGCAGATCTTTCTTTCTTTTTCTCACTCTTTCAAACTTGCTATTTTATTTAGTTTGATACTAAAAATAAATAATGGTACGCGGTAAACTTCTTCTTTGAACACAAATCTCACTTCCATCTCTCTTGCAAACAAAAATCAAAAGTATGAATCAGATTGAAATCAAAAAGTAAAAAAGGGTATCAATCGAAATATGGGAGATGGCGGCAGATCTGGCGTTTTTGGCAGTTTTACGGAAGTGCACTGTTTCGCGGTGGTAAATTTTTGGTGGCGGCAACACATTTTTGATGACGAGTTTGGTGGTGGTCGGATTCGAAATGATTGTTGTATGAATTTTTTCCAATTTTTTACAAACTTCACATGATTTTTTACTTCTCCTTTTCATATTGCTTTATAGTTTCATTTTCTGTTTTTGTTTTTTCTGCTTTCAATAATTTTGAGAAAAATACCTTGCCACTTGGATCAAACTGAGTGTAAAATATTGGTAAAGTTTCTTACTTTTTATGATTTACATTATATATTATCTTAGTGTGAAGAATCAAAAGTTTGACTATTTATATTATTGATTTTCTAAGATTTGTTGAATGACTATATTTTATTCCTTTTTCTTCTTTTGTTTTTTATGATGAGTTTGTTTTCCATCATACTTAAAATATGAAATCTTTGATTTCCTGTTATATATGTGTGTATTAATATTGAAAACAATGGATTATTATGTGGTGGTTTGCTGCAAATCTGTTTTTTATTCTTGTTGCAACTCTATTTTATGAGGTATGTTGATTTCCAGTTACTTTACTTCAGTGTTACAAGTCATATTTTCTATGTCTCTTACTATTGTCTTGCTTTGATTTTAGTGTTTCTTCTCTTCCATGGTTTATATCAAATCAAAAGACAAGTTTTGTGATAATTAGTCAATGATTGTTGGAAAATCCCTTGAGGTAAGCTCTATTGGTTCTTCTTTTCAAGTTTTTTTCTACAATAAAAAAAGTTTTTATCTTCTTCATCCATGTTTAGGTAATGTTCTCTTCCTTAGTAGAAAATATATATTTTGATTTTGTGTTTGTGTTTTCCATATTTACCAAGCGAATGAGTATTTTTTTGTGGTAAAAATGTATTTATTTGGGTTTGGTGTTTTGTGTTTGTGTTCATCTTTATGTTTGTGTTTGTGTTCATCTTTGTGTTTTGTGTGTGTGTGTGTGTGTGTGTGTGTGTGTGTGTGTGTGTGTGTGTGTGTGTGTGTGTGTGTGTGTGTTTATCTTTGAAATGTATAATTCCATATTATCAGACAAATGAGGTGTTAAAGATAGTTATTAAAATTGAAGATGAAGGAAATGAAGAGATTAGGTGTCCAAGTTGTTCAATTTAAATTTTCTAAAAAATGAAGAGATTGAGATATGTGTTTTAAAAACTGCATCCATATTAGTTATCCTTAAGTTTTTCATTGCCAAATCTTAATTAGTTGTTGCTAATAGTTTTTATTTGTATGTGTTTGATCATTGTGCAGATGCTTGATCTTGAAGCAAATCAGTTACTTTTTATGTTATTACAAATAAAGTTTAAATAAAGATATTTGTATGTGTTTTCATGTTATTTCATGTTAGTTTAAATAAATTTTAATCCAATAAATAATATTATAGGATGAGTATTTTTATATTTATTTTTTATGATGCAAAACATTCTTGGGTTTTGAGGGATGTGTTAGCTCGTACATTCGACGTCTGGTTGAAGTTAGTGGAATGAATAAAGGAAAAAGAATTTTTTGGAAGTAAGGAAGACTTCGACATGACAATTTATCTATGGAAGTCTAGTCGAATTGACCCCTGTGCCAAAAGGAATGATTTTTCGGACTTAGAGAAATTATCTAAGTTTGAAGGTTTAGTTCGACGAAAAGGCCATTGATGTCGCCTTCGATTTAAAGTTCAAATTTGAATAAATGAGGGAACTTTGTTCTTATCTATTTCCAAGAGAAAACACGTGGAGCACACTGAAGAAGTAAAGACATGTCGAGCGCCACTTGTTGCGTTTTAAGAGAAAGGCCGTTAGAGGCAGTTATTTCGATTCAATATAAATGGAGGTCTCAGTGATTGGATTTCGTGTGTGATCAAGTTTGTACAAAATACTCAAATTACTCAAAGTATCAAATGTGTAGAGAAAAGAGTTGTTGAGAAATGTGCATTTGATAAAACACCATTCTTTTACAATTTAATCAAATCCAGTTTATACTTTTATCTAGAAATTTATTTCCTTTATTGCATAATTTTCTTTTGATGCGTTTACAACACTTTTTGATTACTTTCTCGCAACGTATTTCTTTTGTCGAATTACATTATTTTTCAATCATGAATGATGTTGAAGTTTTCATTGTTTCTCCAACTTTAGTTTAAAAATACATTAGCACATGTTCTATGATTCACTGGTTGATCCTGTAAGTTAATCAATATTCGGAGACCAGCGACTTTTTACCAATTTTCACGGTAAACAAATTGGCACGCCCAGTGGGACAATGCTAGTGACATTTTTAACGATTTTTCTTTTTAAACATTCTACCAAATTCTTCACGTTTGTTGTCTCTCTTTTGCTAAACTTCGTCGTATGTTATTGAGAAATGGTAAATTAGCCATCACTAACGAAGATAGACCAAGGAGAAGATATACGAGGAAAATGGAGAATCAAAATTAGCCAAACAATCCAAATCCTCAAAATACATCAAACAATGGAGAACCTTCCCCAGCATCTTCGGCTGAGGGAACCATGGTCTCAGTACCTATTTCTGAACCGGTACCATCCATGGAAAGTTCGATGCCTACGCAATTGATTGCCCATTTTAACTTACATTGGGCCACATGGTCCTCCAGTAACCCCCCCCCCCCCCCCCTACAATAGGAAACGCTTCAAATAGACCCTTTATGCCTCCAGGTTTCTCCATTCCTTTAGGCAGTCGAGAACAATCTTATGGAATGCCAACATCCATGATGGCAAACTTGCATAACATGGGGTCAACATTTCCAAAACCCGTAGTAAATGTAACTTCCCCATTGCAGGGGTCAGGGTTTGGAATTAATAATAAGGGTCAAAATGGCCAACCTTTTAGGGATAGGTTTTTACACCCAAATGCCAGGATCAACAAATAGTTATGCAGTAGTTATTAGGCAGCAAATGGATGAGAGTAACCATGAAATGGTCCAGATGCTTGCCCAAACAATGGGGACAATTTTTAATCCTCTAATACAAAATACTACCCAAGCCAACCAGCAAATGGCCGCACAAATGACATGCATTGCTGACTTTTTTGGTGTACCACAGCCTTCTCGATACCCACATAGAGAATATATGGTAGAAAATCAAGGGGTAGCCTTTAAAGAGGATGTCACTATTAACCAAGTCCAACAAAACCAAAGGAACACACCTCTAGTGAACGCTATAAAGCAGTGAGAGGTTATCGAACAACCTAGAGTCGAACCCCTAAGGATTCAACCATAAATTCCAACAAAGGAGGAACCAAGGGTCGTAATGGTAAATAGAAACTAGAACGCTGACAATGTCATACAAAAAATTCAACGGGATGATATGGCAGTGGATAACAATCTGGAAACCATGGTCGAAAGGATTATGGCACGAAATGGGGTAAATTTTGGCTTGCGAAGACCAAATTACACATCACCATTGTCAGAATACATTCTGCAATCGGATCTACCCGCTAGATGGAAAGTGCCTAAATTCACTAAGTTTTCAGGGGATACCAATGAGTCTACTGTCGCACACGTGGCTAGGTACCTAATATAGGCAAGGGAGATTTCGAATAATGAAAACCTTAGGATTAAATATTTCCTAAGCTCTCTTAATAAGAACGCTTTTACTTGGTTTACAACCTTGCCAACAAATTCGATTCATACATGGACTCAATTGGAGAGATTGTTCCATGAACAGTTTTACATGGGACAAACAAAGATTAGTCTAAAAGAATTGGCTAGTATTAAATGAAAATTTATTGAGCCAATAGATGATTATCTGAATAGATTTCGCCAACTCAAATCCTGATGTTTCTTGCAGGTGCCAAAACATGAGTTGGTTAAAATGGACGTCGGAGACTACTCTATTTGGAAGAAGTTAGACACCCAGTATTTGAGGGATATGGCTCAGTTGGTTGATAGGGTTCGACAGTTAGAATGCCTGAAGGAAGAAAAGATTAGGGCAAATAAAAATAATAGAAGGGTAGCATACATCGACTTTAATGAAGATGACGAAGGAAAATATAATGGTCCCTTAGACTTCGACGAGAATGAAATTGACGTTGCTGAATTAAAGCAAGGCCCACCTTATTCTTGTAAGGTCTTAGCCCCTTCGAATGGAGAAAACCCTACTGAACCAGAAAAGAATGATAAATTTCCTAAGAAAACTCACACTTCCAACGTTACAAAATGTGATGAAATTATTGATTTGTTAGTTAAGGACGACCAAATGATAGTGTCTCCAGGTGCTAAATAGCCTCTGTTAGAACAAAGAAGAAAGAGAGGTTTTGCAAGTATCATAATTTCTTGGGACATAAAACATCTCAATGTTTTCTTTTCAGCGATCTTGTTCAAAATGAAATTAAGGATGGAAGGCTCAAATTCTGAGAGAAGTCAAAGGCCCAAATGAAGATTGATTCCGACCCTCTCTAGGTGGCTGATGCACACTACACAGAGCCATATGTAATTAACATGATCGAAATCACTGAGGATTTTACCAATGAAGCGACCATGGTCAAGGTTACTAAGGACCTTGATAGAGAGGTCGTTGAAAGCGTCCTATCTGAAGTCACTGAAGGCTTCACCACAGAAACCACTGAGGGTTTCGAGAAATAAACTGTTGATAGTTGCGCACATGAAGTCACTGGAGGCTCCATCAGAGGAATCACTGAAGATTCCAATTTGATGATAATAACGAAAGAAACCACCAAGGGTTTCGTACAAGTAGACAATATGACTGAGGCCACTGAAGGCCTTAGGGTGAAACTAGAAGTGTTGGACATCATATAAAAGGCCATCGTGGATGTGAACATGGTAAACTTCTCTCAGGAAACTTCGATGGAGGTTGATGGGGACCTTCGACAGGAAGAATATAATAAGGTGGCTTTCCCGAATCACAAAGAAAGCCTTACTGATTTCCTTTGCAGATGCCAGAGGAAGAAATCAAAAGTTATACTATGCCTTTGATGCAGTGTTGTTTTTGACAAAAGGCAGCTCAAAATATCGAAGGAGTTCATAGGGCGAAAAATAGAATAAATTAGAAAGCCTCTAATGGCCACCAGATGTTCAACAACAAAAGTGACCCTAGGAGACAGGAGCAGGCAAGGGAAAGGCTTAGTGACAATAAGCCCACTACTTTTAAACCTACGTCGGAGGCTTCCAAAGACAAATGGATTAGACCAGTCAAAAATTGAGAGCACGGTCAACAAAAATTAAAAAATTTCGAAGTCCAGAGAGGTTCTTCTTTGATGTACCTAAAATAATTCTAGGCGTCTAAGTGGGTGGCATAACCTTTAGAAAATTACAAAGGAAAGAATATGATGTCAAGATCCCAATGGAGGGGGCTGCAGAGGCGGAGAAAGGCCGAAAAGGAAGCCATGGAGAAGGCTAAGCCTGAATCCAGTAGCAACATACCAACGAAAAAAAGGTAAAGAAACCTACCAAGAGAAAGTTGTTATCTCCTTAGAAAGAGGCATCTTCAAAGAAGACTGACCATGAAGATGACGTAATGATAGATGATTTCAATTCTGGTTCTGAAGCTTTTCTAGACATCATGTGCAACATAGTATCAGTACTCCCTAGAGAGTATAACCAAGCGATGGAAGTAGAGGAACCAGAAGATGCGATGGAAATGGAGACGGCTCGACATAAACCTTTATGTTTCTACATCATGAATAATGGCTGCGTAGAGGAACATAATGCCTTTTTTGAAAGGCATTATGAGTCAACGAAAAGCCATTTAAAACCTCTGTTTATTAAAGGAAAAGTAGAAAGCGTTGGAATAAGCAAGATCCTGGTCGATGGCGGTGCAAAAGTCAACTAATGTTGCATCACAACTGAAAAGATTGGGAAGGACGACACAGATACAAAACCTCATAATATGGTTTTATTGAATTATGAGGGCAAAATAGGAACTACCATGGGAGTTATACAGGTAGACTTGATCGTTGGCACTATAACTAGGCCAACGATGTTTATGGTAATAACCTCAAAGGCTAATTATAATTTACTACTTAGAAGGGAGTGGATTCATGGCATCGATAACGTTCCTTCCTCAATGCACCAAAGGATCACCATCTGGCGCAATGATGGTATCATTGAGAACATCAAAGCAAACTAGAGTTATTTTAAGGTCGGAGTGAATCAGGTTGACCGAAGGAGCTTCGACCAGAATTTGGCCTACATAGGCCCATGTAATCCTGCGGGATTCGACATGACGCTGACAGATAACACTTTCTGTTCTCTCTATCTGCACCATACTTATGGGTTTCGGTGGGACAGAGAAGTGACAGGCGAAGAGGATTATGTCTTCAGAATAACCCAAATCCAGCCAATTGGATGGGGAAGCGAATTCAGTGATAATGACTAATCACTGGCGCTCAAAAGGATTTCAACTTATATAGCCGAAAACAGATTAAAAGCGGCCTTAGAGGCTGAAGTGAGAATCTTGGCTGTCGAAGTCAGGGAAATTGAAGCACATCAAGAAGGTCCTGGTAAGGACTTCGACCCATAACCACCTGATAAGGTTCAAGTTGAGGTGCAAGGCTAGAGGCTCGACGCCATCTATGACGATGAGCCTTTTGGGTTCGAGAAGGATCCTCTAGAAAGTAACATCAAAATGATGGCACAAGATCCACTTGAAGAAATCAACCTGGGAGAGGGGGCAGTGAAGAGACCAACATACACCAGCGCCAACGTTAGCCCACAACTCAAGGTCGAAGTAATTTAATTGTTGAAGGATTTTAAAGACTGCTTTGCATGAGATTATGACGAAATGTCAGGTTTGAGCAGAGATCTGGTTGAGCTAAAGCTGCCAATAAAGCATGGGAAGAAGCTTGTTAATCAGACTCCAAGGAGATTCACACCTAAAGTTCTCTCGAAAATTAAAGAGGAGATCGAAAGACTTCTCAAATGTAAATTCATCCGCACAACCAGGTACGTCGACTGGCTTGCCAATATTGTCCCAGTTATTAAAAAAATGGCAAGTTAAGGGTGTCCATAGATTTTAGAGATTTAAATTCTGCAACCCCAGAAGATGAATATTATATGCATGTGGCGGAAATATTTGTCGATTCTTCCGCAGAGCATGAGTACCTTAGTATGCTCGACAGATATTCTGGGTATAATCAAATTTTCATTGTTGAAGAGGGCGTCCCAAAAACGGCGTGTAGATGCCCTGGAGCCTTAGGCACCTATGAGTGGGTTGTAATGCCTTTTGGTTTTAAAATGATGGGGAAACATACCAAAGAGTAATGAATTCAATCTTCCATGATTTTATTGAGACTTTTATGCAAATCTATATTGATGATATTGTTGTTAAGTCTATTTCAGGGAAGACTCACATTGACCACCTTCGACAATCCTTTAAAAGGATGAGGAGACATGGTCTAAAAATGAACCCTCTCAAATGTGCTTTTTGCGTTCAGGCTGTAGATTTCTTAGGCTTTATGTTCCATACAAATGGATTCGAAATAAACCAAAACAAGGCCAAAGCCATAATGGAGGCGAAAGCGCCATCAAACAAGAAGGAGTTGTATTCGTTGCTTGCCAAGATTAATTTCTTAAGGAGGTTTATTTCGAACCTTAGCGGCAAGAATCAAGCCTTTTCTCCTCTGCATCGACTCAAGAGAGAAGATTTTGAATGGGGCAAGATCAGCAAGAAGCCTTCAACAAGATCAAGGAATACATGGTCCACCCTCTAATCCTGATGCCACCTTGTAGGAATAGAAGTATTAGGTTGTATATATCTACGTCAGATAAGACTTTAGGGAGCACGTTGGCTCAAGAGGATGAAAATGACGTTGAAAGAGCCACTTACTACCTTAGTATGGTCTTGAACGATGCATAAACTAGGTATAGCATAATCGAAAAACTATGCTTATGTTTGTATTTCTCATGTACGAAGTTAAAGTAATATATAAAACCAGTGGATGTTTTTGTTTCATCTCATTTTAATGTTATAAAGCATATGTTTTTTAAACCAATCTTGCATAGTCGTATTGCAAAATGGGCATTAGCTTTAACTAAATATTCTTTAACCTATATGCCTTTAAATGCTGTTAAAGGACAAGTGGTAGCCGATTTTATAGTCGACCACCCTGTAACTGAGAATTCATTAAACTATCTTGAACTTGAGCCTTGAAAGTTGTACTTCGATGGTTCTAGTCATAAAGATGGAATGGCCGTTGGAGTCCTAATTATTTCTCCTAACAAAATTCCAATAAAATTCAAGTATAAAATAGAAGGCCTTTGTTCGAACGATGAGGCTGAATATGAGGCCCTAATAGTCGGTCTTGAAATATTGTTGGAATTGGGGGAAACTCGAGTTGAAATAATGGGTGACTCGAAGTTAGTTATAAAACAAATTACAAAAGAATACAAGTGAGTTAAGGAAAATCTCATTATGTACTTTATGATAGCCAATCAACTTTTGAAAAGGTTCGAGATGGTTAGTATTCGACAAATCCTTCGATTACAGAATCAAGAGGCCAATGACTTGGCACAGATTGCCTATGGGTATTAATTTCAAAAGAAAAATTGCAAGATGCAATCGAAGTTAGAGGAAGGATTGTGTCAGCTAGACTATCCCCATTAGATATGGAAACAACGAATCTGGGATACACTGAAGAGGAGAATTTCGAGATACTAAATATAGATAATATGATGGATGAAGATTGGAGAAATCCAATAGTAGAGTACTTACAAAATCCAACAACATCTGTGGAGTGAAAAACCAGGTATCGAGCTTTAAGTTACATTCTTTTGGGAAATGAATTATTCAAAAAGAATCCTGGGGGAGTTCTACTTAAATGTCTTAGTGAATATATGAGGCATATTTAGCCCTTTTGAATGTCCATAGTGGGGCACAACAGGTATGCCACAAAATGAAGTGGTTTCGAAAAGGGATGTATTGGCCCACCATGCTGAAAGATTGCATTGAGTTTGCCAAAGGATGTCAAGAGTGTCAAGTGTATGCAGGGATACAATATGTTCTTGCAAGCAAACTCCATTCTATAGTGAAACCTTGGCCCTTTAGAGGACGGGTTTTGGATTTGATTGGAGAAATTTAACTAGCGTCATCAAAGAGTCAAAAATATATTTTGGTTGCCATCGATTATTTTACAAAATGGATCGAAGCTATACCACTGGTAAACATGCATCAAGACGCTGTAATCGAGTTTATCCAAAAGCATATTATCTATAGGATTGGAATCCTAGAGACTATTATGACGAATCAAGGATCTGTGTTTACTGGTCGAAAAGTGCAAGAGTTTGCTAAGGATATGGGTTCCAAATTGGTAACGTCCACACCTTATTATGCACAGGCCAATGGTCAGGTCGAAGCAGCAAATAAGGTGGTCATTAGTTTGATTAAGAAGCATGTGGGGAAAAGGCAAAAGAATTGGCATAAGACTTTGGACCATATTCTTTGGGCTTGTCGACCCCCCCCCCCCCCCCCCTAAGGAAGCTATTAATATTACTCCCTTTCGATTGACATATGGGCATGACATGGTTTTGCCAGTTGAAATCTACTTACAGTCGACAAGAATCCAGAGTCATCATGAGATTCCATGTGAACCATATTGGAACATGATGTTGGATGAGTTGGTTGATTTAGATGAAGAAAGACTAAGTGCCTTCGAATTTTTGAAAAGACAGAAAAATTGAATAGATAAATCATACAATAAAAGAGTCAGAGTTAAAAAATTCTCGCCCGGGGACTTGGTCTGGAAAGTAATCCTTCCCATCGATAAAAAAAATCAAAGTTTAGGAAAATGGTCCCCTAAGTGGGAGGGCCCCTTCCAAATTATACAAGTCTTCTCAAATGGTGTATATGAAATTGAAGAATTAGACGAAGATGAAAGGATCTTAAGGGTGAACGGGAAGTATTTGGAAAAATACAAACCTGTACTATAAGAAGTAAAAGTAATGAAGGAATAATTGCATGCAAAATGATTGAAGCAAATATGGTAAGAACGAAACGTACGTTGCTAAAATGTCTTAAGTCTTTACATTAAAACCCACGAGGGGATCAAATTCATTGCAGTAAAAAACAAAACCCTGCAAAGCCAAAATAGAGAGATTGGAACTAAGATAGAAGAGAAGCCTTCATGTTGAGGTACTTCGACTTCTGAAGCGGCCGACATTTTTCACAGATAGACTTATTTGATCTGAGCATTTCAATCTTCACCTCCAGCTTCTGGGCTCTATCGACTTGCTCGAGTCCAACTTTAATCTCTTTGGTCAGTTCAGAATCATCGAACTTCAGAAGTTCAGCTTGGTGCTCCTTGGCCTTGGAGATGTTGGCTTGTAATTCCTTTATTTGAGCCTCCCAAGTTGCGATGTCCTGATCATATCTTTCGACATTCTCTTTGTTTTCTTCTTGTTTCTTATCCAATTCTACAGCTTTGGAATGAGATTTGGTAGTAGCATCCCATACAACTGCTATAGTTCCATCCACCTTGTCAATCTAGCTCGAAGCTTGCTTGATTCTGTTTAAATCATCAATGGCAAGGTCAATCATTGAGGTTAGTTCCGTGATAACGTTTGCAATCTCAAGGGAAGCGGTCAAAATGTTGACTTGCTTAAGTAGGTTTTTTAGGGCATAGTGGGCAATAGAATCGCCTTCTAAGAGTAGAAACAAATCAGTTTGAAATATTTTGTCCTTAATCTTCAAAAGCAAATCATCCATAGGTTTGCTCGAAGACTGAGCACCTGATGCCGAAGAAGAACTGGGGCTTTTCTCAGACAAACTTCCTCTAGAACTGATCATAACTTTCAAGTATTCGAACGGTATGATTTGCTTTAAGGATGCTAGCTCCTATGAAGAGAAGGTCGCAGTTGTTTCAGTCGAAGCCTTTGTGTGCTCTTGTGCAACATTAGTTGTTGGAGCAACCCTAGATTGGTCTTGTGTCTGTTTGTTCTTTTTCTCACCTGTCCCTGCATTCTCGTTATTATTTTCGTCCTCATCTTTGAATTCACTAAGGGGAATAATGGGGCGGTGTTGGAACAAAAAGTGTCCTTCTTCATCTTCCATTTCATCATCCTGATCTTGGCCAACAGTGTATAGAACTTCGACCTTAGGAGAGCCATCCTCGGATTCACCTTCGATGTTATCTCTAGCATCTCCCATTTCTAATTCACCCTTGGTTGCTTCAGCCTGGGTTTTTGTTTGTAGTTTATCCTTAGGTTTGAAACAGCTAGTGTGGGAGTGCTGAGTGTTGGTCTTAGGTGGCGAAGTCTTACATTCTTCCTCTACCGGTTGGTTTATCTCGTTCATTGAGCTCTTTTTAGAATCCTTCATAGAAGTGGGACGTTAGGTGGGATCACCATCACTATTGAAAAGGACTTGTAGGTCAGTTGCTTTAACCACTAGTTTCTTGGGAACACCTCAGCTCTAGGTCTGGAGTTATCACTTTCGATATATTCTTCAGTTTTCTTCGATAGATCTTCAGGATTGGGTTCTATTATTTTGAGAACAGCGGGTTTCTTTGTCGAGACTGAAATTCTAGGTACCCAACAAAGGATGTCATCACGGA
Organism: Lathyrus sativus; assembly: GCA_963859935.3. NCBI lineage: Eukaryota > Viridiplantae > Streptophyta > Magnoliopsida > Fabales > Fabaceae > Lathyrus > Lathyrus sativus. The sequence goes on from OZ012736.1 coordinate 431,212,201, forward strand.
TGTTATGACATCCACTGTAACACAGACTACTAAACTTAAGGATATCCAATAAATGAAAACAGTAAATAACACAAGTAATTGTTTACCCAGTTCAGTGCCAACTACACCTACATCTAGGGGCTACCAAGCCAGGGAGGAAATTCACTATTAGTAGAATTAATTCAGAGTCAAACAACCAATTTTCACTCTTCACTTAAGACCTACCCAATGACACTTCAGCCTAACACTAGACCAGAGTTTCCCACTCACCCCCTCAATCACAGCAGTGATATTAACCAATTCAAAGTTACAAAAGATAATGGAGTCACACTTCAAACACACCTTGATCTTGCTTCACAACTTTGATCAAGTGACACAACTCTCTTGCTTAAAAGCTTAGAGTAATACACTGAACAAACAGTTCATAAACACTAAACCAAAGCAATCATGCAGCAGACAATTGCTTGGCATACAAGTATCCTAAGACACAATACGCACGTGAAGAACAACAGATACAATCAGACTTCTTCACTCACAAATTACACATTCTCTGAAACCCTGTCAGGAACTGTCTTCAATTAGGATTGCTCCTTCTGTATATATAGGCAACATATAGTACTTGGGCCTTCGTACATAGGTTAGGTTTACCCAAGATAAACCTCTCTTCATGAAGTTGCGCACATCCAATTGAGTCAGGGGCATTCCATGTTATCCTAAGCAATGCCTGATATGTCGCCTGAGATAACTAGGCTTCCTAAAATGTTTCCTAAAGTATAGCCTGAGCTAATAACAGAAACTAATACCTGCGCACCCTGATGTCATACGCTTAATGTCATAACATTCAATCATGACATCCAACTTAAGTGACTCTTAGCTATTTAAACTTACCCTGTTGAATCCTCATTATGTAAGTCATAACATCAATCATGACATTCATACATCCATCAATGTTTTGCCATAAAATGAAGCCAATCAAAAGCATCTATAGAGACTTTACTAACCTTCATTTGAATTTGAGCTAAAGCCTCGGGCATTTGAGCTAAAGCCTCATACTGTTTGGCAAACATCATCACATGATTGGTAAAGGTCAGTTGTAGGTGACATCCTTCGTCACTAGGAGTCAACATGGCTAAACTTGTCCCTTCAACCCTCCTAGTTTTCACTTCATCAACGTTCTCGTTGATGGGATTCTTGATATGGAGGTGTCGCAACTGCTAAGAGGGCCGGTGGAAACAAACATAAGAGTCGTCGCTGTACGTTATTTATCCCAAAGAGAGGGAAAGGAAATAATAGAAGAAAACCTAAAAGAACGGGAAAAGACAAGGTCATCGCAACCAAATCTTGGGTTTAGGAGTCAGTTACGCAAGGGAAAGGTATGAGCACCCCTCACATCCCTTGTACTCAACGGGATCCATGTTCGTTGTCTATCAAAAGGGGGTGAGTTATCTAAAAGCTACTGCTAAACGGGGGAGGGAAAAGAAAAAGGAGACTCGATAGGACATCGCCGCCCTATGCCTATGTTTTCCCTCGTGAAATGGTAAAGTCAGAGTCAACGTAGTTCGAAAAACTACGGGTGATGGGGAAAAGGTTGCTCGCCAAGACATCATCGTCTTGTGCCTACGTATCCTCATCTAGTATGAAAAATCAGAGCAAACGTAGTTCGAGAAAACTAGACCACAGGTTGGTTAAATGTTCTTTATGAGTGACATTAAGTTCCCATTCCAACAGTTAGGGTCAATGGTTTGGGTGAAATACCTTGATGGTTTCCTCAATGAACCTTGCTAAATATTATCGTAGAGATTCCGAGTATCCTTGTCGGACACTAAACAAACTGGTAGTCGACACCTTTTGGTGCTTACTTGCTAAAAAAAAGTTGTATCATCTTTTTAGTTAAATCCTGATAACTAATAACTGAGAATCTAAGCAAGCTCATATACCATCGTAAAGCTACTTCCTTAAAGGTTCCGACCATGAGTTTAAACTTAAGGGAGTCAAAAGATCCTACAATTTCCATTTGATTATTGATTGCGATGATATGTTCCTGTGGGTCGGTCTTACCATCAAAAAACGCTAGTGCTAGTGGGTGAAACTTGAAAAGGTTCTTCGATAGGTATCAAAAGAGACTATAGCATGATCGAGAAAGCCCACAACGCAATATTGTTGAACCTTGGTGATAAGGTTCTTCGACAGGTATCAAAGGAGACTACAACATCAGGATTATGGGTGAAACTTGAAAGTTTGTACATGACCAAATCTCTGGTGAATCGACTCTACCTGAAGCAAGCTTTATATTCATTCAAGATGAGTGAAGACAAAGTGTTGGCTGAGCAGTTGGATATGTTCAACAAGCTGATTCTTGATCTTGAAAATATTGATGTAAAGATCGATGATGAAGATCAAGCACTGTTGCTGTTGTGTGCTTTACCCAGAACACATGCTCACTTCAAAGAAACTATCTTGTATGGAAGGGAGTCCCTAACCTTTGAAAAAGTTCAAACAGCCTTGTATTCTAAGGACTTGAACGAACGAAAGGAGCATAAACCTTCCACGGTGGGTGAAGGTTTGGCCGTTAAGGGAAAATTCTTGCGAAAGGATGGTAAGTTCGACAAGAAGAAAGTTAAAAGTTAACAGAAGTCTTATAGTGGCGAAACATCTAGTATTCGATGTTATCACTGTAAGAGGGAGGGTCACATAAGAAGGGTGTGCCCTGAACGCCTGAAAGATCGTGGAGGTAATGGTAATTCAGCCATTGTTCAAGATGACTTCGACTCATCTGATGTTCTTGTGGTTTCAAGTGGCGACTCGAGGAAAGAGTGGATTATGGATTCAGGTTGCACTTGGCACATGACTCCAAACAGAGAATTGTTCGAGGAGCTATTTGAACAAGATGGTGGATCTGTGCTGTTGGGAAACAACAAATCTTGCAAAATTGCAGGTATTGGATCTGTGAGATTCAAGCTCTATGATGAGTCAATAAGGTTATTGACTGAAGTCAGGTGCGTACCTGACTTGAAGAGAAATTTGATTTCTCTTGGTGAATTCAATAGAAAAGGATACATTTTTCAAGGAGAGAAAAGTATCCTAAGAGTCATGAAGGGGTCGAAGGAAGTCTTGAGATGCGTGAAGAAACAAGGCTTGTATACCCTTGAGGCTGAGGTTGTAAGTGGTTCAACAAATATTGCATCCATGAAATGTATGTCGAAGAAAGAATTATGGCACATGAGATTGGGCCATGTCAATGAAAGAGGCCTGGTCGAATTGGGGAAGAAGAACCTGATAGGAGGTGACAAAGTCGAAAAGTTGGAATTTTGTGAATCTTGTGTATTTGGTAAATCCTGTAGGGCGAAGTTTAACAAAGGCAAGCAAAGAATGCATGGATCCCTGGATTACATTCATGCTGATCTTTGGGGGCCTGCAAGGAATCCTTCATACTCAGGTGCAAGGTATTTTCTATCCATCATTGATGACTATTCCAGAAAGCTATGGGTATTCATTCAGAAGACGAAGGATGAAAATTTTGAGAATTTCAAAAGTTGGAAGATTCTGGTCGAAACTTAAACTGGCAGAAAGGTTAAGAGGTTGAGAACTGACAATGGCCTTGAATTCTGCAACGAAGTGTTCGACAGTTATTCTGTTGAGTCTAGGATTGCAAGGCATAAGACTATAGCAAGTACTCCTCAACAAAATGGCTTAGCTGAGAGATTCAATCGAACAATTCTTGAAAGGGTTAGATGCATGTTGGTTAGTGCTAAATTGAAGAAGGTGTTTTGGGAGGAAGCTGTTTTGATAGCAGCTTACTTGATAAATAGATGTCCCTCGAATGCCTGCCTTGGGAATGAAAACACCTGAAGAAGTTTGGTTGGGAAATCCACCTAGTCTCGACAGATTGAGAGTATTTGGTTGTGTGGCCTATGCTCATATTAGGCAAGACAAGGTCAAACCTAGAGCTTTGCATGTTCACGGGATACCCTGAAGGAGTCAAAGCTTATAGGCTATGGTGCCTAGAGCCAGGTCACAAGAGGTGTATCACCAGTCGAGATGTAGTTTTCAATGAAGCAGAGATGGATTTCAAGAAAACTGATGATTCTGACGAAGAGCTGGAATATGGAGAGATTCCTGTTGAGGTGGAGCATGTTGATGCTGAATTGCTTACCCCAGATGAAGTCGAAGAAGACACAGAAGATGTTGTCGAAGATGAGGAGACTGATAATGAATACCTACTAGCAAGAGACAGGTCGAGGAGAGTCATCAAACTACCTCAGAGACTTGGGTATGCAGATCTTATAGCTTATGCCTTAATCTCTGCTAGTGAGGTTTTAGATGAAGAACCTAGAGACTATAAGGAAGTTATGAGGAGTCGAAAGAAGACTGAATGGATGAAGGTCGTGGATGATGAGATGAAATCTCTTCATGATAAAAACACCTGGGAACTGATTAAGAAACCTGCTGGAGCCAGGTTAGTCAGCTGTAAATGGATCTTCAAAGTTAAGGAAGGAATCAAAGGAGTGGCGTCAAAGAGATACAAGGCAAGATTGGTTGCTAGGGGGTTCACTCAGAAAGAAGGTGTTGACTTCAATGATGTGTTCTCTCCTGTTGTGAAGCACAAATCCATTCGAAGGTTGCTTGCCATGGTGGCCCAGTTCGACCTTGAACTGGAACAAATGGATGTAAAGACTGCGCTCTTGTATGGTGATCTAGATGAAACAATCCTGATGAGGCAACCTGAAGGGTATGTCGAAAAGGGGAAGGAAGATTATGTGTGCAAACTGAATAGATCTTTATATGGGCTGAAACAATCTCCTCGACAGTGGAATAGGAGATTCGACAAGTTCATGGCACACATAAGTTTCATCAGAAGTTAGTTGGACCACTGTGTTTACTTTAGATTTCGACCGGGTAATTCATTTGTTATTTTATTGCTCTATGTGGATAATATTCTAATAGCAAGCAATAATGTCGAAGAGGTAATGAGGGTGAAGGGTAAACTCAATAAAGAGTTCGACATGAAGGATCTGGGAGCTGCGTCTAGGATTCTTGGGATTGACATCCGGAGAGATAGAAAGCAGTCGAAATTATGCTTATCTCAAGAGGCATGCCTATAGAAGATTCTCAAAAAGTTTGGTATGTCGAATTCAAAGCCTATTGTGACTCCGACAAACCCTGAATTCAAGTTGAGTATAGATCAGTGTCCCAACACTGATGTTGAAATAACTTATATGAATAGCATTCCATATGCTAACATAGTAGGTTCTTTGATGTATGCTATGGTCTGTACTAGACCCGACATAGCGTATGCAGTAAGTCTTGTAAGCAGGTACATGGCGAATCCTGGAAAGGCTCATTGGCAAGCATTGAAGTGGATTTTAAGGTACATAAATGGGTCTCTGGATAGAGTCCTAATTTATGGTGGAGCCTTGGGTGAAGATAGTAAAGCAGCAACCGAAGGATATGTCGACTCTGATTATGCAGGTTGTATGGATTCTAGAAAATCTATCTCTGGATATGTGTTCACTATTTTTGGGACAACAATTAGTTGGAAAGCAACACTTCAAAAGGTCCTTGCCTTATCAACCACTGAAGCGGAGTATATTGCCCTAACTAAAGCTGTGAAAGAAGCATTGTGGCTTGAAGGTTTTGCAAAGGAATTAAAACTTCAAGGTCGAGTTATCACTATTAAATGTGATAGTCAAAGTGCAATACACCTACCGAAGAATTCAACCTATCATGAGTGAACCAAGCACATTGATGTGAGGCTGCATTTCATCAGAGGGGTAATCGAGCATGGAGAAGTCCAAGTGCTGAAGGTTTCGACAGATCATAATGCCGCTGATATGATCACCAAGACGTTGACCAGTTGCAAGTTTTTCCACTATATGCAGTTAATAAAACTGCATGAAGAAATCTAGTTTCTTGATATTACAGAGTTAGATCCAAGGTGGAGATTTGTGAGATGTTGGATCGAACTCTAGTATGGTCGAAGTCTGTTCGTGAGTAATGCGTGCTGTAGTCGAAGTTTGTTCTAACATGCATTAGCCAATATTGCTAGGGTTGTTAGCATGTTGAATTTGGCCTTGCTTGTAAGCCCAATTGTTTAAGTTAGCTTGTACCCTAAGTTAGCTTGTAATGGGTAATTGTTAAAAATCCCATTAGGTTAGTGTGCTATTTTTCTTATAAATAGGATACTAGTTTCTCAATCTTGACAATAAGGAAAAATAGGAAGATAAAATCTTAATTTCAAGAGAGAGACGTTATTTTGTTATTCTTGTATACTTGTAATCTTGTTCTAAGAGAAAGGAAAGAATAGCAGTTTAATAACCAATCCTTGTTGTTTTCTTTTTTTATTAACCCTAACCCTTGTGTGTTTCTTGATCACAAAGAAACTGTTTATACTTAGTTTGAAAGTATCCGATTCACAACACGGAGGTTATAAAAAGATGTATGGATACGATAATCAATGATGAGATTGGTGTAAAAATTCTTTCAAAAGTGTGAAGAGGAATAATCAAAGGGGGTTATGCTCGTGTCCTTTATGAGAATGCTTATAGGAGGATCTCTTAAGATGGTAATATTTGGTTGTTGTCACATAAATGATGTTGACGTTTCTTTGAGAACTTTCGAGCTCTTGATGATTATGACCTAAATAGTAAGTGTGGTTCTATGTCTTGTGAAAATTATGATTACAAGGTTCATGGTTTTAATGAGAGAAAATAACAAAGCTAACATAATATGAGCATCACCAAAGTAGAAAAATATTATAGTTATTAAAAATTAAAGCTAAGGAGGTTATGATGTTGAGAGAAAAGATAGTCAAATGTAAACATCAACATCAAAAGGAACTAAGGAACTAAGGTTTTGGTGTTGTCCGCGCGCGCACGCACAGGCACTTAAAATTGATTTTACAAACTTCATCAATTTAAAAATCCTTCTTTGAATCATTTATGGCCACTAATTAATTGACTATGAAGCGTAGTAACCAATTAAAAAAGTGTATTGTCAATCTCTAATCGAATAAAACTTGTATGTAATAAATTAATAAGTGAGATCGTCACATAATCGACTAGGAACCCTCTTTTAATCGATTAGGCTCCAATCTGGCTAGTTTGTTTTCCGAATTTGCTAGGTCAAATCAATTAGCGCCATAAATTAATCGATTCAAGAATGGTCTCATTTCATGGATTATTTTCTTTCTTGACAAAATTTTTATCCTATATAAAAGAGTCTTTGTGCACTCTTATAAGCACGAAAATATGATTTTATATTTTTCTATTTTAATCACTCTCTTAGAATTTGTTTTATACATTATTTACTGTTTTAGTCCTAAGAAAGAGAAAGACTTAAAGTAAGAGTTATGTAATTATGTAGTTTAAATCAAATTATGATGTAAATGTAAATCAAGAGCTTAGTTCTCTTGTGAAATTGTAAGTGATATAAAGGTTGCAAGTTGAACTTGACTAAAGGCTTGGTGTAAGGAGGTTCTGGGATGATCTTGTGATAAAAGCTCAAGCTTTTAGTGGAAATTTCAAGGAAAAACTCTTAGGGAGTGAATTAAGTCATGTGGTTTTAAGGTAGAACTAATATAAATCCTAGTGTGTCTTTCCAAAATATTCTCTTTTAATGTTCGTGCGATTTATCTTTTGTGCATAATTATCTGCTTCGCCTTCTTTCTTAAAGTTATCCAAGCTAAAATTCATATTTTATGAATTTTGTTTAAAAAACCATATAACGAGGGGATTTTCATTTTCTTGTGATGCTTGCATGATTTTCATTATCTCTGTTTTTAGCTTACAAAGCCATGATCTTCCCGCTTTTAGATTTTTCAAGCAATATATTTTTGGCTTGATATGATTTTCATCATAATCCAGATCTATCTCATGACTTTGCATGATGATAATGAAATCTTCAAGATCTAATGTATTCAAATCTATCCTTTTTCAATAGGATTTAACTTTGGTCTCTATTTTTTGGGCGGACTCTTAAGTATTTTCTTCACATAATCTCTAGAAGTATAACTTTTATTCAAAACCTTGAGTCCACATACAAAAGTTTAAAATCTAGGAAACGTGGTTTCCATGTGTTCATCTTCTTTCATTTTGAACAACTAATACTTATTTATCTAAGAATTTTATTAGGATTATTTCATTTGCTTGTTCCCTTCATAAGGATAAAGGCTAGGGAATGCAGCCCCATATGTCCATAATAATTTGAAGGTGGCTTGAGGTTACAGTACACCTGATCCTCTAGGTACTCCATCTCAAGGATCATCATAGACCCCCCAAGGGGATATCGAGGGGCATAACTATATTGACTAGTCCACAATAGAGAATATGTTTGAAAAAAAATAATATAATATACCCATTACTCTTCATTTCTTTTCCCCATGGAAGTGTTGGGTGAGAAGATTCCCACTTCCAAAGACTTTATCGACAAGTTCTTAAGAATAAAGAAACATAATAGGGTGGTGAAGAGGAAATATATAGGGCATTACTGCCTAAGGGAGGGGTAGCAACGTCAACTCTATAAATGAAATTGCTAATACTATCCAACGACAAAGACAAACACCAATGAGGGTTACACAGACAAAAACAGTAAACAAAAATAAAATTACAAGTAGATGAAAGTTGTAAAAACAAAGAATTTGGAAATGATAAAGCTCAAAACCACAAATTGAAAAAACTACAAGAATCTTCAAAGAAGATACTTGGATAAACAAATAAGCTGCAGGGAAGTTGAGAAAGTAAATAGTGGAAACAAAGGTGAATGTCTCTTTTTATAAAATCCAAAAAACATGATATGTTTGATCAAGAAGGCCAAAAGTTCAATCCAGCGACAAAGTCTTAAAAACCGCATAACTCGACAGGGTTTCAATGAGAAAGTTTCATGCAGTTATACCAGAGGAAATATTCCTCATGATGTAATCATCACACCTCAATTTCTATAGAAATCATTGATTAGGCCCTTCAACTTAGAACCCCTAGAACCAGGGTTACTAGCTATATGATAGTAAGGGAGAATGCCAAGTTACCAAGACACCCTATCATTATGCAAAAGAAACATTTAATTCCAAACTTTAGAGTCACATCATGTATCTTTGAAGTCATATACAAACATAGTAATATCACAAAACTGAACCCTCTAATGTAGAAAATAACGAAGAAGTTCTTTCAATATTTAGAAAGAAAAAAAAGCACTACCTAGTTAAAGATTCCACCACAATCACATAACCATTGTCGAACCCTAATTTTTGACCGTAAGATGCCACCCCTTTTTGCGCATTTTCTTTTGTTATTTGACTTTATTTTAATATTTATGTTTCTTTTTTTTTGCGACTAACCAACTTTTACAGATGCAGAAATTTCGAGCAGAGTGGATATTTGTCCCCGTAGTCAAGCATCTTAAGGTAGGACCAGGTGATCTTGACTTAAGGTTGTCTTAAGGTCTATGCTTGGTCGGGACTCTGGTCCTAGGTTTTTATCATTATATTTATTATGGTTTATTCTTTTATCTTTATATTTATTATTATTATTATTATTATTATTATTATTATTACTAATATTATATTTATTATTATTATGTTATTCATTTTATTATTAACATTACTTTCACTCTTGAGCCATTATTGGATCAATACACCGAAGATATCTTTGGATGCGCTTTCCGATTACATCTCGTCAAAATTCAAGATCAGGATTCGAGAGAAAATCATGGAGGCTATCTTGCGTGGATTTTTAGAAGTTCAAATAATGAATATATTGCTCGAGTTTATTGATATCTTAGGGTTCTCAGACATAGCGTAAGCTTGTGGATATGCAAGAACCTGTTATTCATGATCAGTTCAAGATAAACTTTAGAACCATAGTTGTCCATATTCATTCAAGGATTCAATCTCACAAGAAGATTTTGCATACTGTGTTGAAAAGAAAAGTCAACCGAGGATAATTCAAGGAATCAAAGGGGGCACTAATCTATTGCAAGGTTAAAAGCCAGTATTGGTCTCATCCTGGACTCATTAAAATCCATTCACAAATTACAAAGTCAGATGTCTAAGTTTCAATTCAATCAGTGTTCACTAATTGGATTCAATTTCATAATTGTTACAAAGCACCTAAATTCAACTATTACACAAAAAGTGAACAAAGGAGGGGTACATAAATACATAAAGTCTGATCCCTGTTAATTCCGCTTTGGGCTCGCGAAACACATGCCTTCTAAGGCCACCCCCATTTTGGAGATCAGAAACCACCAAACCTCCAGTATCAACTACTAATAACTACAAGCAATATGACCAAATAATAGTCAAAGAGAAAGCTATTCCCAAGGTTGTTGGTGTTCGAAGAAGTTCCCGTCAAAGAAACCAAAGTGATGCTTCGTCGACGTAATGCAGAAAAAACAACAACAGGAAGTGTTCTCAAATAACCCTGTGAGCTCTGTCCCGCCTGGAATGTTCGCCTGGTTTCGGCATGCATAATTTGGTAACATTGTATTAGTAGGAGTTCAGACCAGTTGCTAATAACTACTTTGTACAGTACATGAATATATTTTGATGGCTTATCTAATGCTTCAATAACAGCGGTAATGGCCTACAAAATTCTCAAAGTGCTCCGACTCAAAGGAAACGTTAGCAATCAGAGAGTCGGAAGGGATGATTTTCTTTTACCAATTACTAATACATAGAAGCTATCGTTTTCTTTCCGAGAACAGCCTCATCACGTCCCGTCCGAAGTGGAAAGGAATATTTGCACCTGCCACGCAGTGGTTTGGCATACCACCCTTTTTGGTCCACGCCCTGCATTTGTGAACTATATCAGTTGAGTAAGTTTGAAAGATTAAGCAAACTCCTTCTTTTCTTATGAGGCTCATCGTTTGTTGCTACTAGTCAATACCTGAAAGCATATGGACTCTTTAAGATTAATTCCAAAGACATGATATATATTGCATTTGAAACTCAAATCAAGTAAATCAAGTTCAACTCAGATCACAAACAGTTTGACTGATCCATTGATTTATACAAAGCATTGTACCTAGAACAACTTAGAGCACTCTAATTACAAAAGAGAATTCCCCAAAATTGAATGCAGTATCTTTGAGACGCTTGCCGACAGTGGTGGGAGCAATTGAAGAACTGAGCTTTCGGTTTCTCTTCTTGGTTTTATTAATACAACGACGGCTTCACGCGGAACCAATGCATTCTCCAGCATATCGAAGATCTGAAATAGAAAGGAAAGGGGTCAGGTATGATACCGGCAAACTCCAGCCACAAGGTCACGGTTTTCGCGAATAAGTTCAACAAACCTGCAAAATAGCCTTGAGTCATCAATGCCAGAGAATAATAAAAGGAGCAACTTCGCAATATTGACCTGGGAGAAGTGAATATAAGAGAGATTCCCAAATCATCTTGGAAGTATACGGATACGACAATCTTGCTCAATACTCCACCATTCCACGAGTCTCCTCTGCCTCTCCCTGTAGAATAAGATAGGTTATCAACTCAATCCGATAATTGTTACCGAACAAAGAGAAAAAGGAGATTACAACCTAGTAGATACCGCAACTGTGTTGATCCCCTTCTTGATTTAAAGCCCATCCAACGTCGTTTCTGTTGAGCATAATAATGAAGCACCGCGCCCACGACTTCATTCGTTACGACTTTGTAAGATTTTCTTTGAACACAAAACAACTCCAGATGTTGTTGTCAAGTATACATGAAACAAGAACCAAGAGGTTATAAACACAAACCACCTATAAAAGACGGAAGACGATTTTCAGAAAGGGGATACACAATACATACACGCACAGTTCGCAGAAACTCCCCCCATAATATCCCAAATCGTGAAGAACCCTAAATTCGTAAATCAAAATGATCAGAAAACTTATCTCTTGAGCTCTACCGCCGTTGGCTTCAACACACATCAAAACCTTCACATCACCATAAATCCTCCACCACAAATCACAATAAGCCCCAGTTGCTTCAAAACCTCAACCGCGAGCTCTAACCAGTCACCACCCTCAAACTCTCGACGCCACCACCGTCGAATCTCCGGATGACCATCCGCCATCGCCATCGAAATCTGCAAAGATCACTTCAATCGTGAGATCTTTTACTAACGTTAATCTGTTGAGTTTTGTTGCTTGTTTTTGCAGGAAGTCGAAAAGGAATCGAAGAAGATGAAAAATTATGCAGGGGAAATGGAAGCAAATCAGAGAGAGTGAGAGTGAGAACATGATGGAAACGACGACGCAAAAAGGGGGGCATTTAGGGTTTTTTTTATTTATTTTTTATTAATTGTTGTAATTTTATAATCACACACCTCACAGCACATACACCCCCACACAACCTTTATGCCTAACCCCTAATCTCGATTAACCTTTTAATTAACTCCATAATCAGTTTTTAATTTAATTAATCTCAATCAACCCTTTATAAAATTAACTAATGTTTTCTTAGCTAATTTAACCTTAATCAACCTGTTTTATAAAATTAAACCAATTAACTGTTTAGCTATTAATTAAATCCTTTTTTTAATTATCCCTTTATTTAATAAACTAATAAATCCTTTTTTATAATTAATAATATAGTTATTTGTTCTTTCTTAAAACCCTTTATATAAAATTAATAACTTTTTAATAAATAAATATTAAACACCCCTTTTCCAATTTAAATTAATCTTTTTATGATAAAATTTAAAACCTTTTCATGCATTAAATACTCCTTGCTTAAAATCAATTTCGATCTAAACCTTTTTAATAAATTGACTTCTTTTTCTTAAATCAACTTCATCAATTAATCCAACTTTTATTAAAGTTAATTCAACACTTTTCATAAGGTCATATCTCCTTTAAAATTAATTAATCTCACTAAAAAATAATAATCAAATCCAACTCTCTCCTAAAATCAATTTCTCTTTAGGAACAAATCATCCCCCTTAAAATTAATTCAACTCCGCTTAAAATCAATCAACAGCGTAAAAAACAAATCAATCGTGCACACTCACATTCACGACACATCCACTCTCACACACTTCAGCGATTTCATGCGTATGTGTATGACTTTACTTTCTGCAATTTATCTTCCGCAATTTAACATTATCGCAATCTATATTCTCGCATTGCATTTCGTCCAAAGGAAGAACCTACACATAATTCAACGCTTGTGTGTAGTGCACATCATTTGCATCATACTCCCACTTGATCCTTGATCCCATTCAAGTTGATCCCTTAAGTCTAGATTCTACCCCATAGGAAGGACTGTTATCGTTTACAACATAGAAATAAACACACTACAACTCGAATCAAAACAATATTCAAACACAATAGAGAAAAATGTTAATCATCTTAAGTGAGATAGAATCTCCACCCCACAACAATACAATCGATACCGTAGGAACTTTGCCTTAAGAGAGATAGAGGCGTACCTCGTCGATCCCTATCCGAGTACTTGAGCCCTTCTCTTAAGATGATGCAAAGACTACATTCCTACAATTTGTGGCGGTTAAATCTCCCTTAAAATTAAGACTCATATCTTCTCCTAAAATCAATCAATCAACTACCCTAAACCCGTAGGAACTTTGACCATAGTCAAAGAACTCCTCAAACCCTTTAGGGGAACTACAAATACTCTGATTCCACTACCGTAAGGATATGTAGGCATAAGATGCGATATCTTATCGAGTATACTTAGAAATAAATCCCTAGGTCTTTTAAACCTTAAGCAAATAAACTTAGCAATAAACAAACATAAAACAAGAGGTTCCTGTAGAGTACTACAGAAACTTAGGATGCTAGCACCTTCCCTAAGTTTAACCGACCCCCGAACCTAAAACTCTCTAAACCTTGCATTTGCATTGCATTGTGGGAATTTCGATCTTTATCCCTTCCTTTGGACAAATCAAAGTTCGGTTGCAAAATGAATTAAAGATTCAAACTAATCAATAGTTTGGTATCCAAATTTCACCGCGACAGAAATGGCGACTTCACTGGGGACTCTCAGTGGGTCCCCCTATCTTGTTTTTTTATTGCTCTATATATGTGCTTATTTGCCTACTTGCTTATTTGTTCTTTATTTCTTTTGGGCTATTATCCTTGAGTGGTGAGACAAAGTCCTACACCCGGACTTGATAGAAATTATGATAGGATAGTGGTATGTTCGACTATAGGGAGTTGAATCCTGACCAAGTTGACTTGAAAATCACGCTCAGTTGAGACCCTTTCGAAAATGGTTCGGTTGAACGAGTAATCGTGAAAACTTTTACTATAGTCGATTGGAGTCTATGATATTGAGGACCATAGTTACCTTAACCCCACTTTGGCCTTTATTAGGATGTAGTGCGGGACTATGAGGGAGTACACCCGAAATAGTACTACGCGATGCTGCACTCAAAAGAAGCTCTCTTGAGAATATTATTAATCACCGAGTAATTGGGAAGTTGATAATATCCGATAGATGGGCTAATGACTTTGAGAACCCTTATTAGAACCTTGTTCTGCAGGTACAATCAACCATTAGTCCGTGTCCTTTGGGAATGGGTATACCCTTTGACTCCATGCTCGTTGCAAACCTAGGGTCCCCCTTTTGTCTGTTTATCCATATGTTTCTATGTGCTTGTTGCATCCATAAGGCATCATATTGCATTGGTTTCATGGAATCCCGAGTTTATTTATAAACATTATAGAACCAATAGGGATCACAAAAAATATTTTCGAGATATTCTTCTAAGAGACCTAACTTGGATGGCCTAAGGAAGTAGGAGCTCAGATTGAAGAGAACTCGAAAGACAAATATAAGAGGCTTTCCTTTATTATTAAGCATCAAATGAGGTTTCAAAAAGCTATCATCAACATTGAAGATCTAAGTAATCAAGGGCTTCCTCCTTATTTTCCAACAAGAGATAGAGGATTTATTTTCCTCTATCACACTATTCTTTAGAAGTCGATCATGGACAACTTATTTTCAAAATGATTCAGTTAGAAGAGTAAATCAAGAAGCACGATGAAGGATTTCCTTAGGACTTTTACTAGCTTTTATTTAGCTATTGGGTCAGGACTCTCATGAGAATGTTTGTTTGTAATCGATATCAAAAAAATAAAAAAAAATAAACAAGTTTTCTTTGGTATTCAGTAATATTTATAAATACTTGAGTTCCATGAAACCTTTTGTTTTGCATTATTGCATTTGCATTTCGCATTTTACATCAGCATAGCATCCTTTACATTCTGGGGGGGGGGGGTTTCACTCTTGCTTCATCTTCACAGACAAGCTGAATCACCAGTACAACACTCGAGCCAGTCAACGCCAGAAGATGGATCAACTAGAACAGGAAAATAAAGTACTCCGTGACGAGGTTGCAACCCTGAAGGAAAATTTGGAAAGATTGAATGGTATAGTTGAAGCTCTGTCTAACCAGTCTGCACTCAACAATTAAGAAGTTCAGGGGACCGTTATCTCCGAGGTAGTATCAGCACCGATCCCAATGGTGTCTACTGTTGCTGAAGTAACCTACAGCATGCCGCCAGGTTTCCCGTGGGGGATGCCTCCTTATTTCAGTCCGACTGGTTATCGTCCACCTGTTCTCGAGGTCCCTGCCGTGACCACCGTTCAAGCCATTCCTGCAATTACTGCTGTCATGACTACCGCACCTCCGCGTGTGAATATTACTCCACATATCCTAGACGAACCAATTTTCCATAGGGTACCCAGCGAAACTGTGGGTTTGGAAGAAAGGATGGATGGGTTTCAAGGCCAATTTTCTGAGATGCAAAAAGAATTGAGAGCCCTTCGTGGGAAAGATCTGTTTGGAAAGAGTGCTTCCGACCTGTGCTTGGTCCCGAATGTCAAGGTTCCGCCAAAATTCAAGGTCCCCGATTTCGAGAAGTACAAAGGGAATACTTGCCCTCATAGTCATCTTATCATGTATGCCAGGAAAATGTCCGCAAAAACTAATAATGATCAACTGCTCATCCACTGTTTCCAAGATAGTTGGACAGGCGCTACGCTCAAGTGGTACATGGGATTGGATAGTGCGAAGATTCAAACTTTCAACGATCTAGGTGGAGCCTTCATCAAACAATACAAGTATAATGTGGACATGGATCCTGACCGTGATCAGTTGAGGGCCATGGCTCAGAAAGGCAAAGAGAATTTCAAGGAATACGCTCAACGTTGGCGCGAGTTGGCCGCTCAAGTCATACCGCCATTAGAAGAAAAAGAAATGACCAATATTTTTCTGAAGACTCTAGGACCGTTCTTTTATGAGAAAATGGTAGCAAGTGTACCCAATGACTTCACCGAAATGGTAAACATGGGAATGCGCTTGGAAGAGGGGATTCGTGAAGGAAGATTAGTCAAGGAAGGGAGTGCTCCCAATAATGCTCAAAAGTATGGGAGTAGTTTTGTGAAGAAGAGATAACATAAGGCAAGTGTTGTGCAGCAGGGACGATCCAAGAGAGGGTATCCGCCATCACATCAGGTTGTTGCGGTTCATCAGCCACAACATCAACAAAATAAGCAAAGTCAGCCATTCAACGATCAGAGTCGTGTACACAAAAGATTAGACTTTGATCCCATCCCGATGAAATACGCTGACTTGTTCCTATCTTTGATTCAAAAAGGTCACATCCAGACGAGAGCTCCACCTAAGGTACCCAAGAA
This sequence comes from Lathyrus sativus, assembly GCA_963859935.3. Taxonomy (NCBI): domain Eukaryota; kingdom Viridiplantae; phylum Streptophyta; class Magnoliopsida; order Fabales; family Fabaceae; genus Lathyrus; species Lathyrus sativus. The sequence goes on from OZ012736.1 coordinate 431,228,822, forward strand.
ACTCCCGTATTGGTACAAAGCTGACAAATTTTGCCTATACCATCAAGGTGCTCCGGGCCACGATACTGAGAACTGTTACGGTTTGAAGGCAGACGTTCAAAGGTTGGTTAAGGATGGAATTTTATCCTTTAAGGGTTCCATTCCTTATGTGCAAGATGATCCGCCACCTCAGCATGGTTCGTTCTCCGCGAACATGATCCAAGGTTATTCGGGAAGCTCATATCAATATAGTGCCTGAAGATGAATCTGAAGGCGATATATCAGACGATTCTACAAGCTTCTTCATTCCATATAAAGATTGAATAAAATCCTGAGAAGGGCTCATCAGGGTGTTTTCTTCTCGTTTGCTTACGCGTATTTCATTTCTTCGATTAAAAGCATGTTTGGCTTGTATGGCTTGTTTATTTTGAATAATTAATGCAATAAAATGTTTGTCTTGAAGAAATCCATTCGTTTCACTCATAAAACATTTCTCACAATTTATAATGCCGACTATACCCAATTCTCACTTCGGTGAATAATTGGAGGGAGGATGATGAAGTAAAACGCAGGATCTCTCGCTGTATGCTTTTGAATTAAAAAAACCCTACTAATGATGTAAGGCATTCCCGTTTCAGACCTCCTAAAACACCAGAAATAGCCAACCTTTCTTTTAAGCCTTGAGAAAAGATCTTTTTTTCTTCCCAATCAAAACCTCGTTTTTAACCTGGGGCAGGGTATCAAAAAAGGAACATCTTTCAAAAAAAATTTTTTTTTTGGGTGGGAACCAATATACTTTGACCCTTATCCTCTGTTTTACAAATCATAAACTAAATCCATATATATAACCCATAAAATCCTAGTTGAAGTGAGGTCCAGTTCGAAAGCATACTCGATGAGATAACGTTTCCTGACTCCTATGAGCTACGTTCAATTTGACGTTGGCATTATAAATTTAAATTAATATCCTAACCAGTGATTTTGTCACAAGTTATCGTGATATCTATTTTCAAAACTTCAAAACAAACATATGTGTTGCATTGACAGTTTAAGAATTGACATTTCTGACTTGCTAGATCTGCCTGATGTCTTAGAAAGATTACGTGAAGAAATCACCGATGAAAATTTGAAGACTTTGCTGACCTGGGGAAAATTATTTTGTCCAAGAGATTTGATCCACACAAGTTTGGATTCACCTATAACACAAGTTTGAAGACTCAGTTATACCATTAATCAGGGGCAGTTACGTCGAGCTTCTGCGAATCTCTCCAAGAGTTTGAAAACAGTGGGGCATTTGGACGCCATGTTTTCTGTAAAATCCTCTAAAGAGGACCTTTTATTGTGAACCATGTGACTTGGGGCATTTGAGAGTCGAAAGGGGTTTCTGATTTAGCTTCACTCATCCAACGTATTCAACAACTTTGTTGACCCAGTCTCCCCATATGAAGTGGATATTTATTTTATCCATGGAATTTCTCCAAGCAATGTTTGATCTGTGAAGACTTAGTTTGAGTTCCCTCCACCTGGGACGCTTTTTTCATCTCCGTTTTGGTTATCATACGCATAGCATATAGATAGATAGCATGGCATATGCATTTTGCATCTTCGTGTTTGTTTGTTCCGTCACTTTGGTTGTGGTTATCCCCGAGTGACTGGGTTTTGTCCTATCCCTACAAGTAGAGTTGTAAGCCCTTAGGCATAAAGAGCGCAATATTTATATTTCCCCACGAAGTTCGACCCTCGTGGAAGATGGTTGTTTTAGTTAGATACCATTTGAGCTCATGCCTCAATGGTCGAGTATTGCTTGACAGTTTCTCTTCAGTTATTTCCTAAATTGAACTTCAGTCCTTGACAATCACATTATGGACATCTCCAACTTTTGAATGAAGATTAAGTGCGCATTTATTTCACACCCCACTCCCTAGGAAGGGTTTTCGTTTATAAAGATGGCTATTGAAGACGGATATTTCTCCAACAGCGTTATCAGAAGCTTCTCAACAATTTACATATGGACTGCAAGCACTCTCTTTATTTGAGCAACTTGTTTTGATCAAGATCTTGTTCAAAACGACAAATAGCAGTCCCCTCAAGACAATTTGTCCATCCCCAGTGGATTTATCAAGATTACCAAGTAGGCATTCCTCCAAAAATCTGTCAAAGAAAGGCATCGAAGACATTACAAATAGTTCTCTTTATTTGAGAACTTACACTACGAGGATACATATTTTATAACTACAACAAGATACTCCTCAAGAATGTATTCCCCAGCGAGTCTATCACACAAGCTTTAACTCCATCAAAGAGCATCTCTTCCAAGAAGTTCGATGAAGTTTATTACAACTAGTCTCTCCTTATTTGAGAGGACATTTTTTGCTGATCAACAGGCTTACATCTCTTGAAGATCCCTGTTGAAGCTTTGTAATCTCTAGTACATTTTGATTTTGGGTCAGATACCTTTTCTTAGGCTGCCATACGTTTAGTAGTAGGTGATCTTTCCTTCTTTGGGCTATTACTTTTGCTTAGGATGTCATATGTTTGATAGTAAGTAATATACCATCCGTTTTGGTCAGATACCTTTGCTTAGGCTGCCAAGATTGGTAGTAGGTCATCTTTCCTTTGTGTTTACTATCATATGTTTAATAGTAGGTAATATACCATCCGTTTTGAGTCAGATACCTTTTCTTAGGCTGCCATACGTTTGGTAGTAGGTGATCTTTCCTTCTTTGGGTTATTACTTTTGCTTAGGCTGTCATATGTTTGATAGTAAGTAATATACCATCCGTTTTGGTCAGATACCTTTGCTTAGGCTGCCAAGATTGGTAGTAGGTCATCTTTCCTTTGTGTTTACTATCATATGTTTGATAGTAGGTAATATACCATCCTTTTTGGTCAGATACCTTTGCTTATGCTATCATACGTTTGATAGTAGGTAGCACGCATTTCTTTGCTTCAACCGGATGTCCTTTGTTTAGGCCGTCACACGTTGGTAGCAGGCTACCCCTCACTTTCAAGATCTTGTTTCACTGTCCGAGCTATTGTACTCCTGGTGATATTGTCACATCTTATTTCATTTTGAAGAATCCACAATGCTGATCATTGTCTCTTCTCGTGGCGTCTTGCGTCGTTGAGCCTGTTCTTTAGGCGTCGTGTCCTTTTTTTTCCCTGTGGCATCATTTCCCCATAGGAGCTCTGTCTAGCATTCTCATATCATATACCTTCGGGGGTATCTTAGGACCAAAAAGTCATGCAATGTTTATATTTAAGTCCCTCCTATCTCGTCGAGACGAAGATTTCGATCTCCATATCTCCGGATAGAAGTAACTTAAATAGGGGCGTCTGTCGCACCCTAATTTTTGACCGTAAGATGTCACCCCTTTTTGCGCATTTTCTATTGTTATTTGACATTATTTTAATATTTATGTTTCTTTTTTTTTGCGACTAACCAACTTTTACAGATGCAGAAATTTCGAGCAGAGTGGATATTTGTCCCCGTAGTCGAGCATTTTAAGGCAGGACCAGGTGATCTTGACTTAAGGTTGTCTTAAGGTCTATGCTTGGTCGGGACTCCGGTCCTAAGTTTTTATCATTATATTTATTATGGTTTATTCTTTTATCTTTATATTTATTATTATTATTACTAATATTAAATTTATTATTATTATGTTATTCATTTTATTATTAACATTACTTTCACTCTTGAGCCATTATTGGATCAATACACCGAAGATATCTTTGGATGCGCTTTCCGGTTACATCTCGTCAAAATTCAAGATCAGGATTCGAGAGAAAAGCATGGAGGCTATCTTGCATGGATTTTTAAAAGTTCAAATAATGAATATATTGCTCGAGTTTATTGATATCTTAGGGTTCTAAGACATAGCATAAGCTTGTGGATATGAAAGAACCTGTTATTCATGATCAGTTCAAGATAAAATTCAGAATCATAGTTGTCCATATTCATTCAAGGATTCAATCTCACAAGAAGACTTTGCATACTGTGTTGAAAAGAAAAGTCAACCGAGGATAATTCAAGGAATCAAAGGGGGCACTAATCTATTGCAAGGTTAAAAGCCAGTATTGGTCTCATCCTGGACTAATTAAAATCCATTCACAAATTACAAAGTCAGATGTCTAAGTTTCAATTCAGTCAGTGTTCACCAATTGGATTCAATTTCATAATTGTTACAAAGCACCTAAATTAAACTATTACACAAAAAGTGAACAAAGGAGGGGTACATAAATACATAAAGTCTGATCCCTGTTAATTCCGCTTTGGGCTCGCGAAACACATGCCTTCTAAGGCCACCCCCATTTTGGAGATCAGAAACCACCAAACCTCCAGTATCAACTACTAATAACTACAAGCAATATGACCAAATAACAGTCAAAGAGAAAGTTATTCCCAAGGCTGTTGGTGTTCGAAGAAGTTCTCGTCAAAGAAATCAAAGTGATGCTTCGTCGACGTAATGCAGAAAAAAAAACAACAAGAAGTGTTCTCAAATCACCCTGCGAGCTATGTCCCGCCTGGAATGTTCGCCTAGTTTCGGCCTGCATAATTTGGTAACATCGTATTAGTAGGAGTTCAGACCAGTTACCAATAACTACTTTGTACAATACATGAATATATTTTGATGGCTTATCTAATGCTTCAATAACCGTGGTAATGGCCTAAAAAATTCTCAAAGTGCTCAGACTCAAAGGAAACATTAGCAATCAGAGATTCGGAAGGGATGATTTTCTTTTACCGGTTACTAATACATAGAAGCTACCGTTTTCTTTCCGAGAATAGCCTCATCACGTCCCGTCCAAAGTGGAAAGAGCATATCTGCACCTGCCACACAGTGGTTTGGCATACCACCCTTTTTGGTCCATGCCCTGCACTTATGAACTATATCAGTTGAGTAAGTTTGAAAGATTAAGCAAACTCCTTCTTTTCTTATGAGGCTCATCGTTTGTTGCTACTGATCAATACCTGAAAGCATATGGACTCTTTAAGATTAATTCCAAAGACATGATATATACTGCATTTGAAACTCAAATCAAGTAAATCAAGTTCAACTCAGATCATAAACAGTTTGACAGATCCATTGATTTATACAAAGCATTGTACCTGGAACAACTTAGAGCACTCTAATTACAAAAGAGAATTCCGCAAAATTGAATGCAGTATCTTTGAGACGCTTGCCGGCAGTGGTAGGAGCAATTGATGAACTGAGCTTTCGGTTTCTCTTCTTGGTTTTATTAATACAACGGCGGCTTCACGCGGAACCAATGCATTCTCTAGCATATCGAAGATCTGAAACAGAAAGGAAAGGGGTCAAGTATGATACCGGCAAACTCCAGCCACAAGGTCGTGGTTTTCGCGAATAAGTTCAACAAACCTGCAAAATAGCCTTGAGTCATCAATGCCAGAGAATAATAAAAGGAGCAACTTCACAATATTGACCTGGGAGAAGTGAATATAAGAGCGATTCCCAAATCATCTTGGAAGTATACGGATACGAGAATCTTGCTCAATACTCCACCATTCCACGAGTCTCCTCTACCTCTCCCTATAGAATAAGATAGGTTATCAACTCAATCCGATAATTGTTACCGAACAAATAGAAAAAGGAGATTACAACCTAGTAGACACCGCAACTGTGTTGATCCCCTTCTTGATTTAAAGCCCAGCCAACGTCGTTTCTGTTGAGCATAATAATGAAGCACCACACCCACGACTTCATTCGTTACGACTTTGTAAGATTTTCTTTGAACACAAAACAACTCCAGATGTTGTTGTCAAGTATACATGAAACAAGAACCAAGAGGTTATAAACACAAACCACCTATAAAAGACTATATCGTTTCTGTTATAAACAAGAACCAAGAGGTTGTCACACACCTCACAGCACATACACCCCCACACAACCTTTATGCCTAACCCCTAATCTCGATTAACCTTTTAATTAACTCCATAATCAGTTTTTAATTTAATTAATCTCAATCAACCCTTTATAAAATTAACTAATATTTTTTTAGCTAATTTAACCTTAATCAACCTATTTTAGAAAATTAAACCAATTAACTGTTTAGCTATTAATTAAATCCTTTTTTTAATTATCCCTTTATTTAATAAACTAATAAATCCTTTTTATAATAATATAGTTATTTGTTCTTTCTTAAAACCCTTTATATAAACTTAATAACTTTTTTAATAAATAAATATTAAACACCCCTTTTCCAATTTAAATTAATCTTTTTATGATAATATTTAAAACCTTTTCATGCATTAAATACTCCTTGCTTAAAATCAATTTCAAGCTAAACCTTTTTAATAAATTGACTTCTTTTTCTTAAATCAACTTCATCAATTAATCCAACTCTTATTAAAGTTAATTCAGCACTTTTCACAGGGTCATATCTCCTTTAAAATAAATTAATCTCACTAAATAATAATAATCAAATCCAACTCTCTCCTAAAATCAATTTCTCCTTAGGAACAAATCATCCCCCTTAAAATCAATTCAACTCCGCTTAAAATCAATCAACAGCGTAAAAAACAAATCAATCGTGCACACTCACATTCACGACACATTCACTATCACACACTTCAGCGCTTTCATGCGTATGTGTATGACTTTTCTTTCTGCAATTTATCTTCCGCAATTTAACATTATCACAATCTATATTCTCGCATTGCATTTCGTCCAAAGGAAGAACCTACACATAATTCAACGCTTGTGTGTAGTGCACATCATTTGCATCATACTCCCACTTGATCCTTAATCCCATTCAAGTTGATCCCTTAAGTCTAGATCCTACCCCATAGGAAGGACTGTTATCCTTTACAACATAGAAATAAACACACTACAACTCGAATCAAAACAATATTCAAACACAATAGAGAAATATGTTAATCATCTTAAGCGAGATAAAATCTCCACCCCACAACAATACAATCGATACCGTAGGAACTTTGCCTTAAGAGAGATAGAGGCGTACCTCGTCGATCCCTATCCGAGTACTTGAGCCCTTCTCTTAAGACGATGCAAAGACTATATTCCTACAATTTGTGGCGGTTAAATCTCCCTTAAAATGAAGACTCATCTCTTCTCCTAAAATTAATCAATCAATCAACTACCCTAAACCCGTAGGAACTTTGACCATAGTCAAAGAACTCCTCAAACCCTGTAGGGGAACTGCAAATACTCTGATTCCACTCCCGTAAGGATATGTAGGCATAAGATGCGATATCTTATCGAGTATACTTAGAAATAAACCCATAGGTCTTCTAAACCTTAAGCAAATAAACTTAGCAATAAACAAACATAAAACAAGAGGTTCCTGTAGAGTACTACAGAAACTTAGGATGCTAGCACCTTCCCTAAGTTTAACCGACCCCCGAACCTAAAACTCTCTAAACCTTGCATTTGCATTGCATTGTGGGAATTTCGATCTTTATCCCTTCCTTTGGACAAATCAAAGTTCGGTTGCAAAATGAATTAAAGATTCAAACTAATCAATAGTTTGGTATCCAAATTTCATCGCGACAACCATAAACACATAATCCTTCAATACAAGAAATTTCACCAAAAATATGCATCACTCCTTCATTCGTTCATCGAGCAAGGCTAGATATGCAAGAGGCGCGCCATTATTTGAAGTAGGCCACAGAAGATAAAGATACAATACCATCTTCAAACTTCAATAGGGAAACACGCTCGCCTACTTTTGACCACATAGTGGCCCTCATTCAAAAGGCAATAGGACAAACCACAATCCGACTTCATTGACCCTAAACTTGGGGGCTACTAATTTGTTTTAGCCCAAAGGTGTTAGAACGTGATTTGATTCTGCATCTATACCTTTAAGTTTTGATAGTATTTTTTTTAAGAATAATTTTGGTACCCTAAAGGTTTTTTATTGTGTAGCTTTAACAACTAGTTCTGATTTTGAGAATATGACATGCAACGTCATCATTTTCTGAACTTTGTGTTCCAAAATTTGCTTCTGCGCTGATTCACTTCTAAGAAGCTTTTGGGAAGACGTTATGTTGTTGTTGCAACGTTCTCTCCATTTTTACTTTTGGATGTGACTCTGACCATCACGCTTTTGAAGAATGGAAAGCTTCTGAAGTTTCTGAAGTTTATGAAGTTTATGAAGATCTCAAGTCAGACACTGATGCTGTCAAAATTCTGATTGATGATTCTGAAGTTTTTGAAGTTTCTGAAGATCTAAAGTTAGATGCTAATTTTATCAAGGTTCTAATTTATGATTCTTAAGATTCTAATTCTAGCTACATGTTTCTTCTTTTCATGCTTCATCAACCTTCTACCAGAAGCCTATGAACTTGAAGATATGATTAAAGGATACGTGGTCAAAATAATACATGGTAAAAATGAAAATATTCCTTCCACTACCTAATTTTGTAGGCGAAAGGAATGTATTATTCTTCACACCTATCACTATTTCGTTAGTGGACAACTGCATTTCTCATATTTCTGATTTTCCCTCTAACAGTTCCTTTTTCATGTTATAAGTAGGACTTGGAGACTTGAAGAAAAGAGCCAAAATTTTACAAGACTGTTTCTACCTGAAAAGCTTTCAAATTCGTGCTTACTTTATTTAAGTGTTTGTGTTTCACTTGTGTAAAATCTGCTTGTGAAGAAGTAACCTGTAACACACTATCTTTATTCAAACTTCTTGTTTGTAATTCCTTAAGGGACCAATTATGTCAGAATCCTTAAGACTTTGACAGTTTGTCATTGTGGTTCGTTAGTCACCAGTTGTTGCTAGTGCATTTGTAATCAGTTGATTATTGTCGCTACTCGAAAAAATTGCATCGTGCAACGACGGGGAGGCGAAAAAGATAGACAGAAGAGTCGCCACCGAACTTTATTTATCCCATGAGGGGAAAGGAAAATATCGATAAAACCTTAAGAAAGAAATGGATAAGATAGTCTCGCGACCAAGAACGGGTTCGGAAGCCGGTTATGCGAGGGGAAGGTATTAGCACCCCTCGCATCCATCGTACTCGATGGGAACCATTTGTTTGTCGACGTGTGAATTTACTTACTTGAAAATTATGCTATAAAAGAGTGTTCCAAAGGGGGAGAGAAAAGGGTTAGAAACAGGAAAATGAGAGGTTAGGAGGAAAAAGAGAACGGGGAAGAAAAGAGAAAGAACAGACTCGATAAGACTTCGCGGTCCTAGGCCTACGTATTCTCAACAGATGTGAGAAAATCAGAGTCGACGTAGTTCGGGGATACGGATATAGCGGGAATGTGCTCGGCAAGGATTGTGGCCCTTGTGCCTATGTATCTTTACTTGAAAGAAGTAAAGAATCAGAGCAGCCGTAGTTCGGCCTACGGTTTGTTAATGTTTTTATGGATGATGTTATCGTGTGCGTTCTAACAGTTTAGGTGTTTTGCGGCTCGCATGTGAGGAGACTTAAGCGTTACCTGTTTGCGGTAGAACGAACGTATCATATCCTTTTTGAAATGATTAGGTTTTTGCCATGCGAGGCAAGATGTCACATTTGATTTGTGAGATTGTTTTTTAGGGGCGAGATACGTCCTCGGATAGTAACCCCTTGCGGGTCATACCCAATTCTTTATCTCAAAGTTTTTGGTATGAAAGGTGTGGTGAACGTAGCGTCTTCGTATTGAAAGATGAGTATCAATACCACCCACACTATAGTGAATATCCTGACACTCGGAGAGGAAGAAGACTACACTCAATCCTCTCTCTTTAATTCAATACAAAGAGAACTTCATTCTCTTATTAAATATGTTTTTTGGTTTTGAATGGTAAGTGCTTTTGTGATAGAGAACCCTACGGTAAACATCAGCACTCAGGATAGGAGAAGGCCTACGCCTAACCACTCCACGACCATTCAAGTTTTTGTACAAAAAGAAGTTTGAAAAAGCACTTGGTACGGGACCGAGGTTTTAGGTGAGAAGGTTGCGGAGGGGTGGTGAATAGATTCGTGTCTTTGTATTGAAAGACGAGTATCGAAACCACTCACACTACAGTGAGCATCCCAACACTCGGAGAGGAAGAAGTCTACACTTAATCCTCTCTTTTTAATTCAATACAAAGACAATTTATTGCTTTATGGAAGTGTTTTGAAAATACAATTGGTACGGGGCCGCGTTTTTTAGGAGAAAAGGGATTGAAAACGTACAAGCGTCTTTGTATTGAAAGACGAATGTCGAAACCACCCACACTACAGTGAGCATCCCAACACTCGGAGAGGAAGAAGTCTACACTTAATCTTCTCTTTTTAATTCAATACAAGGAGATATTTGTTTTTCTTTATTGAATAGTTTTAAAATGGGCTAAAAACCCCAAAATAACAAAAAAAGAAATAAAATGAGAATTAAAATAAAAGAGAAATAAAATAGCTTATTAAACAAAAGATATGATTCTTTGGGATCCTATGAGTCTTGAAGTTATTTTTAAATAAATGAAATAGAAAAAAGAAAAGAAGTAAAATTAAAATACAAAGAAATAAAAATAAAATAAAACAAGGTATTAAAAATAAGAAAGGGGCACTACCATGGGTTGAACCCATGACCTCATGGTTCACAAGCTAAAACCTTACCACTCCAGCTAACGCGCACGTGTGATACAGATGGAGAAAGAAAGAAAAAAACAATAAGCAAAGAAAATCATGAAAATAAACATAAAAATTCCCCCACTGGGGCTCGAACACAGATTCAAGGCATGGCAAGGCAAGTTACTAACCACTGGGGTGGCGATACATCCATGTATCAAACCACCCCATTAAAACATAAGCCTTCCATGCGCATGTTTCTGGGTAAGCCTTGGGCAAAAACAAGTGAAAATCTCCAAAACGGTTTCTTTATAACTTTGTCAAAACTCAATCAAATCTGATGAAATAAACGTCTATCCTGCTTGATTTTTGATGAGGATTGCAATGGTATCAACCATGTTTTAAAATAATGCACACATCACAAAATTCGAATGAACACAGAAGAGAGAAATTTGAAGTGCATTTTGAAATCAAAGGACCAAACCAGATGCATTTAAAGTCATGTAATGGCTTGAGCAAGTTTCAAATATGATGTTGGATGAGTTCTAACAAGAAATTCAGTCAAAGGATCTTAGAACAAGGAAATGGTATGTGAGATGTAAGTTGGTGAAATTGTATTTGAAATAGGCTTGGTATCCTTACAAAATTAAAACAAGTGATTCAAATTACAATGCCATATTCATCAATCTAGACTGCCACTGATCATGAACTCCACACACACACAGTGCAAGGATCTCTAAAGTGGAACTCTTGAGGATATTGGAAAGTGACAAAACTCAAAGTAGAACAGTCCTACCAACATAGTTGTGAGTCCAAGAACCATACTCATATTGTTTATTCCAATGACAGCTTTCAATTTTCACAAGTAGAAGCATGAAGAACAGAACTGACAACTAGTATGTTTTGGCATATCAAATAATGCCTATGGATGAATTCTTACTACAATCTAGTAGCAACTCATGAAGAGCCGAATTTTTCAATGTAAAGTGTGATTAAAAGTCAGAAGCAACAATCAAATTTTCAATGTAATGTGAACACAAATATTTCAAGACAAACACTTGGTACACAACCATACAAAGGCTGGACAGGCTATCCCAAGACCAAGACTCAGTGATAGTTTTTAGTGGTTCATAAATATCAAACTAAACAGTTGCCAACATGTCAAGCAACCTCAAACCAAACATGGCATGAGCAGCAGATCCAGTAATAACAGGGAAAGCAATGCAGAGCTAATCTAGTTCAAAAGTGTAAGCAAGATATGATTCTACATCAAGCAGAAGCTACAACAAAGTCCTGATGGGAGACTAAATTGGTTTGACCTAAACACCAAAGCACACAACCTGCTCCACATCTGTACAAAGTGAAAACATAAGCCCTGCAATCCAACCACCTTTATCCAGACATGGAGCAAAACTAAATGAACTCCAATAAGATTGAATGCCAATCTGATGAAGACAACCAAATTGATAAACCTCCCAGCAAAAACTGGACAGTAGGCATAACATTAACACTTATGTCAACTAAAGTTGGAAACCTCAATTGCCAATGAATCTGAGCAGACCTATGGAAACAACCCCCTCCCACAAGAACTGGACAGTGTTAAATATCAAGGTACTATATCAGCCAAAATGTCTAGAATCCCAAGAGCAGATCAGGTCTATGACAGTCCTACTTTTATCAAGGTACATCAGTAAATAACCTATTGAAACTTAACATTATAGCCTCATTTCTTCACGTGCAAGCTATTGATTCAAAACAGGTTTTGGTAATGATAAATAGGTTTAAACAGCAGTGAAAAATGAACTCCACAATAAAGATCTTGAACATCAAATCCTGGCTTGAATTCCACTTAGACACACATGATGACACTTCCCTTTATAAGCTCAAACAAGCAAAGAACCCTACTAAAATCCTAACATCCTAACTCAGGCTTATGGAACCTCAAACAGAAATCCATGGTAAGGTAGCATGGATACTCAAACTCACTCACACACATAGCTAGCAGTAGCCTTCAAAGAAGACAGTCACCAAAATCACATCCTATGCAAGCTAGCCAGATCCAATATCACCATCATATGTCAGCAAAGTCTAAAACTCCAAGGATTCAAAACAGGTTCATGACAGTCCTTACTTAGTACCTCAATTCTAATCCAAAACCAAAAGTAATTTAAAGCACTAACCAATACCACTTAACTTCTAAAACCTGGCAGCAACCAACATGATAATGCCAATTCCTAAATGCACCATGTATCACACATCCACATTCCCAAAAGCAACAGATCCCACACACAAACCCTAATGACAGTCTAGCAGCAACTGTAATGAATTGACCAAGCCCAAGCCTCAAAACAAAATGACAACACAACTGTAAATCTGAATAATACAATGTCCAGTTCACTCAAACTAATCAAAGACCTACATGATGAGGCAACTGCCATTTCACTAACAAGTTTGGGTATGAAAACAAGGTTTTGGCAGCAGGGCACACAAGCTTGACAATGTTGATCACCATATGCTTCAGCAGCATCCAAATGAATCATCTCACAAGAGGTTATAACAAAAATACATTGTGACCTGACTGACAGCTAAACAACAATGCTTATAATTCAAAGGAGTTGGCACATTAAAACTTGGAAATGGCCTGACATAACCAAAACAACTTTAAAAAACAAATGGACCAACAATGCACTGTATATTCCAAACTATACTTGCACATTCTAACTAGAACATGTAGTACATTAGCAGATCCTGACCTAAGCTAAAGTTTCCAATAACAATCAACAACTCCCATGCTAAACCAACACATACCAGTTAAATAACAAAAGATATGGTTTGCCCCTAACCAACTTCAAAACAGTCCACAATGAAACAATGAGTTCATGGATCAGAAGCTAACAACATTCAGAACATGATAGTCAAGATGCTTTGGTACTTCAATCAATGCATATTGATGACTTCCAATTACCATTCTGGAAGCAACTCAAAGAGCAAAAACTTAAGAAATCTCTCAATGCAAGAACAAAATTGAAGAGGTTCTATTAAGAAAAAAGAATCAACCACATGCTTACATTGTGAACAGAATGCACACACATGCTTAGCACCAGCAGACCAACTTAAACTGGTCTCACCATGAAATGCACAGTCATGACAGCAAAAAGAATAGTTTAACAAACTCATTTCTCCCTAAATCCCCTTAGATGGCAATCACAACAGTAAACAAATCCTCTTATCATGTGAAATGAAACTGGTAGTAGACAAGCACAGCTAACAAACTCAGTCTCTAAGAGCAGTCCTAGATGGATCCAAGGTATTATGTCCTTACAAAAGTGATTTCTAAGAAACAAGTTCAAACCAAATACTTAATCAACATAACAGCCACATAATCAAATACTTGACATGACTAGAAAGTGGGATTATGGCACAATGGTTCATGAACCATAACAATGATCAACTCATCTTACTTGAAACAGAAGCAAATACCAAAATTAGCATCACAATGCACACACCAGTTCCACATAATGCCTTCAACAACATATTTGCATAACATCTAGACAGAGGCAAAAATAACATGTTGGACACAACCACTGCCAACCATCAAACTGTAGGCCTAAAACAAATACTTTAAGACAGTCCATAATGTAAACCACAAAAGCTAGACAGATCCACATTAATAAAAACAGTTCACCATAACAGTTGTAAATTTCACAAATGATGGTGACAGTATTGGTCAGCACAAAGCCACACAATCACACCAAAGCCTTATGGAAGTTGCAACTCCAAAGTGACAACCTCCAAAAATAACAATGTTCAAGATCAAACAAACTAAACTAGACCTCTTTATGCTAACAATTTTCAAAACAGCTGGTGGTTATTTCATCATAACAATGTTGAAATCAAAGTACTTAACATCACAACTGCATAGAGCCAAATGTATATCCTACTAGCATTCTAAACAGAAAATGCACATGATGGATATCACATATACTTGACAACATGATTATCAAACCAATTCAAAATGATAATGCATAAAAATATTCACCAAAAAATCATTCAACACATGATGCATAATGAGTGTGTTTAGGACTACATACCTCTGGTAGATCCCTCACAACAAGCTAGCAGCAAAAAGGCAAGAATTTCTCCCCCCTGAGCAAGCTTGCAAATTCCTTCTTTTTGAAGAAAAAGGTGATTTTTGATGACAGTTCTAACAAGTGGTGTTCCAGCTAGTTTTTAATGACTTGGACAGTTGGTACAACATATATATATGGTGTTCAAAGTGTTAAAGAGTTTAGAACTGGTCTAGGCAGTGTGTTTCATCATCTTATGCAGAAAAGTCAACGTTCATGGTGTGGGAAGTTGACTTTTTGGGTTATGGTGTTTTTGACTGGTTTAATGGTTGTAACACCTTCTAAACATGATTTTGAGGTTGTGTGGATGATTTTTGAGGTGATTCTATGGTTAAAAGGGTTGCTGATGTGAAACTTGCACAAGGCAGTTTTTTTGGAAGAATTCTTTACTTTCAAGAAAAGAGGGAAAGAGGATGAGAGATGTGTTTTCTCTGGGGTTTAGAGTGCTTTGGTGTGTCAAATGAAAAGTGATGAAGCCTCTATTTATAGGCCAAGAGAGGCATTGGGGCAGATTTGGTTTTTTGCCTCTGGAGGGAGATTTTGGAAAAAAATCTATCCAAGATGGTATGACAGCTGAGCATATCAGCTCCTTGGCTCAATGCAGGTCAACACCTCAAGTGAAATGAAGGGCATGAGGTGATTGAAGTGAGTATAGAGTGTAGGGCACTGCAGCTGCAAGAGTTTCCTCATAAAGTTTCTCTTTCCTCTTTGTTTTTCTTGAATAAAATAATGTCCACTTGCTTGCCACCTTACAAAGTTCTTGAAATCTCATTCTTTCTGCATTTTCTAACCATCATCCTCTCTAAATATCATATTAAGACATGATCCAATGGTTGAGAATGATCCAAGTGGCTGAAAAGTGAATTTGTGAAAAAGTGGAAATGGTGCACTCAAGTGTGGAGACCCCAACTTTTTAGATTCATAACTCTCAAGTCATAAGGGCTATGGAGGAGTTCTAGTACTTTTTTAAAGCCCTCATGGAGCTTTACAAATTTCATGTTTTCATGATCCTCAGATTCCAAGTGGAACTAGGTCAAAAATCCCTTCAAAGTTGGCTGAAAACATGATTTGCAAGGCCAGAAAACTTAGAAATTTTCTAAGTGTTTTCCCCTCTTGTAATGATTTTGATCATAACTCCCAATCTACTCATTTTTTGCACATGGACCTCTATGATAGTTTTGTAGGATTTTTCAATACCTTTCCAACAAGCTTTGAACCAACTCAGTTGGATGTGTGGTTAAAAAATTATGGTCTTGCCCCTTTCAAAACCCTAATTCCCGACGTTCTCGATTACTCCTCCATCCTTGATCCAATGGTCATTAAACTCCATAGATAGGTGTAATATGTCATTAGGAACATTTTTGCTTCACACTTTGAGGTCAAATTCCTTATGATTAAAGAGTTGACTTTTTGGTCAACGAAACGATCGATCGATGACTACCGAGTCGATTGTTGATGTTCTGGGTCTTCTGAGGCCTTGAAACATCTTGAGTGGACTTCACTAATCCATATGAGCTTTATGGACCATAATTTCATCCTTGGAACATCTTTTAACTCAAAAGTCAAACTACAGTTGACTTTTCCTAATTAGAAACCCTAATCGGGAATCCTGAATTGCATTGCCTTTAACCTTTGGGTGACAACCTTAGATTGGATTCATACTTGACCCAACGGAGTATCTTTGATGATGTGTAGATTTATTTCTTGGAGAATCAATCTAACACAATGACTGATTAAACCATCGAAACCTCAATTGTACTGTACGGAACCCTAATTCACCCTTTTTGCCTAGGCAATGTGCAGAAGGATTGAGTGACCATTCCCACTCCACAATGAACTCTGAGGTACTCAACAAGCTTCTACCAATGATAAATCTTAAAATTTCTTGACAACCCTCTGATAGTTTGTACCAATGCCTCAAAAAAAGTATGGGTAAATTTAGGGTATGACAATTATAGTGGATTAAGTCCTTGTGTATAAGGCAAAAACACCTTGGCGGGTGGACTGGATTAACTTTGAGTTTCAAGAGAACCAGGATAAAAATCCTTGTGCCTTTCTCATTTTTCAATCTTTTGATTGTCGAGTTTTTAAGTTGTTAAAAATCTTTTGTTTTTAAAACCCAATTCACCCCTCCCCCCCCCCCCCCCCCCTTTCTTGTGTTTTTCGCACCTTAAATTAGCATAAGAGCTCTGGTTCTGATTGTGATGAAATTTTTATCAACACGTCACTATGTTCAGTACCAATCTAGTTTGTATGAGAAACACTGGTTGTTGTTGCACCTGTTGCTAATAATGAGAAAGATCACTACAATGCTAAACCATGTCTTTGATGATGAAAAGTTTGATTATTGGAAAGAAAAAATCAAAAGTTTCTTTCTTGGATATGATTTTGATCTATGGGATCTTATAGTCGATGGCTACACTTACCCAGTTGATGTTGTATGTAACAAAGTACGTAGCAAGGAGTGCTATGACAAATCAACAAAAGAAGGATTATAAGAATCATCATAAGGCTAGAACGATATTTCTTAATGTTATCTCTTATGACGAGTATAAGAATATAACAAACAGAGATACTGCTAAGTCCATTTTTTATTCTTTGAGGATGACTCATGAAGGGAATGCTCAAGTAAAGGACACAAAGGCTTTGGCCTTAATCCAAAAAGTATGAGGCATTCAGAATGGAAGATGATGAAACCGTTGAGAATATGTTCTCAAGATTTCAGATTATTGTCGTAGGACTCAAGGTTCTGGATAAAGGGTATTCTACTACTGACCATGTCAAGAAACTCATCATAAGTCTCCCCAAGAAATGGAGACCTATGGTAACTTCCTTGAATCTATCTAAATATTTGAACAATATTAGTCTTGAAGATCTTGTTAGTTCTTTAAGAAGTCATGAGATAGAACTCGAGGAAGATGAACCTCAGAAGCGAGGTAAATTTATTGCCTTAAAGTCCAAGCCTAAGAAGAAAAAGGCATATCAAGATGAGGAAGAATCAGAAGATTCTGATGAAGACTCTGAAGATGATGATGAGCTGTCATTGATTTCCAGAAGGATCAACAGATTCTGGAGGCATATGCAGAATGGTCAAGGGAAGTTCAAAGGAGCTAGGAAGACTGCTGGTCATTCTAATTCTTCGTCTAGACAGAAGAAGCAAGGTTCTCAAAAAGAGGTTATATTTTATAAATAGAAGAAGCCAGGTCACTACAAGAATGAGTGTCCTAAACTCAAGAAGGACAAGAGGCATAAGAAAAAGTTTTCTAAAGGTAATAAGAGGCTCATGGCTACATGGGACAACTCAGATTCAAAAGAAGAAGATTCTGAAGAGGAACGGGCCAATGTTGCACTGATGACAACTATAACTAATCTTGAAGGTTCTGAAGAACCAGAAGACAATGTGTTGTCGAAATCAGAATAAGAATCATACTTCGATTCTGAAGAGGTATTTACTAAGCTATCTCTTTCTAATTTAGAGTCATGTATCTCTGAAATGCTTGAGAAGTATAAAAGTCTTTAGAGTAAATACAAGGACCTTAAACAAGTCCAAGTAGTTGCTTCTGAAACTCATTGTGAGCTTGAAAAATATATTTCTTCTCTAAATGAAAATGTTTTTTCTTTAGAAAGTAACAACTCTACTTTGAAAAGAAAAATTTCAAAACTAGAAGAAGAAATAGTCTCAGAAGCTTCTGGTACTGATTACATCATCAAATATGACAGATCATTCCAGCACTTTCTGGCTAAAAGCATAAATATAAAAAAAATGGGTTCCATGATTTATGGAGTTATTACAAATGGCAAGAAAGGTTTAGGTTGTACAGAGGCTTCGTAGGTTTTGAAGGAAACTAGAAAGGAAATATCATTGGCTCTGGAACTATTAGTAATGGTAAACTTCCTTCTATTGCTAATGTTCTTTTAGTTGATGGTTTGATGCATCATCTTTAATCAAAATTCATGTAACGTTGTTAGTCAGAAAGATGGTACAGTCCTTTTTAACGGAAAGAGGAAAAACAACATTTATAAGATTAGAATTTCTGATCTTAAGGACCAGAATGTTAAATGCTTAATGTTCGTTAATGAGGAGAAATGGGTATGACATAGACGTTTAGGTCATGTTAGAATGAGGAGGATTTCTCAGCTAAATAAGCTTAGATTAGTCAGCGGCTTACCCAACCAGAAGTTTGCTTAGACGCTCTTTGTAAATCATGTCAAAAATGCAAGTTTTCCAAAACTTCTTTCAAAGCTAAAAATGTTGTTTCCACCTCCAGATTGTTAGAGCTTTTGCACATTGATTTATTTTGGACTAGTGAAAACTGCCTCTATTAGTGGTAAGAAGTATGAGTTGGTTATTGTTGATGACTATAGTCATTAAAAATGGGTAAAGTTCTTGAAACACAAGGATGAGTCACATTTTGTGTTCTCTACCTTCTGCTCATAAGTGCAAACAGAGAAGGATTGCAAAATAGTCAAAGTCTGAAGTGATCATGGTGGCGAATTTGAGAATAAGCACTTTGAGAATCTTTTTTATTCTTATGGCATTTCCCATTATTTCTCTTGTCCTAGAACTCCATAACAGAATGGGGTTGTAGAAAGGAAGAATGAGACTTTGCAAGAGATGGTTCATACCATGATCCAAGAAACTAACATGGCTAAGCATTTCTGGGCAGAGGCAGTTAACACAACTTGCTATATTCAAAACATGATTTCTATCAAACCTATTCTGGGTATGACTCCTTATGAGTTATGGAAGAGAAGAAAGCCCAACATTTCTCATTTCCATCCTTCTGGTTGTGTTTGTTTTATGTTGAACACTAAATAGAATCTTGGCAAATTTGATTCTAAGGCACATAAGTGTTTATTGTTAGGATATTTTAAATGCTCAAAAGGCTACATAATTTATAACACTGAAACACAAACTATTGAAGAATCAATTCATGTTAGATTCAATGATAAGCTTGACCCTAAAAAGTAAAATCTAGTTGAGAAACTTCAGATTTGAAGATCACTTTCTCAGAATCCAAGGACAAATATTTTGAAGTCAAATACCCAGAAGTCAAAGACAAAGATACATAAGCAAAAGACTCATAAACGACTCAACCAGAAGTTGTTGTTGGTCAATCTTATCAAAAGAAGAGTAGACCAAGAACTTCTCGTTCTGAAGAATTGATTCTGGAAGATAAATACGCATCAGTAAGAACTTGATCTTCATTCAAACATTCTAAAGAAATTGTTATTGGTTTGGATCTTTGATAGAGCCAACATCTATTGATGAAGTTATTTTGGATAATGAATGGATTTTGACTATGCAAGAGGAACTGAATCAATTTACTAGAAATTACGTTTGGGATCTTGTTCAAAAACTAAAATATGTCCATGTCATTGGAACTAGATGGGTGTTCAGAAACAAGCTCAATGAGAAAGGTGAGGTCGTTAGAGACAAGGCTCGATTGGTAGTATAAGGTTATAGTCAACAAGAGGGGATATACTATCTAGAAACCTTTACACCAATTTCTAGGTTAGAATATACTCTTTTTTTAGTTTCGTTTACAATCAATCATAACATCATTCTGTATCAGATGGATGTTAAGAGTGCATTTTTAAATGGTTACATTTTTGAAGAAGTGTATGCACACCAACCCTCTAGCTTTAAGAGTTCTGAAAACCCAAATTTTGTTTTCAAACTTAAAAAGTCTTTATACGATTTGAAACAAGCTTCTAGATTTTGGTATGAAATACTAAGTAACTTCCTCTTGGAAAATAAATTCACCAGAGGGAAAATAGACACAACCCTCTTTTGTAAAACCTTTAAGAATGATATCCTGGTTGTGAAAATTTATGTTGATGGTATTATATTTGGTTCTGCTAATACTTTGTTATGCAAGGGTTTTACTAAGTTAATGCAGGAAATATTTGAAATGAGTTTGATGGGAGAACTGAAGTTCTTTCCGGGGATTCAAATAGATAAAAAATCAGAAGGAACATACATTTACCAAAGCAATTATACAAGAGAACTTCTGAAGAAGTTTAACTTGTCAGAATGTAAGCTAGCAAAGACTCCAAAGCATCCCACATGCATTATGGAGAAAGAGGAGTTAAATGGTAAGGTAGATCAAAAGTTACCTAGAAGTATGATAGGTTCTCTTATTTGTCTAACTGCTTTTAGATCTGATATTTTATTCAGTGTTTATTTGTGTGCTTGCTTCTAATCTGATTCTAGGGAAGCTCACTTAACTGTTATTAAGAGAGTCTTTAGGCATCTGAAAGGTACTACTAATCATGGTTTGTTTTATAGAAAATAAAGTGAATACAAATTAGTAGGCTATTATGATGCTGACTATGCAGAAGACTGAATAAAAAGGAAAAGTACTTCTGGAAGTTGTCAATTTTTGGGAGACAATCTGATCTTGTGGTCCAGCTAGAGATAATCAACAATTGTGCTTTTAACAACTAAAGTTGAATATATCGTAGTTTTTGGATGTAGCACTCAGATGCTCTAGATGAAGAGTTAGCTAGAATATTATTAGATCTTTGAGAGTAACATATGTATCTTATGTGATAATACTTCTGCTATTTGTTTATCTAAGAATCCTATCTTACATTCTAGGGCTAAACATATTGAGATTAAACATCACTTTTTAAGTGACTATGTTCAGAAGGGTATTTTCCATTTAAAATTTATAGATACAGATCATCAGTGGGATGATATCTTTACAAAACCCCTTGCTGAGGATAAATTCGTTTTCATTCTAAAAAATCTATTTATGAAATCTTGTCCAGAATGAAAAGATGTTATCAGAATGTTAAGCTTTCATAATTCTTGACTAAGATTCTGAAGTTATGTTGTTGTTTGTTTGTTTCTGGAACATGAGCTTTCTGAAGTGAGAAAGTTTCATGAATCAGAAAGGTTTTGATCAGAAGTAAATTCTATCGATTTAAATTCTCGATTCTGAACAGTTACATCATTTAATGGTTATTTCTTCACTTGATAACGTGTGGTTCTTAGTGGTGATAGTCATCCCACTCTCCAAATGTGCGTATTAATGATGTGACACATTGGATTTGATAATTTCTTGAAAATAGGTTAAATCTTTATGCATTCCCCCTATGTCTGCGCATTTACTTTGTGTAATAATTGTAATTATTACATTTATTTCTAAAATGTTTATATAAACCCATTTCACTCATATTTAACACTATGTTCACATTAGTCCCACACTTTTCTCTCTTTCAAACTTAAAACCGCTTTCTGCAACTGTTCATCTTTCTTCATCAACCTTCAACCTTCCATCGTCAACCTTTAACCTTCAACCTTCAACCTTCTCAACAACCTCAACAACAAGCTCCTTCCATCGTCATTTCTGAAGAACCAGACATCACTCTTGACACTCCAGTTGATGACCTTCATGTGTTATATGAGACTATCGTTGATTTCCAAAATCTTAAAGACAATGGTCTTAACCTAACTGGAATGTTGGAATTCCAAGGCTAGAACACTTTCTTTGAAAGGCTAAAAGATCATATTTATCCAATCCTCGTCAAAGAGTTTTGGATCCATGCTGTAGATGAAAAAGACAAGATTACTTCCTACATCTTTGGCAAAAATCTTGAGATTACGGAGAAAATTATTGCTGATTTAACTTCTCATGATGGTAAAGGAAAAAGGATATTCAGCATCAAAATGGACCCTAAAAGAGATGAAATGACAACTTCAACATTTTTCAAGGAGGGAACTGTGATTGAAGAAGTGAAGAGTACTACTGCAAAGGATTTGAAGGATACCTTAAGGGTATGGTTCTATATTATTTTGGATAGCATTTATCACAAATCTAGCATCAACTCAGTTGACTACATAAACACTTCCCACAAGTACATGTTGTTCTTTTTAGAATATGGTGTCAAGCTAATGCTCCCAACTCTTCTATTAAGACTTCTCAGAGATTTAGTGGTTCTTATGAGGAAGAACACTATGATGAATATATATGTTAGGATGCACGCTAAGAAGGCTGACAATAATGCTTTTATCAACCTGGTTTTGCTCCTTGTTGGAGATATTGTATGGATCCTCCCAAAAGAAGACTGGAAAGAGGTTAGCAAAGAGGTGGCAAAGTACAAGGTTTGTACTTGCTATGTTAGTCGTATATACTGTGAAGAAGAGAAATACTTCAAAAGACAGAAACCTGAGGATGTTGTTTCTGAAAATCAATATGTTGCTAGAAGTTCATCTTCTTCTGGGGTAATTTTTGAGATTCTGAGGACTCTTGCTGAGATGAAGGAAGACAAGGTCATGGTCAGACAATGCTTAGATAGGAAAAATCAGATGTTTGAGCTTATCCTCTCTAGATTTCCACCGCAGAACCCAAACCCTTAGCTTTTTCAAAACTTTTATGCATTTTTTTGATTATGCGTTTTTGTTTATTCTTTGTACTGTTGCGCCTTCTGGCGTTTTATCAATGAATCTATGTTTCTTTTATTTATTGTCTTGTCATTGTTTTTACCTTTTCATTAAGTGTTTTCTTTTTTAGAGATGACAAAAAGGGGGAGAAACATATTGATTTTGATATATCTATGTTCATGAATTAGAACCCAAATATTCTATTGTTTCTGCTAACAATTACTTCGAAAACACTTCTGTTAGATATTTTTTAGGGAAATTCATGCAAATCAAAAGCTCTTGAAGTTTTTAGATTAGAACTTAAGATTACTAGTTTTTGAAGAAATGGTTTACTTTCAATGTTTGAGAAAGACTTCCAATCAGAACTTAACAGAACCAGGCGTTAAGTTTTTTATTAAAAGCCTTAACCAAGATCTGAAGATCTTTTAATAAGATTTCAAATCAGCTTAAGTTTTTCAAACCAAGCTTCTGAAATGAAGTTCATCAGAAGTGTTGACTTTGACAACCGTTGTTCTGGATAAGTTCAAATAACTTCTGAAGAAAACCAAATTCTGATAAATAAAAATCATTCTAGTTTTATGAAAAGGTTCATCAAAAAAGTGTTCTTTCATTGTGATTTTATCTTTTTAGGATTATACATCCCGAGGAGAGCTTTGTACTTCTTTCTAATGTATCTTTCTGTGATTACCCAGTACAAATTGTTCATCAAAATACCTGGTTTTATCATCATCAAAAAGGGGGAGATTGTTAGAACATAATTTGGTTCTACACCTATACCTTTAAGTTTTGATGATAACAAGGTAGTATTTGTGTGATAACAATTTTGGTACCCTATCGGTTTGTTATTGTGTAGCTTTAATAACCAATTCTGATTCTGAGAAAATGATGTTGTTTACTGTGATTTTTGGTAAACAACTGCTAGTCTATCAATTTGAGATACAATTGACTAACTTGCAGGATCGACCATACTAAATCCTAGAACATGTGCTAAGAGTGTATGAACTTCTGTTTTGACTTCAGTGAAATAAGGAGTGGAGAGTGCAACATAAATATAAATGTTGTAAAATGTAAAGCTGAAAGTAAAAAGGCTTTAAAATAACAGTTGTAATGTAAAGGCGAAAAGATTACTTCCAAACTCCGCGTTCGTTGTAAATCCTTTGGAAAATAAATAACGTTTGAAAATAAAGAGGCAAGTAAGTAAAGGGTTTGAAGAATAAATCTAATCAGAACTCCGCATTCGACTAGGGGATCTTTGCACAGCAAATAGGCAGAAAAATGTAAAAGGCAGTTTGAAATGTAAAAACTGAAATTTTAAAAATGGCAAGTGAATCATAAAGACAAATCGCATTGATAATAAAGGGTTTGGTGTTGTATCACGTACATTCTCGTTAACTCGTTTATCTACACGCGGATACTCAGAGTGGTATGAACTAGTACGGTAATGAATGAACACCCTTATTACATAGAATTTACATCTATTTATAGTGTTATAAAATAACTTCCAAATGGCAGTTAAGGTTTTTTTAACGTGCTTCTTTTGGCGCTATCTTCGTCCTTCTAATCGCTCCCACGTTTTCCACTTGGTTCAAATTTTGAATATTTGGCAGTTCCCCCTACTTTTGGCAAACTTCCTTCGCGTCTCCTTTGTTATAGTCTTCGTCAAGCGTTTCCCAATACTTAACATTTTTTAGCTTCTTTTCCTCTTTCTTTGACGTTGAAGCTTTTTGGTCGAAACCTTCTTTTTATACTATGTATTTAACCCTTTGACTCCAGATATCCCTGGGCTTCGACCAACGCCGAAAATTAGGAGTCAACAAATTGTCCCTAAAAATTGTCCTTTCGCCAGTCTTGGGCTGGAAGGTCGGTTTTTTTCTTTTATTTTCGGCATATTTCACCTTGCATGTCTCTCTTTTAACTTCCACTATTTGTTTATTGGCCCAACTGTTCAGTTCTTTTCGTCCATGTTTAGGACATCCACTACGCTATTATGACAAATCTAGAACATTTTTTCAGTCGGATTCATCATCATTTGTCTTGAAAACATGCACTTGTATTCTGACCACAACTTTCCACACGCATCCTCGAACTAACACGTGTCCTACTGCTTGGTCATTTTAAATGGTGGATTTCATTCCTTTGGTATTTACAAACACTTATGAATACCTCGCCTCACCGTTTCGTGAAACCTGTATACTCTCTTGAATTTCAAACGTCTTTGTCCTCTCTAGTTTTCCTCATTGTGTTTAGAAAGAACATTGTCTTACTCCCCAACACTAACAATGGCTTCTTCCCAAACCGCTGCTCAAGACAAGAAAACCCAGAAAGGACGTACCACCCAAACCAAACAACCTATTCCTCCCTTCACCAACCTGGCTGGTCCCCATGTGGTGGTGAATCGTCCATGTGTTCTGGAACCTACCTTCGAGACGGCCAAACGCATATATCATTCTCAGGTAATGATCCCTTTAATTGTTTCAGGCAAACCCCACGCTATATCTGGTCCTTTAGCAAAGGTTAACCTTTTTGATCCACGGCTGAGTGAGTTTCTACCGTCTTACCGGAAAACCAGGCCTTTAGGGCAAAAAAGCTTTTTTGCACCTTTGGTTGATACTGTTGTTCTACTTCATTACCATCTTTTGACCTAAGTTACCTAGCTGATGGAACATGTGGCGTTTCTTGCTACATGGTTGTCGAGATATGTATTTTGTACCAAGTCTCTCCAAGTGGCCAAGAAGTACTTCCCTCTCTCCAACCAACCACACCACAACACAGGTGTCTGCTTAAGTGAACTTATTTTGGCATCCCTTTATGAATCCTTGAGCAAGACGGTCTCTCGATTGAGGCGTATAAAAGCCCGTGAAACCGTATCTTTGGTTGGTCCTTTGTGGTTACTTCAACTATGGTTGAATGCAACTTTTGAGACCGGCTTCCCTAGAAGAGGACCACCTGTCGAAATGTCCGCTGGAGTTGAGGAGAGGCAAGTCAAATGGCCTCGTTTGGTTCAAATGACCCCAATCGATGATGGCACAACTATCCGGGAAGCTTTTACCAGCTACGTTATGATGTTTTCCAATTGTTCTGAATTCACTCCTAGTATGGCACCTTTTGTTGCTAGGCAGTTTGGCCCTTCATGGTTTAAAGAACCATTTCCTACTCCTCAAGGATACGGTGGCGAGGATTCCACTGCAATCTGGGAAGCCTTTTTGATTCCTAGATTTATTATTAATAGGCTTGATGCAGGGAAATGCCTAGCATCTTTGATTGCATATCAACCTAACCTCGTCTCTCGTCAATTTGGGTTGATCCAGAGTTTTCCCAAATGCTTGTATAACAAAAAAGGCCAAGTGATCCTCTTTACTGCCAGTTTTTACGAAGATACTTTTAGTGACATTTTCGCTGAGTCTAACCATAGAACGGGCATTCTTTCGCCCGTGTTTTTTGAACCTTCCGTTTTATGTACTTTTTCTCTCCACCATTGGTGGTCGAAACATTATGCTGAACATTTCCTTGATAATGCTGCTATCTCTTCCCTACTTGATCAAGCTTTTCTTGTTGTGCAGGACAAGTCGATGAAAAGTAAGCTTACTCATATTCAAGAAATTCAAGCTTTCCAGAAGTACTTTGAAACTGTTTATCGACCAGATGATCTTAGTCGAACCATCCACGAGGCTGCTGTTATTTTAAAATACAAATTCTCCCAAAAATTGGATAACTTAAAACTCCCCTTTAATTTTCCTCGTGAGAAACGTTATGGGGTAGCTTTCAAACTTTTCCCTCCTAAGTTCCCTCGCTTGCCTACTGCTGATTTTGGAGTGGCATTTTCCCCTCCATTTCCAGATTGGTTTATGTGTGTTGTAGACCTAAAAATCTTTCGACAGCAATCACAACCAAAGGCGACGGGTGGTTCCGACTAAGCATACTTTAGACAGTTTCAAAGGACCCCTTCATATAGGGATTCAAAACGTTCGGATCGAATCTGACATATATGAAGGTCTGATGCCCTTCACTTATGATAATATCATTAATCTTTCTTTGTCTAACTGGCCATCATGCCTTATTTTCAGATGTGCCTAGAAAGGCCCCGTCTACAAGGGTTGCCACTTCTCAAGGTGGCAATGAAGTTGAAGGCAAAACGGTACGTATCATCTCTTTTGCCTCCTCTTTGTGTGTGATTCTACTCTCACACTCATATTATCTCTTTTTCAGACTAGGCTCAAACCTCCTACTCCTTCAAAGAAAGGAAAGGATGCCCCTATTTTTGTCACTTCAGATGTTGACGAGTCTCCTGAGGATACTCTGGTCAAAAAGAGAAAGAAACTAATGAAAGCATTTGGACCCACTGACCCATCTCCAAAGAAGGTGGCCAAAATTCTCGGTTCGACATCTACTTCTGGTGATGTCAAAAGACGTTCTTCTGTGGACGCTGTGAAGTCCACTTCCAATGATCATGGGACTAGTCTTTCTAACCCCGGTGCTACGTTGACTCAGGTATGTGTGTTATCATGTTGGTTATCTGCCTTTCCTTTTGTAACACGTTGGGTTTACCTTCCTTTCACGTGTTTTTTTAGGTTGACATCACTACTACTGCTCCATCCCTAGTTTCCAACACTTCTGCTCCTTACTTCATTAATAGCCAAGGTGAGTGGACTTATCACCCTTCTTCTGACCTTGGCTATGGTTTGAGTGAAGTGAACCAACCTGTTGTTCCTTCTGCAGGAACCAAAATTCCTTTAGTGCCCACTACTACCCAACAAGCTCATGCTGAAGATTGTAATGGTGATGCCTCTAGGCCTCCAAATCCTATCCATTCTGATCCTATGATTACTGACGAAGAGACCGTTGAAGAAACCCTCGTTCCTTCAAATAAAACAACAACTCCCACTCTGCCTCAAGTTATTCCAGAAGAAGCGCAGAAAACTATCCGTCCTGACGTCACTCCTATCCCCAGTATTCCTTTCCCCTGGTGATATAGAAAGTGTAAGTTCAAAGTATGCCTAAGAGGGGGGGGGGGGGGTGAATTAGGCTTTATTAACTTTTTCCGATTTTTCGATATTCTTGAGTTTTACTTAGTTATGATCTTGATGATGAAAGCAGTAAAAGCAGAATGAAAATGGACACCGAGATTTATAGTGGTTCCCTTCACAATCCGAAGGTACTCCACTCCCCTTTCTACATGAAAGAGAGTTTTCATTATAGTTTTAGAATGTACAACTTATCACACCATCAACCGGTGAGGCCTACTATCTAACAACTATTTCAACAACTTAGTGTGCAAGAACAATCTTCTTGCAAGCACTAACCCTTGTGTCCAACAATCCTGGATCACAAGTCACAAAGAAATAATTCTTATAATTTTGTAATTTGTGAGTGATACAATAATAATATCAATACAAAGATTGATCTTCTCCTTTTGATCAAAATTCACTTTTCAATATCAATACAAGTGTTCACAAATTCTGGATATGAAATGGTATGAACAGTATAAACACTTTTTTGAAAATATTTGAAAATATTTGAAAAGTAGTGAATTTGATTTAATGATTATTTTGAAAATTATTGGAGGTGTTTTTCAATTTGAAATTTTCAGAATTTATATGAGTTAAAACACCATTTCAAAAAGGTATAATTGAGTATGAATCAAATAATGAAAAGGTATAACAATCAAACAAAATTTGAATTTTAACAGAAACAATTTTTCAAAATTCGTTCAGTGTTAATCGGTTAACCATATAGGTTAGTCGGTTAACACTTGAACGTTAGCCCTGAGAATTTAAATTTTGAGGTCGTTAACCGATTAACCCATATGGTTAATCGGTTAACGCTGTTAAAACTCAGAAAAATACTTGAGTTAAAAGTGTTATACCAATTCCAAATGATTTTAAAAACATGTATATGCAAAATGTTGATATGATACATTATTTGAACACTTGTATATCAATTAAAGGAGTGAATATTGATATACCGAAGCTTTGAGTCCAAATCTTGAAACTTGGTCGATCATTTGCCTATGACGCTTGATTTGCATGACACCATTCCATAGTCTTGATTCTTGATCAGTTTTGAATGCTTGACTTTTTGCAATCATGGAATGAGCTTAAGTCTTTGTTGACATCACCAAAACCGTGAGATT
The DNA here is from genome assembly GCA_963859935.3 of Lathyrus sativus. Classification (NCBI taxonomy): domain Eukaryota; kingdom Viridiplantae; phylum Streptophyta; class Magnoliopsida; order Fabales; family Fabaceae; genus Lathyrus; species Lathyrus sativus. The sequence goes on from OZ012736.1 coordinate 431,257,990, forward strand.
GAAGTGTGCTTCTACAGAAAGAACACCAAAGTCCACAGAGGAAGAAACTCTTGATAAAGATGAAGATTCAAGAGAAGAAATGAGCTCTGAAGAAATTGAGGACGAAGAAGGAGAAGAAGAAGGAGAAATTATGGAGGAAGACGATCAAACTACTCCTGAACCCCACCATACTTCATCTGTAACAAAGAAACTTCCATCGATAATGAATACTGAGGATCCTCTCATAGCTCTTAAATGGTCGAACCCACGAGAATACGCCAAGAGGATTCTTGAGCAAAAATGTAGACCTGTTTCTGATTCTTCAATACCTTCCAACTCTCCTGCTTCGGATGCTCTGGTCACCGCCATCCTTCAATCTATCAAGAAGAAGTTTTTTAAAGGCGATATCCAAACTGTACTAAGAAGATGAATTTGACTACTCTCAGCCCAGAAATTCATGGCTTCTTGTTAGACTTGACAGTCGTGGTGGATGCTTTGTCTTTAGAACTTCGACAACTTCCTCCTCTTTTGAAGGTTATTGAAACAAAGGTTGGTCAAGAGAGTGCAGCCTGGACTGGTGCGCAAGAATCTGAGGCTAGGATGGTCATGCTGGAAACTACTCATAGGAAATGCCAAGAGGAGATAGCGGCCAATCAGAAGGACATCATTGTGTGGCAGCAACATATCAAGGAACTTCAGGAGAAGATAGCCACTGCTGAGAAGTGAAATATGGAGTTACAAAACTCTGTCGACCCTAACGTAGCCTTTGAACTAAAGAGCACCATTGATTATATTGATGCAGCTCAGAAACTTGAAACAGAACTTGTGGCTACCAGGCTCGACCAAGCCCTTTTTGAGGCTCGCATTAATCATCATCTGGATACTTTCACTAAGCTAAAGTCGAAGTTACCTTTTTAAGTTTTCGACTTTTCATAATCATCATTTTATTATGTGGCTGATGCCATCCTTTTGTAATGACAATCTTTTATTTTATGCTTATTATACTTTTGTATGGTCTAAAAGATTTTAGTCCAATTCGTATTTAAAGCTTTACTTTCCCTATGATGGAATGCTTTATCCTCAATTTTATTGGTTGCTCCAACGGCTTGACCTCTTAATTCCACTATGCTATTAAAACATATACTTGCCTATATCTTCAAGACCACGCCTTATCTTTTTGCCATTTTTCTTGACCAATCCACGCTCATTCTCTCCTCTATAAATCCCTCTCTTTTGGGACCGTGATCTTACACTTACTACTAGCAAGCATGAGTTTAATCCCAAAAAACGTCTGTCAAAAAGACTTAGGTAAGAGAAGAAGATGATCTTACGGTGGTGGCACGAACCAACTCAGCAACAGAAAATGGAACCTCTCAAGGAGCTCCTCCTCCCACGAAGAAGACAGAAACTCAAACGAAGGTATCCAAGACTAGACGTCCCCGTCCCCCTTCTTCAGATGATGAAGCTGACGAAGGTTATATGGAGTACCTCAAGTCTATTGATTTGAGAGACTTTGAATAGTTTTGAGATATGAACCATTGTAATGCTTTCTCTCTTGTTGTTGATTTCTTGTTGGCCATGTTAGCCTTTTGGCCTATTTTGGCTACTGTTAATTCTAATGAAATCTAAACTTTGATATGGACCTCTTGCAAGATAGGCCTATATCTCTTTAAATACTTTCCATTTACTTTCAAGATTCTTTTATCCTTATCTAGTTCATCAATCATATAAGCTCCATTTGAGAATACTTGGGTGATTTGAAACGGGTCTTCCCATTTAGGAGACCATTTGCATAAGGTTTTATCCTTCCTATCCATAGGCAGAATTACTTTCCATACGAAATATCCTCCTACAAAGGATTTAGACTTAACCTTTTTGTTGTAAGAATCTTTGACTCGTTGTTTCTGTCGCCTTAAGACTTCCAAGGCTCTAAGCCTTTCTTCATCTAAGTCCACTAGTTCATCCATCATCATTGCCTAGTAGGATTGCGAAGGGATCTCATGATGTCTTTGGATTCTTACTGATTGTAAGCATATTTCGACAGGCAACACTGCTTCATGCCCAAAGGTCAACCTAAATGGTGTAGTGTTAGTAGCCTCTTTTGGTGACGTTCGACATGCCCAGAGAACCTGGTCTAATGTATGATGCCAATATCGAGGTTTTTTTTTCCTATATGCCTCTTAATGAGTCCAATTATCACCTTATTAGCAGCTTCAACTTGTCCATTTTCCTGGGCATAATAGGGTGCTGACATTAAGAACTGCATCTTTCGACCAGTAAACACCGATCCTTGATCTATTGTGATCGTTTCTGGAATGCCAAATCTGTATATAATGTGATTTTGGATAAACTCGATTACACCTTCTTGACCTACGTTTACCAATGGTATTTCTTTGATCCATTTGGTAAAGTAGTCAATTCCGACCAAAATATACTTTTGGTTTTTCGACGAAGCCAGTCGAATCTCTCCTACTACATCCAAAGCCCATCCTCTAAAGGGCCAGGGTTTCATTATCGAGTGCAATTCATTAGCAGGGATATGTTGTATACCAGCATGTATCTGGCAATCTTGACATCCTTTAGCAAATTCTATGCAATCTTTTAACATAGTGGGCCAAGACATGCCTTGTCGAAACAATAACCATTTCATCTTATGTCCAACTTGGTGTGCTTCACAAGCTCCATTATGCACTGTCGAAATAGAGACGTATCCTTCCTCCTCGCTGAGGCACTTCAGCAACACCCCCTCAGGGGTCTTTTTGAACAACTCGTTACCCATGAGTATGTAACTCAACACCTGGTATTTGATTTTTCGCTCTGTCGAACCCGTTGGGTTTTGCAAATATTCGACTATAGCTTTTCTCCAATCTTTCTCTGTTAGATTATCTATGGCAAAAATTTCAAAAATTTCGCCATCTAAGTATCCAAGTTTTGTAGATTCCAGATCTGAGGGCATAATCTCACAGTCATTATCTTTCCTCTTGCTTCAATTACTTCTTGAAGTTTTTCTTTTGATACTTTATATCCAGAAGCGATTTGGGCTAAATCATTAGCCACTTAATTTTCTATCCTACGCACGTGTTGGATAGAAACTATCTCAAACTTTTTTAATAGCCTATTCGCCACCATGAAGTATACAATGAGGTTTTCCTTAACACACTTATATTCTTTTGTATGTTGCTTTACAACCAATTCAGAGTCTCCTATTATTTCGACTCTAGTTACCCCCAATTCTAACAAAATTTCAAGGCCATCAATTAATGCCTCATATTCAGCCTCGTTGTTGGAACATGGACCTTCGATCCTGAACTTAAATTTTGTTGGAATTCTTTTAGGAGAAATAATTAGTATACCTACTCCTGTGCCATTCTTATGGCTGGACCCGTCGAAGTACAACTTCCAGGCTAGTATTTCAACATAATTTAAATCAGTTTCTTTTATAGCATGGTCAACTAAAAAGTCAGCCACAATTTGGCCTTTCATAGCCTTTAAAGGCTGATAGGTTAACGAATATTCTGTTAGAGCTAAATCCCATTTACCAATCCAGCTATGCAAAATAGGTTTGGATAGCATATGTTTAATGACATCGAAATGAAACGAAACATACACATTAACAGGCTTTATATATTGCTTCAATTTAGTAAAAGAGAAATACAAACATAGACACAATTTTTCAATCATGTTGTATCTAGTTTCTGCATCATTTAAAACTCTACTTAGATAATAAATGGCTCTTTCGACTCCATTTTCATCTTCTTGAGCTAACATGCTTCCTAAGGTCTTCTCTGATGCAACTATATATAACCTCATACTTTTGCGGCTACAAGGTGGAGATAAAATTGGTGGGTGGCTCAAATACTCCTTGATTTTGTCGAAAGCATTTTGCTGAAGTTACCCCTACTCGAAATTATCTTTGTTGACACGAAGCAATGGCGAAAAAACTTGTGTCTTGCCACTCAGGTTGGAGATGAACCTTCTTAAGAAGTTGATTTTGCCTAGTAATGACTGCAACTCCTTTTTGTTTGATGGCGCTTTTGCTTCCATTATTGCTTTGGTTTTATTCTGATTTATTTTAATCCCTTTCTTGTGGACCACAAATCCCAAGAAATCTCCTGCCTGTACACAAAAAACACATTTAAGAGGATTCATCTTAAGACCAAATTTTCTCATTCTAATAAATGAACTTCTTAAGTGGTCAAGGTGTATTTGTCCAGAAACGGACTTTATGACGATGTCGTCAATATAAATTTGCATGAAAGTTTCTATATAATCGTGAAAAATAGAATTCATGGCTCTTTGGTAGGTAGAGCCAACATTTTTTAGACCAAAGGGCATCACTACCCACTTGTAAGTGCCTAAAGCACCAGGACATCGAAAAGCAATTTTTGGAATATCTTCCTCAACAATAAATATTTGGTTGTACCCAGAATACCCATCTAACATGCTAAGATATTCGTGACCAGCCGCAGAGTCCACTAACATTTCTGCTATTGGCATCGAATATTCATCCTTAGGAGTAGCAATATTTAGATCTCTAAAATTTATGCATACTGTTGCAACCTGTGAAAAACACCCAGCGAAAAACAGAAGAGTCGCCACCTTTCGTTATTTATCCCAAAGATAGGGAAAGGAAACAATCGGAAAAAACCTGACGAAAAAGGGAAGACAAGGTCATCGCAACCACGTCCTGGGTTCGGGAGTCGGTTACGCAAGGGGAAGGTATTAACATCCCTCACGTCCGTCATACTCGACGGGATCCACGCTTGTTGTCTATCTAAAAGGGTGATTATCTATCTACGCTAAAGGTCAAGGGAAAAAAGAAAAAGAAAGGACTCGGCAGAGCATCGCCGCTTTGTGCCTACGTATTCCCTCGTGCAATGGGAAAGTCAGAGTCAATGTAGTTCGGCCAACTACGGGTGAAAGGGGGAAGGTTTCTCGCCAAGACATTGCATCTTGTGCCTACATACTTTCATCTGGTATGAAAGATCAGAGCAAACGTAGTTCGAGCTAACTAGAACACCGGTTGGTTCAAAAGCTTTATCCGAGTAGGGTTAACAAGCAGTTCTAGCAGTTGGTGTATGCAGCTCGACCATTGGAGACTTAGGCGTTATCGTTTGCGGTAGAACTAAGATTTAACAACACTCTTTTATCTGAAAAGATTTTCCAAAGTTAAAGGTCCCAAAGGACAAAAAGAAGATTTGAAGTGTTTTTGTGTTTTTTAGAGAATAAGTGTTTTGAATTTGATTTGTAACTCATGTTGCACTAGAGACTATGACCTAGGAGCGAATACGTTGCATATCACCCAAAGGGTGTACACTAAACACTCTAGGCCATTGAGAGGAAGCCCCTCAATCACCATTTCCCAAGTAACTTAAGGCTCGTAGCGTACAACACCTGTCATTCTTTATTAGGTGTTTTGAAAGTATTTGAATATGAGAAGAGAAAGGACACACTAAAGGGAGACTAACTCAATCCTAAAAGTTGTCATGCAAAGTGGACTTAGAGTTGGGATACAAAAGGGAACTACCTAATGTTATCATGCATGGTTTGATCCTAATTTCTATCATAACCTCTCTTTAAGAAGAGAAGTTAGAGATCCTAAGGGAAGAAAGACAAAAGAAGAAGAAGAAGAAAGAACATGAAAATGCAAGAATGCAAACATAGGATGAAAGTGAGGGAGGAAATATGTGTGGGGAAGTAGCCTCCACAAGCTCATCTCAACCTCAAGCATGCATATGAGAATGCAAAAGAAGAAGAGATAAAGGAATGCACAAGGTGAAATCAAACAACAAGAAGAAACCACACAAAAATGCACCAAAAGTGGGATGAAATGACCTAAGTCGAACAACATCAACCACAAGTGCCAAAAGCCAAATCAAATGAAAGGAAAATATACTCAAAACAAAAGTGAGGATGGGATGCTATATGAGGACAGCAAGGAACTCATAATATGCATTCAACCATAAGCATCACAAAAAAGGTGCAAAAGAAAGCCCAAAGAAGTCCTCATGGATTCGTCACTTTAGGTATGCTTCAAATACCTCCAAAGGAGGGACCAAGCCACCTTAAATGAGACTCCAAGGTCATGGGGCAGAAGAGGGGATGAGATAAAGGTGCTCAAAAGCAAAGGCAATCCAACCAAAATAAGATGCAAGCATTTATACAAAGGAAAGTAAACAAACCACATATGGAAACCCTAGATGGAAACTAAAAAAGAAACACAAGCTTGAACAAGAAAAACAAAATGTCATGACCTAAAATTGAGCAACCATCAACCTTAACATGTTAGCAACATGAATCAAAAGGAATTGAAGGCTCAAAGGATCCATCAAAGTCATATCTAAGTCAAACTAGGTCAATGTGCATGTATGAACCTCCCTTTGGGGTAACTTGACTTGCAAGTTACCTCAAAATTAGAAAAATGATTCAAAAAGGGCCAAATAAAGTGTAAGAAGCTCATAAAAATCTTGGAAAACAGAGGCCAAGAAATCATAACCTAAGTCATCTCAAATCATCATCAAAGAAATTGATTCACATGGATGCACCAATTTGAGAGAGGGTTATCGAGGGTCAACAAAAGCAAGGTCAAAGTCAAACCAAAAGTCAACCAAACAGGGGCAAAATGGTCCTCAAAAATAACTCAACTCATCATGGATATGAGGACTGATTTTCAGTCATTGGATCAAAAAGGAAGAGTGAGAAACAAACCAAGAACAAAACAATGTCAAAAATTAATCCAAACAGAACATCTCCAATTAATTAATTCTTTTTTAAATGAAAAAAATTCAAAAAAATAAAATAAAAAATTCTAAAAAATAAAAGACATCTCAAAGTGTCCAGAAAATAATTTTGGGGAATTTTATTAATTAGAGAACTATTTTTGATTGAATTAATTTGAAACATATACAAAACAAAATAAAAAAAGAAAATAAAATAAAATAAAGAAATAAAAGGTGCAAATAGCAGTCCAGAAGCGTGTATATTCATTGGGCTTGTGTGCAAGGGGTGCTAAAAGCAAAAAGAAGCCCAGATCCAACAAGCGTTTAATGAAACGCATAGTTTCAATGGATCAAGTGAGGCAAGCTAAAAGAAGTGCACGGTGAGGCGTGTTTGTGGCAGTTGGATGGAAAAGTCATCAGATCCAATGGATTAAACAAACACACGTGGAAGGTAAGGATTTAAACATGAAAATGGAGGGGAAAACCAGGTGGCCGGAGCACGGTGGCTCCGGTCATCATCTCTGGTGAGTCACAAACTCAGGTGGAGCTATACTTCACCAAAATGCGCAAAATCATACTCAAAACTCATCTACAAGTCACGTAGATCTCAAATCCATGGTCAAATTTCAATAATCATGCAAGAACAAGTCAAATCAAAGAAAATAAAATTTGAGCTCAACACTGAAATTGCAATAAACAAGCACAACAATGAACCGGCATTTGCCTACATGAGTAGGACTTCAGAATGACACAAAAATGGAGTGAAATAAGTACATAATTAGAGAGAATTTTGGATCTGAAGCTTACTAAACAGAGTACCTCCGTTGGGGCTTCTCAGTGGCTTAAGCTTGAAGAAAATGATCTAGACACGTTCAAGGAAGCTTGCTGAAGATGATTCTAACCTTGAATTACTTTGAAAACAGCTCAATTAAGATTCACGATTTGGAATTTTGCTTTGCTTGCTTCAACTATTCTTGAGCCTTCTGAGCACGAAATAGCATGAATGAATTCTCAAAATCAATCTGAAGTTTATATATGATAGATTGGTGAAGGTTTGGAGGCCCAATTGTGGCTCAATTGTTTGCAATTCAAAAATGCCCAATTCTGATTTTTCATGATCATTTACACGTGAAAACAACCTCAATTCTCCTTGTTTTTCATTCAAAATCATTGCTGGTACTTCATTCTGATCATGTGGACCAGATTCATCCCTTGATTTGATCAAATGGTGGAGATTGGATTGTCAAAATTCCACTTGAATTTGCCATGAAATTACACGTGAAAATGATACCAAAACTGAAATCCAATGTGTGCATCTTGTTTATTACATCCTTGTGACTCAAAATATGCATAAACTTGACTTGTAATGGTTAAAACTCAATAAATTGCATTTTCTTCTTTTTAAAGCTTTCTTTATGAAAAAGTCTCACACCAATTCTCAAACCCTAGCCAAATCTCTCACAAGTGAGTGTTTCAAGATGAAATTAGGACCATTTGGAGCAAGTTTCATGTTGGGAAAAGTTTCATTTGAAGTGTGCAAGATAGTGAAATGAACCTATAATGAAAATGACTTGTAATCTTACTTTCCCAAAATACCCTGTCTTGCAAGCTTCATAACTTGAATTCTACAAATCATATGAAGTACTTCTAGTGCTCTTTGGAAAGCTAAGATCATGAGGAACAACTTTCATGTTTGGGTCAAAGTGAGAAGAAACATCCTTCTAGGTCAAAAGTGGCTTGGAAGTTGGTTGACTTTTGTTGACCAAAATCACATTCATCTGATGACCTATAACGTGTCAGCATCATAACTTGAGTTCTAGAAATCAGATGAAAGACTTCTAGTACTCAAAGGAAATTTAAAAACATGCTCTACAAGTTTCATGTTAGGGTCAAGATGAGATGAGACTTGTATCTTGAGATATGTGGTCTTGAAGTTGGACACTAAACTGGGGGATTTTACACTGAGAACCCTAATTTAGTAACTTCTCACACTCTTGATTCTTGATGAGTTGATCTTGAAATGATATATTAGACATCTCAACCTGACATTCCATGATCACAAAGACTTGGAATTGAGTCTTAATCTCCTTCAATTTCACAATTGACTGAGGGTTGACCAGATGAAAACCCTAGATGCACCACTCTTGACTGTGGCCTCTTACACATGACACAAAAACTTGAATAAAATCCAACATGGCTCTCAAAGCCTTCAATGAGATTTCTCAACATCCAAAATCCAAAATCATAGATTCACACCTTTCTGATGATCCTCAATTGGCCTCCAAGTTAGGAGCTGATTCACATACACCCATCAACTCTTTCACAAAGCTTTGACCACTTCTTGGTGACTTGATGACCACTCATACTTGAGTAAAACTCCTTGCTCAGGCTCAAAACTCTTGGTAACCTCCTCTTGCTATGCATACCCTCTCTTGATCCCCTGTTAAATGAACAATGCTATGCAATGGAAATGCTAGAAGAAAATGAAATGAAACATAAATCAAGTTAAGAAAAAGGTTGGTCAAATTTTGGGGTGCAACAGCTGCCCCTATTCAAGCGACTTGGACCTGATTGGGTGAAAAGCGAACGACTTTCAGACAATCAAGGTACAAGACGGTTGAATGTCGAGAAACTCGAAAATTTTCCAACCGCAGAAATCTCCAGAGATAACCGAATCTGATAAGCAATAATGACACGCCATGTGAAAAACACATGACCTCGCCGTCAAGCATCTGCACTAATTTGGAAAAGCACCTGACCTTGCTGTCAAATACCAACATCAATTTTGAAAGAAAAATATATCCCTGACTTCGTCGTCAGGCGCTTGACCTCGCCGTCAAGCGTCAACATTAATTTCAGTAAACCTCTGGCATCGCCGCCAATTCGGAGAAACATTTGACCTCGTCATCAGTTATCTGCATTAAGTTCCTCTGACATCGCTGTCAGACACCTGACCTCGCTGTCAGACATAGACATTACGTCTATAAAAGCATTTAAGATCACCTTCAATCTTCTACCTCAAGTCGTTAAAATAGCTAACATTGTCGTTTAGTCCTCTATTAAATAAAAACAGACATCGAATCCAAAGATACGATCCTCTGACATCGCCGCCAGGTCATCCCTAAATAAAAGCGAGTGACAAATCAGAGGATCAAATCCACACAGAATATCTGACATCGCCGCCAGGCCTATTGAACTGATACACCTCTGACATCGCCGCCAGCAATCCATGAAATTAAGAAAAATCTGACATCGCTGTCAGTAATCTGCAGGGGATAAAACAAGCTGACCTCGCCGTCAAGTCTCCGCGCAGTTAAGAAACCTCTGACATCACCGTCAGTAATTCGCTAAATAAAAGAAATCTTCGAACCCAAAAGGTAAAGACATTTGACATCGCCGCCAGGCACCTGTGGGGATAAAAGAACTCTGACATTGCCGCCAGACAACCACAGATGAATAAACGTCTGACATCGCCACCAGACAAACATAAATCTGATGAAACACCTGACATCGCCGCCAGACAACCTCAAAGTTGATAAACATCTAACATCGTCGCCAGAAAACCACAACATCCGACATCGCCGCTATAAAACCAAGACATCCAACATCACCGCCGGAAAACCAAATCATCTGACATCGCTTCCAGAAAAACTAAAACATCCAACATCACCGCCGAAAAACCAAAAACTTGAGAAACACCTGACATCGCCGTCAGACAAACACAAATATGCTAGAACACCTGACATCACCGTCAGACAAACAAAAAAATAGATAACATTCTGACATCGCTGTCAGACAACCACACATCTGATAAGAGAACCTGATCTCGCCGCCAGATAACCACAAATCTGTGAAACCTCTGGCCTCGCTGTCAGCAAATGTAGAAACATATGACATCACCGTCACATAATCACACTCCTGGTAAACATCTGACATCACTGTCAAATAATCACAAAGTAGAATAAACATCTGACATCGCCGCCAGACAAACACCATGTTGATAAAACATCTGACATCGCCGCCAGAAAAACGTTTGACATCGCCGCCAAACAAAACCCAATATTGAGAAAATACCTAGCATCGCCGCCAGGAAAACATCATGTTGATAATCATCTGACATTGCTTCTAGAATACTAGAGTAAACAAAGATCTGACATCACCGTCAGTAAACCACAAAGTCTGAGAAACATCTGACATCCCCTTCAGGCACCTGTAAACTTGAGAAACATCTGACATCGCCGTCAGGTATTTGCAGGGGATAAAAATTTTCGCATCGGACCTGAAGATAAGGGCATCTGACATCGCCATCATGCCTTTGCTAAATAAAGGCGAGCATCAAGAGTCATACAAGGTTAAAATCATCCGATGATAACTCCACTGGGGAAATAACATAAGCCGTGGTCTAGATACCACGCGGGCACAGATATCAACCAATTGCGAGATACACTTGAAACAGAGAGTAAACAACCTGGTTTATGTTTCACATGCATATGTTTAAAAATGGCGTAATGCTCCATACGGAACGGAAATGCTACGCATTTGGGTAGATGCTATGCATGCCTGCGGATGCAACGGAACTGAATCAGTAAAATAAATGCTAGAGATACAGAAACCACCCTGCTGGGGAAACAACCTACTCATGCTAATAACAATTGGACTTATGCCGAGGAAATGGGCCCTTGCTGGCCTCCTGCAAAGAAAATGTCGGGGTAACCATATTCCTCCATCCTGCTGGGGATTACTTAGCTGGGAGCGAATCTACCTAGGCTGTAGCTTACTCAGTGGGAAGAAAATATAATCACAACTCACTAGGGAGTGCATACGAACATGCACCTTGCGGGGATTAAATGTGCACCAACTGTCGAGGGAAAGCGTACACGCTACCTGCTCACCTAAACTGCATACAACTCTACTGTGGATAGAGATGCAAACTCTGCCTGCTGGAGAAATAGACTCCGGCTGGAGATAAAACGAGTTTCATCCATACCTTTTTGCCCCAAGGGTAACGACCCTGCAAAACTGAACAAACAAACAAGATATCCTACGCAAACGGAACTATCTCAGTCATCATTCGTGACGTTGTTCAATTAACTCAAAGTTTTAACGATTATCGGCCAAGGCCTGCAAGTTTATGTATGCACAAGTTTATCAAAACATTGGGCGTTTTTCACAAACAAAACAGTAAAAGTTAAAACAAAGCAAACAAGATACTGAATAGTATATGTTTATTGACAAGTGGCCTGTAAATAGGCAAAGTTTTACAACAGATGCAACCCTTGAAAAGAGGAAGCTGCGCAAAATACACATATATGCACAGAAATATACAAAAGTGTACAGAAATGTTGACAATGCGGCATAGACAAACACCATGAGCTGATCCCTCTATGACTCGCCTGACCTCGACGCTTTCCCGATGCTTCATCTTCGGAAGAGATTGATTCAGATAAACGACCCTCAGGTTCTCCCAATCCACTAAGCAATGAAGTTTAAACGCAGACCACAGTCATTTGCTTTTCAATCCCTAACTTTTGCCTGAACCTCCCTTTCGGGTTTTCGATTCACCGGGATACCCATTTTTGCCAAAGTCGCCTTTTCAGGTTTTCGACTTTGCGGTTTTACATCTTTTCATTTTTATCCCTAATTTTTTCCCGAACCCAATTCCTTTTTTATGGTTCACCGGGATGCCCCATTTTTGCCTGAATATTCTTTTTCCTTTCCAGCGGGTCTCTTTAAGCAAAGTATTTTTTAACTGCGTCTGTGTTCAGAGGGGATGTAAAATCCTCACCATCCATGGTGGATAACAACAAGGCTCCTCCAGAGAAGACCTTTCGAACGACATATGGACCTTCATAGTTGGGAGTCCATTTGCCCCTGTGATCTGATTGTGGTGGGAGAATATTTTTCAACACAAGATCGTCCGTTTGAAAGCTCCGAGGACGCACCTTCTTGTCAAAAGCTTTCTTCATCCGGCTCTGATACAACCGACCGTATGCAATAGATGCTAGCCTTTTCTTATCCATCAAGCTAAGCTGATTCAATCTGTTCTTTATCCATTATGCCTCATCGAGCTTGACGTCAACCAACACTCTTAAAGAAGGAATCTCGACCTCTAATGGTAGGACAACTTCCATACCATATACCAGCGAGAAAGGAGTTTCCCCAGTCGATGTACGTACCGTAGTACGATAACCGTGTAAAGCAAAGGGCAACATCTCATGCCAATCATTGTAAGTGACAACCATCTTTTGCACTATCTTCTTGATATTCTTGTTGGTCGCTTCAACAATGCCATTCATCTTATAACAATAGGGAGATGAGTTGTGATGCTCGATTTTGAAGTTCTGGCACAATTCCTTCATCATCTTGTTGTTCAAATTCGAACCATTGTCAGTAATGATCCTTTCGGGTACTCCATATCTGCAGATGATGTCCTTCTTTATGAACCGGGCTACGACTTGCTTTGTGACATTGGCGTACGAGGCTGCTTCAACCCATTTGGTGAAGTAATCAATGGCAACCAAGATAAAACGATGACCATTGGATGCGGTTGGCTCAATCTTGCCAATCATGTCAATGCCCCACATGGAGAAAGGCCACGGGGACGCCATAACATTAAACGGGCACGGCGGTACATGAATTTTGTTTGCATAAATCTGGCATTTATGGCATTTCTTCTCAAATTTGAAACAATCTGACTCCATGGTTAGCCAATAATACCCTGCTCGTAACAGTTTCTGAGACATGGCATGCCCGTCGAGATGTGTACCAAAAGTACCTTCGTGGACCTCTTCCATAAGGAAAGTTGCTTCCTTTTCATCCACACATCTCAATAACACCAAATCATGGTTTCTTCTGTAAAGCACACCATCTGGGTTCAGATAAAAGTTACCAGACAACCTCCTTAGAGTCTTCTTATCCTGAGTCGAAGCCCCTGGCAGATACTCTTGCTTCTTGAGGAAGTTTTGTATGTCATAAAACCATGGCTTGCCATCCGTAGCTTCCTCAATGGCGAATACGAAAACGGGCCTATCAAGGCGAGAGATGACTATTCTTGGAGCATCATTCCAATAGTTCACTTTATACATCGAAGATAGCGTTGCCAAAGCGTCTGCCATCTGATTCTCTACTCACGGTACATGGTGAAACTCTACTCTATCAAAGAAGGGTAACAACCTCCTTGTATAATCTTTGTAAGGAATTAGATTTGGCTGACGAGTTTCCCACTCTCCCATGATCTGATTAACCACTAGCGCTGAATCACCATATACATCCAAATTCTTGATTCTCAAATCAATAGCCTCTTCCAGACCCATGATGCACGCTTCATACTCGCCTTCATTATTAGTGCAAGGGAATGTCAACCTGGCAGTGAACGAGATATGAGTGCCATGAGGAGTTGTAATGATTGCCCCAATTCCACTACCATAGGAGTTTACAGCCCCGTCGTATATCATCTGCCACTGAGAACCTTTCTCTGGACCTTCGTCCGACAATGGCTCTTCACAGTCCTTCATCTTGAGGAACATGATGTCTTCGTCAGGAAATTCAAACTTCATCGGTTGATAGTCTTTGATTGGTTGTTCAGCAAGGTACTCTGACAAAATACTTCCCTTGACGGCTTTCTGGGAAACATATTGTATATTGTACTTTGTTATTACCATCTGCCACCTGACAATTCTTCCTGAGAGCGCTTGCTTCTCGAAGACATACCTGATCGGATCCGTCTTCAAAATCAGCATGGTTGTATGATTAAGCATATACTATCTCAAACGTTTGGCATCCCAAGCGAGTGCGCAACACGTTTTCTCGAGCATTGAGTAATGGCACTCACAGCCTGTGAACTTTTTACTTAGATAACAGATCACATGCTCTTTTCTTCCAGTCTCGTCGTGTTGACCGAGAACACAACCATATTGTTCTCAAGAACCGTTAAGTACATGATTAAAGGCCTCCCAGCTACTGGGGGTATCAGTATCGGAGGCTCCTGCAAATATTATTTTATCTTATCAAATGCTTTTTGACAATTTTCATTCCAGACGACCGCCTGATCTTTCTTTAGCAATTTAAACATTGGTTCACACGTGGCTGTGAGATGAGATATGAACCGAGCAATGTAGTTTAATCTCCCCAAGAAACCACGGACCTCCTTTTCTGTTTTCGGCGCTGGCATATCTTGTATAGCTTTTATTTTTGTAGGATCGACCTCGATTCCTTTTTCACTGACAATGAACCCCAATAACTTTCCGGACCGAACTCCAAAAGTGCACATATTTGGATTCAACCTCAATCTGAACTTCCTGAGCCTCTCAAACAGCTTCAACAAATAAACCAGATGCTCTTCCTCCATTTGCGACTTTGCTATCATGTCATCAACATAAACTTCAATCTCATGATGAATCATATCATGAAACAAAGTGACCATAGCCCGCTGGTAGGTTGCCCCTGCATTTTTCAACCCAAAAGGCATTACCTTGGAACAGAAAGTCCCCCATGGTGTAATGAATGTCGTTTTCTCCATATCTTCTGGTGCCATCTTTATCTGATTATAGCCCGAAAAACCATCCATGAAGGAAAATACGGAGTATTGAGCAGTATGGTCAACCAATACGTCAATGTGAGGGAGCGGGAAGTCATCCTTTGGGCTTGCCTTATTCAAATCTCTGTAATCTACACACATCTGTACTTTACTATCTTTCTTAGGTACAGGCACGATGTTGGCAACCCACGAAGGGTAAGTTGTCATGGCTAAAAATCCTGCGTCCAATTGCTTCTAGACTTCTTCTTTGATTTTTACAGCCATGTCTGGTCTTGTCCTTCTGAGCTTCTGCTTGACCGGCAGACATTCTTCGCACAACGACAAGCGATGAACCACTATATCAGTGTCAAGCCCGGGCATATCTTTGTATGACCAAGCAAAGATGGCACTATACTCTCAAAGCATCTCAATCAGTCTTTGCTTGATGTCACTCTGCAGCGCAGCCCCTATCCGAACGTTTCTGACAACTTCCTTAGAACCCAAGTTAATAACCTCGATTTCCTCCTGATGAGGCAGAATAATCTTCTCTTCTTGTTTCAAGAGTCTAGATAGCTCTTCAGGCAAGTCTTCATCTTCATCAATCTCTTCTTCAGCTTGATATATCGGTTGATCAAAGTCAAAGCGAGTCATAGGAGGTTCTGAACCGGTCTCATATGCAATAGGAATCCTGCAATAAAAAATGGTTAAATGTTTCAAATGATATGCAAAAGAGTATAAACCGCATTGCCATTTTATTGTGAGAAACAAAAATAAGAAAGGCAAGGATCACAAAATTTGAATGAGAAAAACGCCCTTTGATTAATTGATAAAGCAATGTTCAAACATAAACAATAAGGCCTTGAAACAAAACCGCTATGCTCCGGGTAGAATATAGGGTAGTACAATAATCGGGAAAACAAAGCATTATTGTTCTGTTGTCACTTGAATGAATTCTTCAACAGACCAATTGCGTAGGCTCTGTCCTGGAGTACAAGTCTTAATCCAAGCGTCCATATCACAATCACTATCTCCCTCTTCATTTGACACAACATTGATCCTTTCGAAGATAACTCTTCCTTTAGTGAACTGCACAGGTCCCTTATAGCGCGGCACGCTCTGCGAGGATGATGAAGAAGAAAATGACGGGCGGTACCCCAAACCAAACTTATCTTGCTTGTGGGGAATCTCTAATACCTGGCCCCAACCTTGCGCTGCCCCAACCTATACTGCTGCTTGGGCCTCTTTAAAAGAAGACATGGCCACTTCCGGCGCTTTGCTCACAACGGGAAATTTATCTTTAATCTTGACTGTTTCAAAATCCTGACAAAGGGTTTCATGTATTTCTCCGTCCACCTCGACGTACTTGAAGGATGATAAGTGACTGATCATTATATCCTCTTCTCCGCACACTGTGACAACACTACCGCCAACCATATACTTCAGCTTTTGATGCAGCGTGGAGGTCACAGCTCCTGCTAAATGAATCCATGGACGGCCTAATAAACAACTGTAGGTTGGCTGGATGTCCATAATGTAGAACACTGCATCAAAAACTTCCGGTCCCACCTGAATGGGCAATGTCACTTCTCCGAACATAGATCTTCGAGTACCATCAAAAGCGCGCACCACCAAATCACTTGGCGTGCAAATCAATCCCTGCATGTCCAACTTCATTAGGGCTTTCTTTGGAAGTACGTTTAAGGATGATCATGTATCCACGAGTAGATGAGACATAACAGCCCCTCGGCATTCTAATGATATGTGTAACGCACAATTATGGTTCCTGCCCCTTGGCGTCAAATCCAGGTCTGTAAACCCCAAGCCTTTTCCTACATTTATGTGTGAAACAACCCCTTCAAGTTCATTAACCGAAATTTCTTGCGGCACGTAGGCAGTATTCAGTATTCTTAACAACGGGTTCCTATGCGCTTCGGAACATAGTAAGAAAGACAGGATTGATATCTTAGAAGGAGTTTGCTGCAAATGGTCGACTATCTTGTAGTCACTCTTTCATATCAGCCTCATAAACTCTTCTTCATCCTTTAACAAATATTCCTTCTCTCCAGCCTGAGAAGTTTCCTCTACCACGACTTTACTTTTCCCTTTGTCAACCCTATCAACAACCACTTCAGGTGACGAAAAGACCCGGCCACTACGGGTAATTCCTCCTGCTCCCACAAGATTATCTACTAAATCCGCAGGGGGACCATTCAAATCTAGTTTTTGTCTGTTGCAATACACTTCAGCTCCGTAGTTCCACGGAATAGCTTTGGTACTTTCAAACGGTACGGGACCTGCTTTAGTTATGGTTATTGTTGGTGGTTTTGGCGCATAAATGGTAACTATTTTGTATGGAATAGAGATCGTTGCAATCTCATCCCTTTCCCCAGCTACCAACTCTTCAGGCTTTCTTTCAATAGACCGGTCAAACTACAAGACTCCCCTATCCATCATATCTTGAATATATCCCTTCAAATGCCCACATCCCTTAGGATTCTTCAGACATTCTGCACAATTTTCAGAATAACTTGGGAAAACACCCCCCTTCAACAATCTAGCTTTCATAAAGCTCAAAGGTGTCTTCCTCTCATTAACATATGTTACCAAATCTAAAACATCCTCCTCAATAATTGCATTGACCCCAACTTTCCCATGATTTGGCATGGGAATCTATACGACATTAGGAACATCATTGGAGAAGTTAATCGCCTTGTTATCAATCATATCCTTCACTTTATGTTTAAAGGCCTTACAATTATTGATATTGTGCGTCGGGGCACCTGAATGAAACTCGCAGCGAGCATTCGCGTCATACCAGGGTGGAGGAGGCCCAGTCAGGGGAGCCATGGTCCTCTTTTGAATCAACTGCAGCTGCAACAAAGCTTGTAATAGCTGAGAATACGGCATTGGAGGATCGTCAAAATGTCTATTCACTGCCGCCCGGCCTCGGTCCTGATATCTTCTATAACCCTGTTGCGGTTGTTGTTGTTGTTGATGTTGTTATTGCTGTGGTTGCTGCTGAACTGCGGGAATTATAATATTGGCAATCTGTTGTTGCTGTCGATTCTGACCTCTACCTCTCCCACGAGAATTGGACACGGAAATGGTATCACCTTCTCGTTTCTTGTATCTGAATACTTTCCTACCTCCTCCTCCAACTGAGGGCATTTCACCAGCACTTATCTTTCCTAACTTGATACCATTTTCCACCCTTTCTCCGGTGATGATTAAGTCAGAGAAATTACCCGACATGCTACTAATGAGCTTCTCGTAATAGACGCCAGGCAAATTGGCGACAAACATATCAATGAGCTCACGTTCCACCATGGGCGGCTGCACCCTGGTTGCTAACTCCCGCCACCTTTGGGCATATTCTTTAAAAAACTCATTGTTCCTTTGTGAAGGATTCTGAAGCTGGACCCTTTTAGGAGCAAGTTCGTTGTTGTATTGATAATGTTTCACAAAGGCCTCAGCCAAGTCCCTCCAACTGCGGACATTCACGGGTCCCAGACTCATGTACCATTCCAACGAAGGACCAGACAAACTGTCCTAGAAGAAATGCATGAGCAATTTCTCATCGTATGAGTAGGCAGACATTTTACGGTAGTAAGATCTCAGATGAACTCTCGGGCAGGCGGTACCCTTATATTTGTCAAAGTTTGGGACTTTGAACTTCAGCGGCACTCTCAGGTTCAGGATCAGTCCCAGATTAGCCATATCAAGGCCCATGGAGCTTTGACTTTCAAGGGACTTCATTTTTTCTTCAATCATATTGATCCTTTTATCATCTTTGGAGGGCAACTCAGCAACCATAACCCTCGGCAAGAACACATCATCCTGCCTGTCCTCATTCTAGAGGTGATCCATATTACCATGTATAGCACAAGTGGTGTCAGAACCATAACCATTCCCATTAACATTACCATTTCCAACATTACCAAGACCAGTTTTGTTGAAACCTGCAACATTACCGGCACCAGCAGTATTACCATTCCCTCCAGCAGCAGGGATAACCAAAGTAGGCATGGAGTTATCAGCTCGAGGAGTCTCAACATGTGGAGGATTAGCAGCGTTCCCACCATGTAACACACTGTTGCCATCAACACGTGCAATCAAGGGCTGCACCAAAGCACTGAGTTGCTCTTGTCCATTAGCCACTCCCTGCATTACCTCCATGAAATGGACCATCCGATCCCTCATTTCCTGCATCTCTGCTTGCATTTGCTCCATTACTCTCTTCTGGTTCCCCCTAGTAGCATACCAGTGAGTTGCTTGATCGGAAATCCTGAAACACACTAACGGACCAGAGGAAATAAGATTAACAGTTCCGATGCAAATGTAAAAATGCATGTATGTATGCAACAGGGAAATTTCCCCATCGATTCTAGTTTCCGGGAAAAAAACACAACAATGGAGAACCCTACAGACAAGCATGTAACAGAACCTCCTCGTATATAATCACAGGCCAACAAGCAATGTACAAACAAAAATATCTGAGTATAATAAGAAAATACCTCAACCAACAAGCCTGGTGATGGTCAGTATCAACAAATAATAAACAACAGGCTACAAAGAAAAGATAAACAAGATAGTCAAGCTGGATGACGAGACCAGAAGTCCTCTAGCAACTCCTACGTCTCTGGATGATCTGGTCTAGCAAGTAATCCCCGAATAAGTAGCTTTCGCTGGCTAATAATGTGTTGTAGACTCTCAACATGGTTTTCAAAGGCTCCTTCCCCAAAGCACGCCTCGAACTTGCATCTCTTGGAATCAGCTCTCAACCTACAATCCTTCAAGTTTGTAATGGCTTCGCTCAACCTGTACTCGTTATCCCGTCTGAGTGACGCCTCCGCTGAAATCTTCTCGTCCTTTGCTCTGAGCTGAGTCTTCAACTTGCTGATCTGTAGCTTTAACCCGTCTTTGCGCTCTTTATTGTTGGTGAGCATGGCATTCCATTGGTTATCAAACTTAGAAATCCTTAAGTAAGCTATATCCAAATCTTGCTTCTTAGTAGCAAGAACATTATTAACAACTTTGAAATCCAAGCCCAAACGCTCCCGAGAACTGGTCTCCTTGGTCAGATCCGTACCCAATTTGTCCACGAGCTCAGTTTGTTTTTTGAAAGAGTGAACAACATCAATCTTCTCACTTCGGAGCTGAATGATTTCTTTCTCTAACTCTTCATTATCTTTTCTCAACTCTTCCTTCTCAAACAATAACTGATTGTACTTCTGAATGTCTACGGTAGTGAGTTCCTCAATCATGAGAGGATACAAAGGTGCAACTGAAGGAAACGGCATCAGAAACCTCACAACTCTATCACAAATCCAAGTCAGATAAGGGTCATAGGCTCGACTGTTACTCTTCCCCAAGGCTACTTTCCCTTTCCTGTGAATGTTGTTCCAAGCATGCTCAAGTCTGCCTAAAGTCTCACCCTCCAACATTCTGGTGAGATACAGAGATTCCTGTAACTCCTCTTCCTTAAGAGGATCCCTCAGCGCGTATCCAAACTGCCTAACCAGCAAAGACGGGTTATAGTTGATGCATCCTTTCCTCCCGACCAAAGGGACATTAGGAAATCCACTACAACTATAAATAACCTTTGTATCAAGCATATCTCGGTTAAACCAAGTAATGTCCTCTGCAGATAGACCCATCAACCTCTCCGACCACTCTGAAGTACCAGTAGTAGCAACAAACGGACCTGCCTTGGGCATATGACTAGCAAACCATTTGTACAACAAAGGAACACAACAAGCTACATTCTTTCCCCTTCGGTTCTCATTCTTATAATGAACAGAATGATAAACATCTCCAAGAAGAGTAGGCATTGGGTTTCCTGAAGCCAGAATATGGAATGCATCTAAGTCCACAAAGTCAGGGAGATTAGGAAACAATATAATGCCATAGATGCAAAGAGCGAGAATAGCGCAAAATACAATCCAACAACCATCCTTAGCGAACTGCCGAGCCTTATCAACCAAGAAAGCCAAAGGAAATCCAGACACTCCGTTCCACTTAGTCAAATTCCCCTCTAGCTCTGAAGCATCCACATGTAAAACAACAGCTAGCTCAGCCAGATCAGGCTTAGCGTCATTATGAAAGAATGGCATCTGATCAAGGACAGGCACGCCCAACAACGTAGAATACTCCTTCATGGTAGGCGCCAGAATATAGTAAGGAAAAACAAAACATCTCAGTTGTGGGTCGTAAAATTGCAGAAGAGCATAAAGACCATCCATCTCGTACACTGAAGGCTTGCAGACACACCTCAACAACCTCCCATAAGATTGCCTGAAGTCCTCCATCATCTTCCCATCAGCCATGGAAATCAAACTCAGCAAAGAACTAACATCTGGAGCTGGGAGCTTGTAGGCCATTGTTCTCTTCAAGGGTTCCATGTCAGCAATAAGGGAACAAGATCACTAGAACCGGAGAGGAAATATGCACCTGCAACATAAATACATGTTAATGAAATGCAAATAAAAATGAAAATGCAAACAGGGGGTCAAAATTGATGTGTTGTTGGTCGAGAATAATCAGCGCTCCGTCTTGACAAGAACATAGCACTTCCCTTAGGACCCCTTGTATCAAGAACACAGATTCACACTGTAAAGAAAACCGGGTAGTCTGAAAGCCGAGGTTTCCTGTATAACCCAATCCCTCTCACAGGTATGGACCTATCCACTGATAAGGTTTGGCATCCTATGCGTTCATCAGCGTCACAGATTTTCAAGAAATGATTATACGTTCACCATTTCTGGTTCAGCATCATAATCTCCCGAAGAGGCCTCACTTAGTTGACTCACAAATGATCGGTCCCCAGAGTCGACAACCCTTAGATCCAAAATTCCTTCGAGCCCAAAGGTCCAGAGAGAAAATCATCAAAGAGAATCTCGTCTGAGCGTGAATTTCATGGTGAACTAGTACGAGCAAAGCAAGCACATCCACCACTATTGTCCACTACTAAAGCTATGTCTATACTCAAGTCTGGGTCTGGCTTATCTCTTAACGAAACATTCCCTTCCCACAGCACAGCAATAATGATATAATGCTGAAAACAAATGCGGGAAAATAAAGATAAAGCACATATATGCAACACCAAAAAACAAACAAACAAGCGCTAGGATTGACTCGCATAGGGAACCAAAGTCCCCAGAAGAGTCGCCAGTTGTCGCAACCTGTGAAAAACACCCGGCGGAAAATAGAAGAGTCGCCACCTTTCGTTATTTATCCCAAAGAGAGGGAAAGGAAACGATCGGAAAAAACTTGACGAAAAAAGGAAAGACAAGGTCATCGCAACCAAGTCCTGGGTTCGGTTACGCAAGGGGAAGATATTAGCATCCCTCACGTTCGTCATACTCGACGGGATCCATGCTTGTTGTCTATCTAAAAGGTTGATCATCTATCTACGCTAAAGTTCAAGGGACAAAAGAAAAATAAAGGACTCGACAGAGCATCGCCGCTCTGCGCCTACGTATTCCCTCGTGCAATGGGAAAGTCAGAGTCAACGTAGTTCGGCCAACTACGGGAGAAAGGGGGAAGGTTGCTCTCCAAGACATCGCGTCTTGTGCCTACGTACTTTCATCTGGTATGAAAGATTAGAGCAAACATAGTTTGGGCTAACTAGAACACCGGTTGGTTCAAAAGCTTTATCCGAGTAGGGTTAACAAGCAGTTCTAGCAATTGGTGTATGCAGATCGACCATTGGAGACTTAGGCGTTATCGTTTGCGGTAGAACTAAGAGTTAACAACATTATTTTATCTGAAAAGATTTTCCAAAGTTAAAGGTCCCAAAGGACAAAAACAAGATTTGAAGTGTTTTTGTGTTTTTTAGAGAAGAAGTGTTTTGAATTTGATTTGTAACTCATGTTGCACTAGAGACTATGACCTAGGAGCGAATGCGTCGCATATCACCCAAAGGGTGTACACTAAACACTCTAGGCCATTGAGAGGAAGCCCCTCAATCACCATTTCCCAAGTAGCTTAAGGCTCGTAGCGTACAACACTTGTCATTCTTTATTAGGTGTTTTAAAAATGTTTGAAGATGAGAAGAGAAAGGACACACTAAAGGGAGACTAACTCAATCCTAAAAGTTGTCATGCAAAGTGGACTTAGAGTTGGGATACAAAAGGGAACTACCTAATGTTATCATGCATGGTTTGATCCTAATGTCTATCATAACCTCTCTTGAAGAAGAGAAGTTAGAGATCCTAAGGGAAGAAAGACAAAAGAAGAAGAAGAAGAAAGAACATGAAAATGCAAGAATGCAAACATAGGATGCACACATAGGATGAAAGTGAGGGAGGAAATATGTGTGGGGCAGTAGCCTCCACAAGCTCATCTCAACCTCAAGCATGCATATGAGAATGTAAAAGAAGAAGAGAGAAAGGAATGCACAAGGTGAAATCAAACAACAAGAATAAACCACACAAAAATGCACCAAAAGTGGGATGAAATGACCTAGGTCAAACAACATCAACCACAAGTGCCAAAAGTCAAATCAAATGAAAGGAAAATATACTCAAAACAAAAGTGAGGATGGGAGGATATATGAGGACATCAAGGAACTCATAATATGCACTTAACCATAAGCATCACAAGAAAGGTGCAAAAGAAAGCCCAAAGAAGTCCTCATGGATTCGTCACTTTAGGTATGCTTCAAATACCTCCAAAGGAGGGACCAAGCCACCTTAAATGAGACTCCAAGGTCATGGGACAGAAGAGGGGATGATAGAAAAGTGCTCAAAAGCAAAGGCAATCCAAACAAAAGAAGATGCAAGCATTTATACAAAGGAAAGTAAACAAACCACATATGGAAACCCTAAATGGAAACTAAAAAAGAAACACAAGCTTGAACAAGAAAAACAAAATGTCATGACCTAAAATTAAGCAACCATCAACCTTAACATGTTAGCAACATGAATCAAAAGGAATTGAAGGCTCAAAGGATCCATCAAAGTCATATCCAAGGCAAACTAGGTCAATGTGCATGTATGAACCTCCCTTTGGGGTTATTTGACTTGCAAGTTACCTCAAAATTAGGAAAATGATTCAAAAAGGGCCAAATAAAGTGTAAAAAGCTCATAAAAATGTTGGCAAACAGAGGCCAAGAAATCATAACCAAAGTCATCTCAAATCATCATCAAAGAAATTGATTCACATGGATGCACCAATTTGAGAGAGGGTTATCGAGGGTCAACAAAAGCAATGTCAAAGTCAAACCAAAAGTCAACCAAACAGGGGCAAAATGGTCCTCAAAAATCACTCAACTCATCATGGATATGAGGATTGATTTTCAGTCATTAGATCAAAAGGAAGAGTGAGAAACAAACCAAGAACAAAACAATGTCAAAAATTAATCCAAACAAAACATCTCCAATTAATTAATTCTTTTTTAAATGAAAAAAAATTCAAAAAAATAAAATAAAAAATTCTAAAAAATAAAAGACATCACAAAGTGTTCAAAAAATAATTTTGGGGAATTTTATTAATTGGAGAACTATTTTTGATTGAATTAATTTGAAACAGATACAAAACAAAATATAAAAAAAAAAGAAAAGAAAAGAAAAGAAAGAAATAAAAGGTGCAAATAGAAGTCAAGAAGCGTGTATATTCATTGGGCTTGTGTGCAGGGGGTGCTAAAAGCAAAAAGAAGCCCAGATCCAACAAGCGTTTAATGAAAGCATAGTTTCAATGGATCAAGTGAGGCAAGCCAAAAGAAGTGCACGGTGAGGCGTGTTTGTGGCAGTTGGATGGAAAAGTCATCAGATCCAATGGATTAAACAAACACACGTGGAAGGTAAGGATTTAAACATGAAAATGGAGGGGAAAACCAAGTGGACGGAGCACGGTGGCTCCGGTCATCTTCTCCGGTGAGTCACAAGCTCAGGTGGAGTTATACTTCACCAAAATGCGCAAAATCATACTCAAAACTCATCTACAAGTCACGTAGATCTCAAATCCATGGTCAAATTTCAATAATCATGCAAGCACAAGTCAAATCAAAGAAAATAAAATTTGAGCTCAACACTGAAATTACAATAAACAAGCACAACAATGAACCAGCATTTGCCTACATGAGTAGGACTTCAGAATGACACAAAAATGGAGTGAAATAAGTACATAATTAGAGAGAATTTTGGATCTAAAGCTTACCAAACGGAGTACCTCCGTTGGGGCTTCTCAGTGGCTTAAGCTTGAAGAAAATGATCCAGACACGTTCAAGGAAGCTTGCTGAAGATGATTCTGACCTTGAATTACTTTGAAAACAGCTCAATTAAGATTCACGATTTGGAATTTTGCTTTGCTTGCTTCAACTGCTCTTGAGCCTTCTGAGCACGAAATAGCATGAATGAATGCTCAAAATCAATCTGAAGTTTATATATGATGGATTGGTGAAGGTTTGGAGGCCCAATTGTGGCTCAATTGTTTGCAATTCAAAAATGCCCAATTCTGATTTTTCATGATCATGTACACGTGAAAACAAAGTCAATTCTCCTTGTTTTTCATTCAAAATCATTGTTGGTACTTCATTCTGATCATCTGGAAGGGATTCATCCCTTGATTTGATCAAATGGTGGAGATTGGATTGTCAAAAGTCCACTTGAAATTACCATGAAATTACACGTGAAAATGATACCAAAACTAAAATCCAATGTGTGCATCTTGTTTATTACATCCTTGTGACTCAAAATATGCAGAAACTCGACTTGTAATGGTTAAAAATCAATAAATTGCACTTTCTCCTTTTTAAGCTTTCTTCATGAAAAAGTCTCACACCAATTCTCAAACCCTAGCCAAATCTCTCACAAGTGAGTGTTTCAAGATGAAATTAGGACCATTTGGAGCAAGTTTCATGTTGGGAAAAGTTTCATTTGAAGTGTGCAAGATAGTGAAATGGACCTATAATGAAAATGACCTGTAATCTTACTTTCCCAAAATACCCCAACTTGCAAGCTTCATAACTTGAATTCTACAAATCAGATGAAGGACTTCTAGTACTATTTGGAAAGCTAAGATCATGAGGAACAACTTTCATGTTTGGTTAAAAGTGAGGAGAAACATCCTTCTAGGTTAAAAGTGGCTTGGAAGTTGGTTGACTTTTGTTGACCAAAATCACGTTCATCTGATGACCTGTAACTTGTCAGCATCATAACTTGAGTTCTAGAAATCAGATGAAAGACTTCTAGTACTCAAAAGAAAGATAAAAACACTCTCTACAAGTTTCATGTTGGGGTCAAGATGAGATGATACTTGTATCTTGAGATATGTGGTCTTGAAGTTGGACACTAAATAGGGGATTTTACACTGAGAACCCTAATTTAGTAACTTCTCACACTCTTGATTCTTGATGAGTTGATCTTGAAATGATATATTAGACATCTCAACCCAAAATTCCATGATCACAAAGACTTGGAATTGAGTCTTAATCTCCTTTAATTTCACAATTGACTGAGGGTTGACCAGATGAAAACCCTAGATGCACCACTCTTGACTGTGGCCTCTTACACATGACATAAAAACTTGAATAAACTCCAACATGGCTCTCAAATCCTTCAATGAGCTTTCTCAACATCCCAAATCCAAAATCATGGATTCAAACCCTTATTATGATCCTCAATTGGCCTCCAAGTTAGGAGTTGATTCACATACACCCATCAACTCTTTCACAAAGCTTTGACCACTTCTTGGTGACTTGATGACCACTCATACTTGAGTAAAAATCCTTGCTCAGACTCAAAACTCTTGGTAACCTCCTCTTGCTATGCACACCCTCTCTTGATCCCCTGTTAAATGAACAATGCTATGCAATGCAAATGCTAGAAGAAAATGAAATGAAACATAAACTAAGTTAAGAAAAAGGTTGGTCAAATTTTGGGGTGCAACACATACTCTTAAAGATCCATTCTTTTTAATAACAGGCACTATATTAGCTAACCATTCGACATACCTTATTGTGTGAATGAATTTGCAACGAAGTAATCTTTCGATCTCTTCTTTGATTTTTAACAATATTTCTGGGGCAAACCGTCTTGGACCTTGCTTGACAGGCTTTCTCCTAGGTATCAGAGGCAGCTTATATTCAACCAACTCCCTACCTAAACTAGGCATTTCGTCATAGTCCCAAGCGAAACAGTCCTTAAACTCTTTCAATAACTGAACCACTTCTGCTTTGAGTTGGGGCTCTATCCTTGCGCTGATATATGTCGGCCTTTTTAGCACCCCTTCACTTAAATCAACTTCTTCTAAAGGGTTATGTGCTAGCATCTTGATAGGATTTACTAGTGGATCCTTTTCGAACCCCAATGATTCGTCGTCGTAAATGGCGTCCAATCGTTGGCCTTGGCCTCCATCTGGATTTATTACGTCGAAGTCCTCTCTAGGATCTTCTTGATGAGACTCGCAGATGGCTTCGTCAGCTATGTAATTATCCACAGCTTCGAGAGCCGTTTGTAATTTTGTTTCAGCCACGTAGGCCGAAAGTCTTTTCAAGGTTTCGTTCTCAGTCATTATCATTGAAACCTTCTCCCCACCCAGTGGGATCCACTAAAGGCCCTGGAAAAATTGGTAGCCTTTCTCCTAGAACTTCACTATCCCATCTAAAGCCTTCGACAGGGTGTAGGTATAAAGAATGGAACATTGTTTCATTTGGGATAAATTCAAATCCTGCTGGAGGACATGGGGCTATATTCGCCAAATGCTTATCAAACTGATTTCCATCCACATAATTCATAGGAACTCTAAAATATCCTTGGTCTGCTTCAATGTTTTCAATGATTCCATCTGGTCGCCAGATAACAATCCTTTGGTGCATTGAAGATGGTACAGCGCCGACACCATGAATCCATTCTCTTCCTAACAACAAGTTGTAGTTGGCTTTGGTTTCGAAAACCATGAATACTGTAGGTCTAGTAATTGTTCCTATGGTGAGGCTGACTTGGATGACTCCCAGATTCGAGCCTACTTTTCCCTCGTAGTTTGATAAAACCATGTTGTGAGGCTTTATATCATCATCATTTTTCCCGATCTTGCTTAACAATGATCGAGGCATCAAGTTGACAGTCGCGCCACAATCTACCAGAATCTTGTTGGTAGGCACATTTTCCACCTTTCCAGTGATGAACAGAGGTTTCAAATGGTTCTTCATCTCCTCTGTAGGACGTTCGAAGAATGCATTTTGTTCTTCGACACACCCATTATTCATGACATAATAGCATACAGGTTTGTGTGCCATCATTTCCAGTTCATCGTTCTGGTCTATGTATTCAACTTCAGTGACATGGCTAAATTCTCTGGCATTACAGACACTACATTTACTATAATGTCCAACGAAGCGTCGGATTCACTGTCGAAATTTTCAGTCATATTTTCGTCATCTTCAACTAGACCAACTGGCTCGTTATCATGATTCCCAAACAATCTCCTTTTTATAGGAAATTTCTCCATGATCTTCTTTGGACCTTCCGGATTTGTACTAGATTCTCCTTGTTTCAAACCCCGAGCCTCCCTGACAGCTTTTCGCCTACGTTGTTCCCTTCGCCATTGGGATCTTGTCATAGGATTTTTTCCCTTGTAATTCGCTGATACATACAATGATTTATTGGTAGTGTGATTTTCTTTGAGATACTTGAACAAAGAACCCCTCTCTACGTCAAACTTCCTCCATTTTTTCTGTCCTTGTCATTCGACGGGTTTAACTCATTTTCCTGTAGGCACATTTCCCACTAGTTTGAAGGTACTAGGCTTTACTGGAGTATTTACTCTTAGTTGGGGTTTTTTAGGATCCCCGTTCCTGGGGTATCGACTCTTGCCCTGCCCCCAGGCTTCGTTAGTTTTCTTATTCTCTTCCAACTCTCGAGCGACCCTCTCATCAAAGATAGCACTGCATCTAGGGCATAACATCACCCCTGATCCCCGTTTCTGGCAGCGATGTAAAAAGTCCACAATGTTCTCTTCTTGCTCAGGGTATGCTATTGCATTAGGTTCTTCTGCTCTTTCTGCTTCCACTGTTTCCTTAACCTTTTGATTGTTGATCTCGACCATGTTGATGTTGACATTGTCCTCAAGCTTCATTTTGGACAGATGAGTCTCCAAATTCTCAACGTTTTCACAATTTCCATCCAAGCTTAGCTCTTCGATATCAGACCTCTCGAAATCAGGAGCAGTCTTGAAATATTGTTCGGCTGCCAAGCAAATCCAATTCTCTAAGATGCAACCATTGACTTCAGTCATTTCGCCTACCAACATCATGCATTCTATCTTCTGAGTCGTTGGTGTATTAGTAACATTTCTTCCTCTGACCACTTCGTCAGTATTAATACCATCACCATCGATATCAGTCCTTTCACTAAATTCACCTGCACTGACCTTTCCAACTGACACATTCAGTTCTTTGATATTGTTGTTGAGTTGGATGAACTTTTCGGCAGTTGCGTAGGTTACCAGCATTGAACCATGATCTTTAGCTTTTTCAGCATTATCACCGTCTTCGGTTGATTTAGCCGTCTTGGAAATTATGGGCAAGTCCTTCGTAAATCCTCCCAGGTTGATAGGACACTTGTCAATGGCCTCGACCATCTGGACTTCAGGCTCTGTGTAGTGGGCCTCCACTTCTTGTGACGGATCAGAATCAATCTTCATCTGAGCCTTTCCCTTATCTCCAAACTTCAACCTTCCTTCTTGGATGGCGTTCTGCACCAAATCCCTGAAAAGAAAACAATCAAAAGTCTTATGACCCAAGAAATTGTGGTATTTAAAAAATCCTCTTTTCTTTCTGTGTTCTACAGGAGGTATTATAGCACCATCAGGTACTATTATTTGTCCATCTTTGACTAATAGGTCAAAGATTTCGTCACACTTAGTAATGTCAAAAGTATATGTTCTTTAGGGAACTTATTATTTGACTCCGTGGGATTTTTCCCATTCGATGGAGTGATAAGTTTACAAGCATAAGGTGGACCCTACTTTAATTCAGCAACATCTACCTCATTCTCGTCGAAATAAGGTGTGCCGTCACATGTATTTTCGATATTTTCATTGCATTCGACGAAGGCTAATTTCTTACTCTTACTAAAACTAGCCTTATCTTCTTTCAATTTTTCCAAGCGGCAAACTCGATCATCCAATTGTGCCATATCTCTGAGATACTGAGTGTCTAATTTCTTCCTAATGGAGTAATCTAGACCCCCGGCAGCTATTTTGACTAATTCGTGTTCTGGCACTTGGGTGAAGCATCTAGCTTTAAGAAGTCAAAACCTATTTAAGTAGTCATCAATTGGCTCTGTAACTTTACGTTCAATGCTAGCCAATTCTTTCAGACTAATCTTGGTTTGTCCCATGTAGAACTCTTCATGAAATAACCACTCCAACTGAGCCCAATTATAAACTGAGTTTGGTGGTAACGTAGTAAACCACGTGAAAGCATTCTTTGTGAGAGAACTTGGAAAATATTTGATTCTAAGACTTTCGTCTCCGACTATTTCTCCTACTTCGATCAGGTATCTAGCCACGTGTTCGACCGTTGACTCAGTGGTGTCCCCTGCAAACTTACTGAATTTTGGAACTTTCGACCTTGGAGGTAATTCAGCCTGCAAGATATAATCTACTATAGGTGAAGTATAATTTGGCCTGGTGAAGCCAAAATTTGCGCCATTTCTATTCATTATCCTTTCGACCACTGCCGCCAGGTTATTTTCTTCTGCTACATCATGTCAACAAACTTGTCTAAGCACTTGGTCAGCATTCTGATTCATGTTCACCATGACTACCTCTGGCTCTGCCTCTACTTGGATGGGTACCTGATTTCTCCTTTGTTCGACTCTAAAAGGCTCATCGACTCTATGACCTTCTTCATTCGCCTCGTAGAGATTTTGTTGCTGGTATCAAGGAATGTTTTCAAAGACTGATGGTCTTTGCGCACATGCTGGCACTCCTAAGAAGTCAGCCATGCAGGCTAATTGTGTCACTACCTGTTGATTGGTTTGCGTGGTACTCTGAATTAACTGTTGGAAAATTTCCCCCATGGTCTGAGATAAAGTATGCACCATCTGCATATTACTCTCATCCATTTGTTGCCTTAGACAATTAATCGAGGTAGTTGTCAGACTAGGTACCTGTGCAGAATACCCAACACCTAAACTTTGATTATTTCGACCACAAGATCCAGATCCTTGTGCTGGCAAAGGCGTTACCTTGTCTGAAAATATGGGTGGTGCATTTTGCAAACTCTGCATCACTGTTGTATGAATCCCATACGGTTGACTCCTCGACAATGGTTGTGAAAACCCTGGAGGAGGGACTTATCTATATACAG
Source organism: Lathyrus sativus (assembly GCA_963859935.3). Classification (NCBI taxonomy): domain Eukaryota; kingdom Viridiplantae; phylum Streptophyta; class Magnoliopsida; order Fabales; family Fabaceae; genus Lathyrus; species Lathyrus sativus. The sequence continues at coordinate 431,289,518 of OZ012736.1, forward strand.
AACTCCCCGGAGGTGTTGGAGAATTAGGACTTTGTGGCCCTATGTATTCCAGCACTGGTTGGGTGTATGTTCGTATACACGTTGATCCTTGGTTAGTGACGGATTGCGTTTTCTCAGATCCCACCATAGTCACTGGTGTTTGTCCTCCTGCCGAAGAGACTGAATGCGGTACATCTTGAGACCCCATGCTCGACTGAACATTCGAAACGCTTCCTTGAGAATCAATTTGTTGACTAGCTCTCGTGGCCATTCTTTTATGATATTTCTTCTTTAGTACTTCATCGTGTGTTTTGGCTAACTTTCCACTTCTCAATAGCATACAATGAAGTACTTTGAACAAACTAAAAATTCCTTAGCACTGGGTCCCACCAGGTGTGCCAATTTGTTTACTGTGATTTTTGGTAAACAACCGCTGGTCTATCAATTTTGGATACAATTGACTAACTTGTAGAATCGACCATACTAAATCCTAGAACATGTGCTAAGAGTGTATGAACTTCTGTTTCGACCGAGTGAAATAAGGAGTGGAGAGTTCAACACAAATATAAATGTTGTAAAATGTAAAGCTGAAAGTAAAAAGGCTTTAAAATAACAGTTGTAATGTAAAGGCGAAAAGATTACTTCTAAACTCCGCATTCATTGTAAATCCTTTGGAAAATAAATAGCGTTTGAAAATAAAGAGGCAAGTAAGTAAAAGGCTTGAAGAATAACTCTAATCAAAACTCCGTGTTCGACTAGGGGGTCTTTGCACAGCAAATAGGCAGAAAAATGTAAAGGGCAGTTTGAAATGTAAAAATTGAAAGTTTAAAAATGGCAAGTGAATTGTAAAGATAAATCGCATTGATAATAAAGGGTTTGGTGTTGTATCACGTACATTCTCGTTAACTCGTTTCTCTACACGCAGATACTTAGAGTGGTATGAACTAGTACGGTAATGAATGAACACCCTTATTACATAGAATTTACATCTATTTATAGTATTATAAAATAACTTCCAAATGGCGGTTGAGGTTTCTTTAACGTGCTTCTTTTGGCGCTATCTTCGTCCTTCTAACCGCTCCCACGTTTTCCACTTGGTTCGAATTTTGAATATTTGGCAGTTCCCCCCACTTTTGGCAAAATTCCTTCGCGCCTCCTTTGTTATAGTCTTCGTCGAGCGTTTCCCAATACTTAACATTTTTTAGCTTCTTTTCCTCTTTCTTCGACGTTGAAGCTTTTTGGTCGAAACCTTCTTTTTATACTATGTATTTAACTCTTTGACTCCAGATAACCCTGGGCTTCGACCAACGCCGAAAATTAGGAGTCAACAAACGTGCAACGTCATCGATTTCTGAACTTTGTGTTCCAAAATTTGCTTTTGCGCTGATTCACTTCTAAGAAGCTTCTAGGAATACGTTATGTTGCTGCTGCAACATTCTCTCTGTTTCTGCTTCTGGATGTGAGTCTGACCATCAACCTTTTCAAGAATGGCAAGATTATGAAGTTTCTGTTCTTAGCTGAAGTTTATGAAGATCTCAAATCAGACACTGACGATGTCAAAATTCTGATCGATGATTCTGAAGTTTCTGAAGATCCAAAGTCAGATGCTGATTTTACCAAGATTCTGATTGATGATTCTGAAGATTCTGAGTCCAACTATATGTTTCCTCTTTTCATACTTCATCAACCTTCTACCAAAATCCAATGAATTTGATGATTAGATTAATGAATATGTGATCAAAATAGTACATGGTACAAAATGAAAATATTCCTTCCACTACTTGATTTTATGGGCGAAAAGACTATATTATTCTTCACACCTGTCACTATTCTATTAGTGGACAACTGCATTTCTCGTATTCTTAATTTTCCCTCCAATCGTTCATTTTTCATGCTATAAATAGGACTTTAAGACTTAAAGAAAAGAGGCGAAATTTTACAAAATTGTTTCTACATGAAAAACTTTCAAATTCGTGCTTATTTTCTTTAAGTGTTTGTATTTCATTTGTGTAAAATATGCTTGCGTAGAAGCAACCTGTAACACACTATCTTTATTCAAACTTGTTGTTTGTAATTCTTTAAGGGATCAGTTAGATCAGAATCTTTAAGAAGACTTTGACATTTTTTTCATTGTGGTTCGTTAGTTACCACTTGTTACTAGTGCATTTGTAATCAGTTGATTATAGTAGATTAAGTCTTTGTGTATAAGGGGAAATCACCTTGGCGGATGGACTGAATTAGATTTGAGTTTCAAGCAAACCAGGATAAAAAATCCTTGTGCCTTTCTCATTTTTCAATGTTTTAATTGTTCAGAATCATCAATCAGAATATTGGTAAAATTAACATCTGATTTTACCAAGATTATCTTAAATCCACTATAAAAATTTATGGTAGTTAGCCCACTTTATTATAATGAAAGTTGCAGGTTGCGGCTAAGACATACCTTGAAATAAGGGTGTGCATGAATAACCATTTAATATGAAATAATCCATTTTTATGGTTATGGTTTATAAGCCAACCCATTTTTATGGTTATGGTTTATAAACCAAACAACTTGTTCCGAACCGGTTTAAAAATCGGTTCTAAATAGATTTTAATTTTAATCCAAATTGTTTAGTTAAATTTAAAAAATTTTCCTTTAAATTATATCAATTTTTAAATTTAAATACTTAAACAAATTTAATAAGGTTTTAAAATATTTTTCTTTGAAAACAAAAATAAAATTAAAAAAAAAATCTAAAAATAAAAAGTATTTCAAAAATAAAAAAACTGAAAATAAAAAATTCTAAAATAAAAAATTCCAGCAAATTATATAGACTTAAAATGGTGACTAATATGTTATAATACATATATTTGTATATTTTAAAACCTCTATCTATTGGTGGACAAATATATAATATTTATGATCACTTTTTCGTAAATCTTTAATGATCTTCGAGATTTATAGATAAAACCTAGAGTCAAATCCAATAAATAAGTTTTGGTATATTTTCTTTCGCATGTCAAATCAAACTCGATGTACTAAGATCTATATAATTAATTGCTGAAAGTCCATATAATTTACTACTAAAAGTCCATATAATTTGTGAAGCATTAGTACACCATTTTATGTAGTTAGAGAATCTGTAAACAATTTTTTTTTTTATTTTGAAAAACAAAATTCTGAATTTTTTGTAAAATAATGTTTTTTATGTAATTAAAAAAAATTAATTCTAAAATAGTTCAAAATATACAATTGGTTTATAACGTGTATATCATAAAACATGAAAAGAGACAAACATATCAATTTAATAAATCATGAAATTTGGATATTGATCGTACCTGATCAGAAAGGAGTCAGTAGTCTGCCATGCGTTGGGAGTTGATGCCTTCATCGGAGTTGTGGAGGAGAAAAAGGGGGTGTACTTGCAAGATGCTTCGATGCTTAAGTGAGTAACGGAACTAGAGAGAAAGCAAGTATAGAGAGAAGGTTTAATGAATGGAATACCTGACCCTTTAATGAAAAAGGGTATTTATAAGGTGCCCCCAACGTAGGGTCAACGATTACATTGCAGTGGGCCGGATTGTCAAGCCCAACACAAGTAACTGCCAGGGCTTACGTGGCATAGTGAAGACCAGCACGTGGTCTATGCCTGGATCAACGGCCCCATGATCTTCGGAAGGTGGGCTGACCAACTTTTTCGGAAGTGGGTAGTTGTCTGATGACGTGTCCTCGTGTGGAGGCACGTGGAGTCCGTGGGGATAATGCGTGAGCTCTCCCCGTGTAAGAGAATTCCCTGCCAGACTAATGTACTCCTTTTTGGGGCTTGTACTCGACAGAGAGGATTAGGCCTTGTTGGGCCTCATCAGCATAGCATTGGGTTGGGCCTATCCGTCTGAGGGGCAGGTCCAGGCCCAGTCCAAAACAAGAGGCCCCTAAGTCGTTGCTCCTAGGTGGAGAAGTAATGATTAAGGGCAGGTCAAAAATTTTGAGGACCTCTTCGAAGGAAGGTATTTTCCCGATGCATAAAGTTGAGAGTCATGTACCAGGTCGGGAGTGAAGGATGCTCGGCGAGACAACATGTCGGGGAGGTAGACAGCGCAAAGGATGTGCCCGCTCTCTGAGCCCAAAAGAGGGATGAATGGATGTGAAGCTTCTGGTGCTTCCATGTGTCAAGCAATTATTTCTTAGCTAGGGCTGCTAGGGTTAGGGGCGTTTGAGTGCCTAGGGGCACCTCGAGTCCCGTGCTAGGCTTATAAATAGGACCGAGTCGACTTCATTTCTCACTTTTTGCTTCTACTGTTTAAGACGCTTCCTCTTCTTCTCGTTTAAGCTTCTCAAATTTCAGCACCGAGACATCCGTCGTATCGTCCTCCCAGAACCGTCATACCAAGTAAGTCTTTGCTGTCATACGCTCGTTCTTCCTGTTTTCCGGCGGTTTCTCCGGTGCACTTGATGAATTCCCCGAGGAGACCGTGAAGTTTCCTGCGAATACGCTGGAACTTCTTTGAATTAGCGTAGGGTTAGGATGAAGTTCTCGGTGACAAGCGATGAAGCCCCCAGGGATGAGGGTAGTTGTGGATGAATCTCCTGGGGACAAATGATGAAGTCCTCGAGGATGTAGGATAGTTTTGCACGAACTTCTCGGGGACAAAAAGTGAAGTCCCCAGGGACGTGGGATAGTTTTTTATGAACTTCCTGGGGACAAGCGCTGGAAGTCTCGAGGGTTTGTTCTCGTTTGTCGAGGCGGGAAAGACCTTGTCCCTAGGGGTGTCCCCTCTTCTCCCTTTCACTTGATCTTCGATGGAAGGGTGGATTTGATCTGGAATATTGAATTCACTGATTTCCTCTTCTTTTCAAGTGTAAATGGTTGCTTTGGTACAAGGGGTTATTGAAACTGACGACGAGCCTGACTCTCCGATGGCGCAGGCTGGTGAAGAATGAAGAAGGTCTACTACGGATTGGGCTGGGGAGGAGCCTCTGAGTGTTTCTTCTCGCTTTATCGTGGATGAGTCTGAAGCCTATGCTAATGTCGAGGACCGCTGTGAGGGTTTCCCCGTGAACTGGCAGGTGTACAAACCATGATCAAACTATCAGATATGCTCGACGTATAAGAGGATGAGGTTCCCCATGTATGAGTTTACCTTTCGGAAAGCGGGATTGAGCCTTGCCTTCACCAACTTCCAACTAGGAGTTTTTTACTGGCTTCGGCCGGCGCCCTTATAACTACATCCTAATGCAATAGCATTCGTGCGTGCGTATGAACTCGTCTTTAGACATCTCAACATCGGGGCCAATCTTACCCTTTTCTTCCGCATCTTCCACCTTCAAAGACAAACGCTCGATGGTCGACACAGCTGGGCGTCCTTGAAGCAACCGAGGAGGCTTTTTCAGGTGTACATGGATTCCATCTGAACTTTCAAGGACCGGTATTACGTTGTCAAGCCCGTCACTCACGCGGTTGTGGACTCGCATTTCAACCTCGAGGTCCGGTAAAAAGATGGGCAGTTTGAGGAAGTATTAGTACTAAAGATTCCACTAGTTTGGACGGAGGAACATTTCGACAAGGGCACAGGCAACTACATAGTGCGAGCAAGCTCGTTGGATGCCAACGACCAAGTGACCTACTAGAAGCTAGTTGCTTTTGTGGCTAGTTTCACCTCCACAAAGTGCATGACGTTGGACGAGAATTTTATTCTCGATTGGAACGGGGAGATTCTTAAGGAGTCACGATTGATCAATATGAGGGCCCTCCTTGAGTGTGCGTTCGATGAGGAAGCCCTGCATCTCTTAGGTAGTGGATCTGATTTTCGCTCGAACCTTGTCTGTGCATTCTTTGTTGGTTTGTATTTTAATGAATTTGTTTTTTTTCCTGTATGAGAGATATCGAGCATGCACGAGTGTGTGAAAAGGTTGGCGGCTAGCAGGGGTGTGAAGAAATCTAGTAAGGGATAATTTCCCAGGTACATCAGATGCCTGGTCCCGACCAGGGGCCCGATAGCTCCTCTTCTTCCCCCCCAAGAATCCAGTCCCTCTCCTCGCAGGGGATACCTAAGAGGGTGCGGGTTAATGAGCCCGAGATCGTCGACCTCACTAGAGGTAGTGTCGAGGAGAGGTTCTTGCTCCCACCCTGTCATCTGCAGCCTGCATTCTTTTGTGGGGCCAACTCCCCAGTGGTGGGTTCCGCGAAGACCAAAGCCATCTTGGGTGATGATTGAAAGACAATGAAGAAGGCTCTGATAGAGGACCTGGCCGCGACAGATCTGGTCCTCAACGATGAGGCTTGCTCTTTAGCCGACCTCTCCAAATTGCAGAATGACCTTGTGGCCGTCGAGGCAGAGAAGAGCAAGCTGGTTGCTGATCTCGACCAGGACAAAGAAAAGAGTGAAGCCCAACTTAAGCTCCACGACGAGGTGGAAAAGAAGTATAAGACCGCGGGTGAAGAGAGGATGAGGCTCTTGGCGCAGATTGCAAAATTGGAGGCGGCTTCCCAGCTTGTGGAGGAAGATATTGCCGAGGAAAAACTCATGGTGTCTCGGGTGGCTCTGATTTCGAGGATCCGGCAGCTTGAGCAGGATTGTGTGGGGGCTCTCAAGATAGGCTACGATAGTTCCATGGAGTAACTCCAGATCATGAGCCCGAATGTTCCGTTTATCACCGAAAGGACGGGGCCCTTCCATTAGGTCGTCGAGGATCGGGTGGTCGTGCTAGGAGCCGAGGAGGAAGATGAGGGCTCAATTGAGGTACGTGATGAGCAAGAGGAGAATGAAGCCTCTTAGTTTTGTTTTTGTCTTTCTGGCCTGCGTGCCTATGTTATTTTCTTGGCCTGCGTGCCTACTTTTGATGTATCTGTTTCTGACCTGCGTGCCATTCTTGTAATTTTTGAACAATGAGTTTTTCCCATTATTTTAAGAATGTAGTAACTTTACTTTTATGTTGTGTGTGCTTTGTTTTCTATGTTTCCTTGTTTTCTATGTATGAATTTCATTTCTGTTTGTTTTCTTGCTCGACCTGTTTGGTGACCGACTGTGTGGGGAACTGGTCGGGTGATCGAAGTTGGTACCCGATCGACGATGGGGCCAAGATCTTGGTCGAGGTCTTTTTCCTGGGTGTGAACTTCCCATCGTGAGCTGGGTGTTCTTCCCCAATGGTACGACAACAGTGGGGCTCGATTGAGGGGTCCCCACTGGATCAAGGGTCTTGCTCGCACACATAAGAGGCTGACTCTTGCCTTTTTGTTTTTAAAGTTAGGAGTCGCGTCTGTACCGTGTCGCACCCCCATGGTCGCGACGCCAACGGGTCGCGGGCAGTGTCTAACTGTAGTATTGCTTGAGTTTTTATGTGTTCCATGGTCGAGCAAGTTCTTCCCCGTGTAAGTTTTCGAGGTAATAGGCCTCGTTTCCCATTTTGTCTCGGACACGGTATGAGCCTTCCCAGTTTGCGGCGAGCTTGCCCTCGCGTGAATCCTTGTGGTTTCTTCGTAGGACCAGGCTGTCCACCTGGAATTCGTGCTTGATGACTTTGTTCTCGTGCCACAAGGTGATCTTTTGTTTCCGTGAGGCTTCCCTTAGGAAGGCCCCCGACCTAATTTCCTCGACTAGGTCGAGTTCTTCTCTTAGTGTCTCGTTGTTGGCCTCCTCGGAGAAGGGGGACTCAGTTCTCCTAGAAGCTTCCTTTATTTCCACTAGAATCACTGACTCAGTCCCGTAGGTCATTCGAAATGGGGACTCCCCAGTTGTCGAGTGTGGGGTGGTTTTGTAAGCCTAAAGGACACTGTGTAGCTCATCGACCCATCTTTTCTTGGTGTCTCCCATCCTTCGCTTCAGGCCACGTACAATCATTATGTTAGTGACTTTGGCTTGCCCGTTCATCTGTGGGTGTTCGACTGACGTGAAGTGTTGCTTCGTGCCCATCCTGGTGATGAAGTTTTGGAAGCTCTTGTCGGTGAACTGCTTCTCGTTGTTGATGACAATGGCTTAGGGTACGCCGAACAGGGAAAGTAGGTTCCATTTGTAGAAACGGAGTATGTTTTGGGTCGTGATTTTGGCTAAGAGTTCAGCCTCCATCCATTTAGTGAAGTAGTCGATACGGACTATCAAATATTTATTTTGGTAGGATCCAATGGTGAAGGGCCCGAGGATGTCCATCCTCCACCATGCAAATGGCCATGGCGACAAAAGTGTTTTGAGCTCGTTTGGCGGGGCTAGATGCATGTCTCCTACCGTTGGCATTTGTCGCACTTCTTGACGTGCTCTTTGGCGTCTTGCTATATGGTGGGCCAATAATATCCCGCTCGTAGGGCCTTGCGGGCAAGTGATTTTCCGCCAAGGTGTTGGGTGTTGATCCCTTCGTGGATCTCTTGGAGTATGCCATGTACCTTGGATTCTTTGACGCACTTGAGGAGGGGTATGGAGAACCCTCGTTTGTACAGTTTGTCCTTAATCAAGACGTACGAGTAGGCTCGATATCTAACCATGCTCGCCTCTTTAGCATCTTCGGGCAGTCGTCCCGTGCTGAGGTAGGCGTACACAGGGGTCATCCAGCAGTCATTGTCACTGATAGCGTTTACCTCGGCAGTTATTGTGCCTCTCTCGATGCTAGGGAGAGAGAGGACCTCCTAGATTACAAATTTATTTCATCCCTTCTTCTTTGTGCTAGCCAGTTTCGACAAGATATATGCCCGGGTGTTGTGTTCGCATGGAACGTGTCGTACCTCTGCGGAATCGAAGCTTTTTATTCTTTCACTTACCAAGAAGAGGTACTCTGCGAGGTTGTCTTTCTTGGCTTGATATTCTCCTCGTACCTAGGATTCCACGAGCTAGGAGTTGGTAAAGATCTTTACCTTCTTCGCGCCAAGGTCTTCAGCTAGACGGAGTCCTGCAAGGAACGCCTCGTACTCGGCCTGGTTGTTCGACGTTGGGAACGTCAAGGCGAGGAAGACTTCTATCAAGATACCTTCTTCGTTTTCCAGTATGATGCCCGCTCCACTTCCTATTGAGCTAGAGGCGCCATCGTTGAAGATGGTCTATTTATGCGCCCTAGAGGTCGAGGACTCTATGGAAGCCATCTCTACGACGAAGTCGGATAAGACTTGAGCCTTGAGGGCTTTTCTGCTCTCGTATTAAACTTCAAATTCGTAGATTTCGAGCGACCATTTGAGCATTCTTCCCGGCATATCCGACCGCCCGAGTAGCTGTTTGACGGGCTGGTCGGTTTTGACTATGATCGTATGGGTCAGGAAGTAATGTTGTAACCTCCTGGCCGTATTGATAAGGGCTAGAACAACCTTCTCGATTTACTGGTATCTAAGCTCGAGACCTTTGAGGACTTTGCTCGTGAAGTATATCGGCTTTTGCCCTTCGGGAGTTTCACGGATCAGGGCTGCACCGACGGCCTTCGTGGAGGAGGGCCTATTCGCATTCCTTGGTCCATTTAAATGTGGCCTCCTTATGTAGAAGGTTAAAGAAGGGGAGGGCGTGATGAGCAGACTTGACGGAGAATCATGACAAAGATATGAGCAACCCGTTTAGTGATTAGATGAACTTATTTGTGCTTGGCACGGAGAACTTGGAGAAAGCCCTGCACTTGTCTGGATTCGCTTTTATTCCTCATTCTGTCAGGTAGAATCTGAGGAACTTGCCTGCCCGTACGCCGAAGGTGCACTTCTCGGGGTTGAACCTCATCCTGAACCTCCTCGTTTCACGAAGACCTTCTTGAGGTGGACGGTGTGGTCGACCTCTTCTCGTGATTTTACGATCATGTCGTCCATATACACTTCGAGCATGTCCCCTATTTCTCCCTGGAAGACCTTGTTCATCGTCCGCTGATAGGTCACGTCGGCGTTCTTCAATCCGAAGGGCATTACATTGTAGTAATAGTTGCCTGACTTGGTCATGAAGGTTGTGTGTTATTTGTCGTCCTTCGCCATGGGGGTTTGATTGTATCTCGGGTATGCATATATGAATGACAAAAGTTTAAAACCTACAGAATTGTCGACGAGTTTGTCGATGTTAGGTAACGGGTAAGCATCTTTGGGACATGTCCGGTTGAGATCAATATAGTCAACACACGTTCTCCATTTTCCATTATGTTTTTTTAACTAGTACAACATTGGGCAACCAGGTTGTGTACTGGGCTTCCGATATAAAATTTACCTCTATGAGGTCTTTTACAACTTTTTCAACAGCCTCCGCTTTCTCGGGAGACTGCCTACGCCTATGTTAAATTATGGCCCTAGCGGCCGGATCTATGGTGAGGTGGTGGAATGCTACGTCAGGGTAGAGGTCGGATAGTGCTCCAAGTGAACAGGTCAGCGTTCTCCCGGAGGCAGGCTTTAAGCTTCCTCTCCAAGTCGGGGAGTCCCGTGCCAATATTCACACTTCTTCCTGGGTCGTCTCCGAGCGTGATGAGCTTGAAGTCTCTGTCTGGAATGGGGCGAGTTAGGTGGGACAGTTGCTCGTTGTCTGTTGGAGGCGCGTCTTCAGATCCTGTGTTCTGCTCCTACTTGCTGGGAAAACGGATGTCGAGGTCGACGACGTTGATGTGAGGGAGTGGCTTTTGCTCCTCGGTCCGGGCTGGCCTGCCGATCTACTTGGTGGGGATGTTGATCGAGTTGAGCCCTTTGAGCGCCACCTCGAAGCATCTTCTGGCCGCCTCAATGTCCTCGTGGAGGATGATGACCCGACCTCTGGTCGCGTAGTACTTCATCTTTAGGTGGACTGTAGACTGTATCGCGGTCAGCTCAGCTAAGGTCGACCTTCCCATGATGCATTGATACAAGGAAGGACATTCAATTACTAAGAATTGGACCTTTACCTGTCTGGTCGTTTCCTCGGCTCTGAATGTGACGAGCAGTTCCACATATCCCCAAGACTTAGTGGTGGTACCGTTTAAGTCCTGGAGATCAGAGCCGACATACGGGGTCAGGTGGCTTTCGTCGAGCTGGAGGGTCGTGAACAGGTGGGCGTACATTATGTCCATCGATCTCCCTTGGTCGACTAGAATTTGGCGCACGTCGAAGTTCGCCATCTGAGCCCTGATCAGGAGGGGAATGCTGAAGTTGGGTGAACCCCCAGGAAGTTCCTCGAGGTAAAAGGTGATCGGGTTCGATTGACCTTTGAACTTGTCGAGGGTAGCATTCATCTTCGAGCTCTTGTCGATGAATTACTCAAATTTTCTCTCGATCGACCCTACCGATAGCTTGCTGGGTCCCCCACGAATATGACCAGAGTGGCTGGGGAATCCTCCCATGGACTGTGGGCGGACAACAGTCTGGCGGGCTTTCTAAAAAGGAGCAAATCCTCTGGTCGGGAGATACACAGGGCGACTTGTAGTCCCACTTTGTCGGAGGGAGGAGATACTTCCTCGACTCTCTTGGCTTCGTGGGCCTCAGGTCGGGGAGCTTCACCTTTCCGGGTGTACTATTTCAGGTTCCCTTCCTTGATTAAGATCTCGATTGCATCCTTGAAGTGGATGCAGTCCTCTGTGACGTGTCTATGACTTCGGTGGAACCAATAGTATTTGATTTGTCCACGTTGGGCTTCGGGGACGTCAGTTTTGGGAAATGGACACCGCCCCTATGAAATTCTGAATTGATGCATTCAGACAGGATGTGCTCGAGGGGAGCTGTGAGCAGCGTGTACTTAGTGAACCGGCCTGCGGGTCCCATCTACTCGCGGGGTCGTTCTTCTCGTCTTCTTTCCCCACTTCATCGCGGAGGAGCGACCTCCTCATGCCTGGAGCCCATAAAGCCCTATTGGTTCCACGTGGCCCTAGCGATATTCGCGACTTCTATCTCCTCATACTCAATGTATGATTGGGCTTAATGGAGAAGGGCATGCAAGGTGCGGGGACGTTCAATCCCAATGGCCTTGGCAAAGTCGGAGTGAGGTTTTATGCTTCTCTGGATCAGGAATTTCTTCACGTCGTCCGTGGTGGACACCTAGACGGCCTCTCGGTTGAACCTCTCTATGTAGTCTCAGAGAGGTTCGTTCTTCCCCTGGATAATGGCTTCCAGGGCTTCCTTTGTCTTCGGATGGCGCCGGGAAGCCGTGAAGTGCTTGGAGAACTGCCTATTCAGTTCGCCCCAAGAGGTGATGGATTCGGGTGTGAGGCGTTTGTAACATGCCATGGCGCCCTTCCTCAGGGTAGTAAGGAACAACCTGAACTTGATGGTTCCCCGAATATTTCGATAATCGAGCATCGCGTCGATACTTTCAATGTGGTCGTCCGGGTCGATCGTGCCATCGTATGTTGCCAAGGACGAGGGTTTCTCTATCTTGACGGGTAGTAGGGCCTCCCTGATAGCCCTACAAAGTGGCGAGCGCTAGACGTCTTCGTCACTCCTGACGGCCGATAGTGAGGGGGAGACTGATCCCTGGTTGTTCCTGTTCCGTTGGAGATGACTCTTCAGTCAGGCTCTTGGTCTGGAGGCACCCCCTTGGGATTTGTTCTTCTTCAGAACTGGGGAGCGACGTTCCTTCTAGGGAGGCGATCTTCCCCGCTTCTGGGAAGCCAGCGATTGTGGTCGCTCCAAATGAGGGCGAGGCCAAGTCGGTCGAGGAGAGGGGCTCCGAGAGTCGTCAACTGGTCATGTCCCTCGCGGGGGAGGAGAGGGCTGTTGGAAACTGGGCGACGATGTCTCCGCGAGGGAGAGCGTGATGGTCGTTCCCTCTCGAGCACCCCTATTCGCTCGTTCTTCCCGAAAATCATTAGGTTAGTCTGGTTGATCACCACGAACAGGGCCACCATGGTTGGGTCAGCGCCTACTGAAACTGGGATGGGCTGGTAGACAGCGGGGTTGTCGACGCGCTGGACGACGTTGAAGGTCACATCTTCCGAGGAGGGAGAGGCGGTGAGCCCGTCCCTGTAGTCGTCTTCTTCGTTGCGGGCAGCCGCGTTGGGGTCATGGTTGTCTCCGTTGGTGAAGGGGATGAAGGCAGTTTTCGAAGTTATATTTGAATAACAAAATGGATAACCACATTTATATTTTATCATTTAGTTTAAACTTTTTAAAAGAAAATAATTTAAATACTAATTTGATTAAGAATAACCGATTTTTTTTTCCAAATCCCTACCCATTTGAAAAACGTTTCCCCTTACCCATTTGAAAAGCGTTTCCCAGCCACATGTCCTTCCTCCTCCCAATTCCATATGTATTTCCCTCTTTAAGTGCATATCTTTCAAATTTCATTTTCCATTCATTACTTAATTTTCTGCAAATTGAATGCCAATACCACGTACTGCTAGTAATTTTCAAATTGCATCGTGTCTCACATCAATGTCAAAAATACATAGCCTATACACCACATAAAAATCATTTTCACCCTTTCACTCACACAAAAAGACCAAAACTTTTGATTTGCAAGCGGAGAAAACATCAAATAAAACATCATAATTTAAGTTAAATTATTAGGCTGATAAAAATTAACACACATATAAATATCTGAGACATCATATAAATAGTAATATCCTATTTATTTTAACTATTAAACTACTTAAAATAGTTGGAAAAAAAATTCTAAAATAATTGAAAAAACAAAATAGTGTAAGATAGGAAGATTGGAAAGGAAAGGAGTGTGGATAAAACGTGTACTCACCACCCAATCACAACACAAAGAAATCACACCCTTTCAAATCCTTCCACATTCTTAATTTCCAACATCATCATTCATTTCCACATACACAACACAAATTAACAATAGTACTACTAACAACCTTATTATTCTCTAACACTAACTAACAATAACAATGGCTGTTTCAACTAGTTTTTTCACTGCTGGAATATCAGAACCTTTGTTCCTTAAACATTGTTCATCATCTTCCTCATCATCATTGTTCTCTTATGTTACCACCACTCATTTATCGTTTTATGGTAGAAACAGAAAGAGCCTTTTTCATAGTGAGAAAACTTCAACTATTCGCTGTGATGCTTCTTCTTCTTCTCCATCTTCTGATGCTAACTCTGTCTCTCCTCTACAACAGCTTAAAACTTCTGCTGCTGACAGTAAGTTCTCTCTTTCAACATTTTTTCAGTTATGAATTTATGAATTTGAATTTATGATGAGTTTGAGTTTGAACAGGATATACAAAGGAAAAGAGCAGCATTGTGGTGATTGGGCTGAGTGTGCATACTACACCGGTGGAATTGCGTGAGAAGCTTGCTATACCAGAAGCTGAATGGCCTAGAGCCATTGGTGAGCTTTGTGGTTTGAATCATATTGAAGAAGCTGCTGTTCTTAGCACATGTAACAGAATGGAGATTTATGTTGTTGCACTTTCTCAGCATCGTGGCGTCAAAGAAGTCACCGAATGGATGTCATATGTAGGTTCATAATCACTTGTTTATCTATAACCAATTCTTGTGAAAATAAAATGCTGATAGATAGGACGTATTTGAGAGTATTATCACACGTGATCCAAAAAAATTTGCGGTAAAAAGGTTAAATAGGTCTCATAAAATAATGTCACTGGTTAAACCGTGGTTAAACTTCAACTAATCTACACATGCCTCGAAAAACTTAAAACTGTTCTGCCAATAGATATGTTGTGATAGACTTATTTGAGTTTACCTACTCATAAACATTTGTTAGACTATTTGGGCGAGTGTATGAAGATTGTTAAGATTGATATGTCCGATAATATATTGTTCATGTGGGATAATCTTCACCTTACAAGTCGGTTTTGTAGAGATCGACGAGTCAATCCAACCGCATTTTTTCACTTGGTATTAAGAATCTGGCTTAAGATTCAATGAGTCATCTACTATCAGATTTCTGCTATGTATCGAGCCGCCTATCATTTATTTCCACACTTCAGATGTCTAGTCCTAGACGTGAGAGCATGTGTTAATAGTCACACATTGGATAATATATAACCTAAATATAGGTCGGTTTTCTAGGATGAGTTATACTCAATCATATTTCTTAAAACAAAATTAGCATATACATAAGGACTTGTGTGATAAGCACTTAATTAAGTTGTTTTTATTTTCTAGTGCATTGAAGCATATTGGATAATCTTGTTATGTTCTTGTTTTGCAGACAAGTGGGATACCTGCATCAGAGCTTTCACAGTATCTATTTCTGCTATACAACAAAGATGCAACCCAACACCTTTTCGAAGTATCAGCAGGACTTGATTCTCTTGTAATGGGAGAAGGTCAGATCCTTGCACAAGTCAAGCAAGTTGTGAAAGCAGGACAAGGAGTTAATGGATTTGGAAGAAACATCAGTGGCTTATTCAAGCACGCAATCACCGTCGGCAAAAGGGTCCGAACGGAAACCAACATTGCAGCCGGAGCAGTTTCTGTGAGCTCGGCTGCGGTCGAGCTGGCACTGATGAAGTTACCTGATCAAGCCTCACATGGAAATGCAAGAATGCTAGTTATTGGAGCTGGCAAAATGGGTAAGCTTGTGATCAAGCATTTGGTTGCAAAAGGGTGTAAGAAGATGGTAGTTGTTAATCGAACCGAAGAGAGAGTCGCGGCTATCCGCGATGAAATAAATGATGTTGAGATAATCTACAAACCGCTATCGGAAATGCTCGAATGCATCGGTGAAGCAGACGTAGTTTTCACTAGCACAGCATCAGAGAATCCTTTGATTTTAAAACAACATGTTAAAGAACTTCCTTTCGCAAGCCAAGAAGTCGGAAGAAAACGCCTCTTCGTCGATATTTCTGTTCCAAGGAACGTAGGTTCGTGCGTCGATGATCTCGAATCCGTCAAAGTTTACAATGTGGACGATCTTAAAGAGGTAGTGGCTGCTAACAAAGAAGACAGACTAAGAAAAGCAATGGAAGCACAAGTGATCATCGGCGAAGAATCGGGCCAATTCGAAGCATGGAGAGACTCATTAGAAACTGTTCCTACCATTAAGAAACTAAGAGCTTATGCTGAAAGATTAAGAGTTGCTGAGGTTGAGAAATGTTTAGGTAGAATGTGCGATGGTGATATAAATAAGAAGACACAAAAAGCAGTGGATGATCTAAGTAAAGGTATAGTGAACAAAATGCTACATGGTCCAATGCAACATTTGAGATGTGATGGGAGTGATAGTAGGACTTTGAGTGAGACACTTGAGAATATGCATGCTTTGAATAGAATGTTTAGTCTTGAAACTGAGGTTTCTGTTTTGGAGCAGAAGATTAGAGCTAAAGTAGAGAAAAAACAATAGTGAGATTAATTAATATGAGACCATTGTTGTTGATTGAACTCATTTGTTTAGGATTGAGAATCATGTGATTTTGAGTTGCATGATTGAAAACAAAAGCTCCTTTGTTGTTTTTGTTTTTGTTGTTATGTATTTAGACTTATGTCATGTTGAATGTGTAGTATATGTATAGTACAAAATAGAGGAGGTGTGAGTAGCTATGTATTTATCACATTATAAATAATATATGCATGTGAGTTGTTCCATGTTAACTATGTAATGAGTTTCTAAAAAGGCTGAGCAAAAGAAATCATATGTAGCTGCTAACTAGAAAGTGACTAATGTAGAAAGTTCCACTCCCAAAGAAATTGAAAACAAGGAAGGGGAAGGTGACACTGAAAACTCAGCCAAAGAAAAGGGTGGCACCAATACTGATACATTACCTCCTCATGGGAATGACCACATAAGAAATGAAGCAAACATTGAAAATCTTCAAATCCATATGAGAATTTAATAGTGAAATAACGGTAAATAAGATTGGAGTTTTAAAATATGTGAATATTTGTTGGATTAGATTTTATCATCTTATATATATAAGTTTTATGATGATTGTTGGTTGTATATCTCTAAATCAACATCGTAAATTGTATTATCTAATAAATTATCTTTTAACTTATTAACCAATATGATAATATTAAGGTTCGATAGTATTTATCGATGTTAAACCTAAATCTATCTCTAGAGTTTAGCATCTAACATATGAAAATATTTCATCTAATGATTAAAATATTTCTCAATATCATTTTGAAATCATTAAAACATGTTCTAATTAGCTACTTTAAAACATACATTAAGTATGTTGAACATCATCAATATTAAAGCATTATTATATTTATATAAAATGCCATGATCAATATACAGACAACTACATCCAACTCTAACAAAAGAAAAATTAGATACTCTTACTCATAGTATATGTACAATGACGACCTTGAAGAAAAAAGTTGAATATCATTTGTGTCGATTTCTCAAACAACACTTCGCCTTCAATCTCTCTCTCTCCCTCTCTCTTATCTTTTGCTCTTGATATATTTTTGTGAGAATGTTGTACAAAATCTCTGCCAAAAGTATCTCTCTAAGTCTGGTTTCAAATTATATTTATAGTGGTTTATAGCAGCAGTCTCGCTTAGCCAGACCTTTAGCTTTCCTAGAGAGTTTATCTTTTTGCCCCTAAAGTCATTTTCTACATCATCCAAGTGGTCCTTGTTGCCTTATTTTGCTAGAAGAGGTCTTGTTTTCACCTAATGAGAGAGTTTTCTTTCCTCTTAAAGTTACTTAGCCTAAAAGAAGTCTCTCAAACTGCCTTTCTTTGCAAGGCGAGATTGTCATCTTCACCTAGCGAGATTCCATTTGCTTCACAAGTAAATTGGTCTTTAAGAATTTTTTAAATTATTTTGTCCCTCATTAGCTCGCCCAGGAAACTAACTTCTTCGTCTAGCGAGGATGTCTCTGTCTGTGTTGTCCTACATCTGGTTGAGCAAGATCTTAGTTTGCTTAGCAAGGTGACTGCCTTTGCTTTGTTATGTGAGCCCCTGTTTTGCCTAGTGAGGTCTCTACCACTTTTCTTGATACTTTAATATTCATTTCACTATTTTCACATGTGCTTATGAACAACATAGCTAAAAAGATCACACAAGTGATTTATCATCTTTTCATTATAAATTTGGGTTGTTTCATGTGATTATTTGTGAATTAAGTTAATAAGTGCATGTGTAAAATAAATTTTCACTTATCATGCCTTCAGATCTATAATTAGAGCTCATGAGTATAACTATTCACATATCCCTGCTAGAATCCTTGTTGAAGACTTCCAGATTATTTATATAACTATAACTATAACTATTTTATCAATTTACCTATTATAGGTTATTTCTATACTTGGTTTAAAGGAGTGAGGGATCTTGTTTTGGACCGGCTAAAGACCTAATTGAACATGTAATAACATATAAAAATTAAATATATATATATATATATATATATATATATATATATATATATATATATATATATATATATATATATATATATATATATATATATATATATATATATATATATATATATATATATATATATATATATATATATATATATATATATATATATATATAGAGAGAGAGAGAGAGAGAGAGAGAGAGAGAGAGTACATCAGGATGTATAGTGGTTTGGTTCTATTGTACTCGCAGGAGCCTAATCCACTTTCCAATATTTTTCCATTGAAAGTTGTTCTTCAACTATGTTTTGACAAATACTACACGAGTTGATACAATCACTAATCCATAATAATGCTGAGAAAATAAATCTCCTATCTAGATCTTAACTTGTACGCAACCTTCACGTTAAACTCTCTACAAAATCTATACTCGATTCTCGCTTCTAGAATCTTCTAGCTTCACTAATCTGCTTCAAGTCAGTGTATGTGGTAATTACCCCTTATCTCACCAATTTCTTGGGTGATGAACTATCCAAAGATAGAGAAGAACTCCTACCATGTCTGTAGGCTTTCACACAGATCTACCAAGGTCAACCTGGAGAGAAAACCCTTCTTCTTTTCCCTAGAATTTGTCACCATCAGTCACAACAATACCAATATTACAAGCCTCCTGAAGAATATTTACCAAATTTTCAATAATTGTTAGTTTCAAGACACGTCTCCCTCAATGATTACAACATTATGTTTAGTCCTTGAAGATAAAAGAAATTTTGAATATAAGAGTTTTTTAATTTTTAAAAGATGGAGTTTGTTGTCTGAGTGCAACTTCTTCGTTAGATGTTTTGTATGATGTCAAAACTATAAGAAAACTTAGCATTTCGTAAGTCAGAAGGTATCTCTAAGTTTGTGTGGCACCCTTGCTTTAGAGGTCTTAGAAATCATCAATCAAATCATGAAATTAAGTTTCAGCACAAAAATGCACTGCATGTGTCGACACATACGCAACTCAGGACGACACATGTAACTCATTTTTGAAGCTTGTAGCTTCTGTTTTATTTCGATCGACACACGCCTTCTTCAAGTCGTCAAATACTAAAAGTTTCAACATTATATGCCGGTACTGTTGCACCCCAAAATTTGCCCAACAGTTCTTTACCTAGCTTATGTTTCATTTCATGCACATTAGCATTATCATTTGCATTTCATTGACATTTATGCAGGAGATTAAGAGGTATGATTACCAATCAAGGGCTACACAAGACTTTGAAGCTAGCCAAGAAGGTTATTCAGGTGTTCAAGGGTTGATATCCTTGTCAGAGAAGTTAAAAGATCCCCAGAGAGAGTGGTTGAAACCAAGAAGGTGTGTCTCCTAACTTGAGAGTTGTGGGAAGCCATCAGATGATTCTGAGGTCATGAAGTTGGACTTGAAGTCTTGAGAGAGCTCATGAGAAGGTTTGAAGATCACTTTGAATCCTAGACAGGTCATTGTGCAAGATTAAGAAGCCTCAGCCATGAGTGGTGCAGCTAGGGTTGGACTGGGTCAACCCTAAGTCAACTGAGGATTTGAAGGAGGTTGAGACCTAATTCAAGAGCCATGTGATCATGGATTGATACATTGAGATGTTCCAAGAATGATTTCAAGGATAACTCATCATGATTGAAGAGTTTGAGAAGTTTCAAGCTAGGGTTTCTAAGACTTGACAGTGTAAAATCCCCTTGTTTGACCCTTATCTTCAAAGCAATTTAACTCAAAATGTGATTGTCATCTCATCTTGACCCCAACATGATTTTTGTAGAGCATGATCTTAGCTTTAATTTGAGTACTAGAAGTCCTTGATAGGATTTGTAGAACTCAAGTTATGACTTTGATAAGTTACAAGTCATCTGAGGTATGTGAATTTGGAGCTTGAAAGTTACCCAACTTGCATGACACTTTTTCCCAAGAAATATGATTCCTATGAACTTTTGGTCAACATGAATGTTGTTCCTTATTCTCTTAGCTTTCCATAGAGTACTAAAAGTCCTTGATAGGATTTGTAGAACTCAAGTTATGGCTTTGACAAGTCAAGGGTATTTTGGGTATTGGTGATTATGGGTCATTTGTGATCATAGGTCATTTTCACCAACTTAGAGGCCACAAATGAAATTTTGTTCAACTAGAAAGTTGCTCAAAATAGGGTTTTAACCTTGACCATGCATCAAGGAGGCATTGAAATGGCTCAAGGAAGAATGTGGTTCAAGGAATTTTGAAAAAGAAGAATTAAAAGGATTAAATGACCAAAAATTGAAATAAATCATTTTGTGTGCAAATAAGGCAAAATAATAGGTCATTTTGATTGGAAGAATCATTTTAGAAACAATGGCA
Source organism: Lathyrus sativus (assembly GCA_963859935.3). NCBI lineage: Eukaryota > Viridiplantae > Streptophyta > Magnoliopsida > Fabales > Fabaceae > Lathyrus > Lathyrus sativus. The sequence continues at coordinate 431,309,986 of OZ012736.1, forward strand.
ATGTTAGAATTTTGATTTGAGGTCAAATTCATGCACTTCCATTTCATTTCTTCATGATGAAGCAACATAATCAACATGAACCTTTGGCTTGGAAACAAGGAAGTGAACTTAACAAACTAATTTAATATCTCATGAGAAGTTGAATGCAAGCAAATTCAGGCCAGAACAGAGCTAAAATCATGAGTTCCATGGATGACATTTTGAAGAGAAATTGAAATTGCAAAATCTCATTTGGTTGGTTACAGAACTTTCTAGATGATTCTAATGAGTTCTATATAAGCATTAGAATGAGTTCAGTGCATTTTTTGGAGAAGATTGATCCCTGAAGCAGAGAGTGAGATTGAAGTTTCACCATTGCAAGTTGGAATCGGTTTCTGAGTTCAAGGCAAAATCAAGGAAAAGTGAAGGTTGCATTAGCTTCAGAGGAAGATTTGGAGTGAGTCTGGATCATATTGGAGGCTGAATCGTGCAAGAACCATCTCTATTGAAAGCTCAAAGTCAGGCTGGTGAATTTCTTGATTATGCATGATTTAGGCAGTGTTAGCTAGCAATTCATAGGTGGTTAGGATCAGGATGAAGTGTAGTTGGATTTAGGATGATCAATTGCATGATTAGAGACAATTTAGGTTGGACACCATTTTCGGTTGAGATTGATATCTCAAGATTCAGACATTTTGAGGATGAATTAATGGTATGGTTGAATTGCTGGTGAAATTCTGGTCAAGATTCATTCAGGAATCGTGGCAAATGGTTAAGTGTAGAGGAAGCTAGGGTTGCACAGGGGTGACCGGAGAAGTCACCGGCGACGGCCTTGCTGCGTGATAATGCGAAATCATATCGTTTATTTGGCTTGATTTACATGTATTTATTTGTGACTATTATTAATTTATCTTGATTTATGCTCTATTATATGATTAATTTACTTCGTTTAGCAGATTGGGGAGAATTTAGACTAAAGAAAGAAAAGGAGAAGAAATGGAAGGAAAAGAGATGAAAAACAGCAGATACGGATTCTGCTGATATGACGGTCATCACAGGTCCATTACGACCGTCATGCGTCTGACGACCGTCACATTTCATGACGACCGTCACGCAGGCAAAATATCAGTACGTTCAAATAAGAAGAAGCCACGATCAATCTCAACTTAATTTCTTCCTACACTTTCTCCACTCACTGCCCACTAACTGGAAGTTACTCCCACTCCCTCCATAACTCACCCATGATCTCTGGAAGTTGAAGAATGAATTATCTCCTATAAATAGGCCTTAGATTCACAGTTTAAAGGGGAACCTTCGATGTATCGAAGGGCTGCCAAAATTCCCATTGAAGTCAATTTTACTTTCCTACATTATTTTCCATTTCTTTTCCTTTTATTTCATTTGTATTGCTTTATTTGTACCTGTACCTTTTAATTCTCGCCAAAGTAGAATCCTGCCGACATTGTGGAGGACTACTCAAGGATTCGAGATCAGTACGATTTATAGGTTTTTATTAATTAAATTATTATTTTATTTCTGTCAGTATGCATGTTATATTATTCTGCTGCCATTGTTTATTTATGTTTGCATTAATTATCATGTCTAGCTAAATTAGTTTTATCGGTATGTAACCGAATTAGTAGGACAGGATTCGATAGTAACCGGAATCTTCCCTTTTTACAAACAACCTTTCTGGCCGTAGTTTTTAATCAAAATTCTAAATAAACCTTTGTCACGACAGTGAGAAGCTATTTACGGTGGTTTTGCCACGACAGTGGGAAACCATATTAAGGTACGAACCAACAAGCGACAGCTGAGGCTAGAACCAGATAGTAAAAACTAGGCATTGATTTTAGACACAGCGAAAGCGCTTTAAAAGAAATTAGAATCTATTTGTTTACAAAAAGTAGTTTTAACCTTGAATGGGACAGCGAAAGCGTACATTCGGCCCTTAGAATTATGACCCGAGTCAACAACCATCGTGAGGCGAAGGTCTTTAAACGAGTAAGTTCTCCTGAAAAGTGTTTGCAATAGACAAAAAGGCACCGGTAACCTGCCGAATTCCCGATAGCTAAAGCATTACATACCGATATTCCTTTACCGCATTTCTTTAAACCAAAAACCTTTATTTCTTGTGCATTTAATTTCATCCGCATTTAACTTTCCAAATTCCATTAGCCTTAGCTTTACGCCGTAGCGATTGATAACGGTAGATTGACATTGGTATCTGTGGGTTCGACAATCTTTTATATTACTTCGATATTTCCGTGCACTTGTGGACGCATCAAGTTTTTGGCGCCGTTGTTGGGAACCAACAGTCAATATTGTGATTCTATTGTTGCATAGTATAGACTAAGGCACTCTTATCTAAATCATAATGTATAACCCATATTTCCCTTATAACTACCACCCTCAATATTTCGAGGAACCACAAGATCCATTTAAATCGGACCTCAAAATATTATTAGAAGATTTCAATACGATGCATTCTCACCCAACTTCCCTCTACGATGACGACTCCCAATGTTTTGAGGAAACGCAAGATTTTGATACATCCAACCTTGAACTATTACTAGAAGAATTCGAAGAGACGTTTACTCACTCTAGGATAGAATCTATGATGGAGCGCTTTGTGGAGACACAAACTCTCCAAAATGAAGATTTTAGAAAACAACATCTCCAAATTGATGAAGACCTTAAGCAGATGAGCATTATAGGCGATTCCCTCGCGACTCACAGCAAGGCTTTGGAGACTCAAACCTCTTTTCTTACACAAACATCTCTAGGACCCTTCCCTGAGAGCCATGTGAATGTTGTAACCACTAGTAATGAAGAACAAATAGAAGATCCTAGGGAGAGTGATGATGAGTCTGAGGAGAGTTTTGGTGAGACAAGCATAATTATTGAGAAAAATCCACCGACACCACCCGAAAGGGAGGTTGTCAAAGAGGTAGAGAAGGAAGCACCTATTGTTGCCCCTCCTCCCTATACCCCACCTATTTCATTCCCACAAAGGGCTGTGGAAGTTAAGGTAAACTCCAAATCCAAAACATATGTGGAGGTACTAGAAAATACCCACACCAATGCACCTTTGTCTAGGGTCCCTCATAGGAAAAGAAAATTCGAGGACCGTGAAACTAGGGTCATCATTACTGTTAAAAGGGTAAGATTTATTTTTGAGGTGGTGGATGAAATAACTAAGCCCAAATTTGAAAAGCTGATACGCAGGATAGATCCAGAACCACCACCACGCATTCAAAACAAGGAACCACCCTACATAAGAAAGAAACGAAAAGGTGAGGGATATGAGCAATGGCTTGATAAGTGGCCATGGAAACCGAAGACCATTCAAAGTTTGATCGAGGAACTAGTCTTGAAAGAACCACCATGAGTACTTGCACTCCTTGGTCGTCGAGCTATCGACGTTAAACAAAGCGCTGTGTGGGAGGCAACCCATAAAGTCTTTATTTTAATTTTTTTGTTTAAATATGCAGAAAATAAAGAAATGTATCGCTTGTTACTCTTTAGCTATATCTAAGCAAAAACTCTCTAGATGACGATCTGAGAAGATGAGCTATGCCCACAGACATTCCTACGAGTGTCGCTGCTGGTGGGAACACTGATGATGAGTACTTCCTCTTGACGCGAGCAACATGATGAGCTGGTTCGAGAATTACACAAACAAAGGTATCTCAAAATGCCCGCCGCCGAAGTAGAAGTGATCAACAAAGACAAGGATAGCAAGAGCAGTAGCATTCATACAGGTTCTATCTTTCCTTTTCCACCTTTTACTAAAACATTGAGGACAATGTTTGGTTTAAGTGTGGGGGGAGGAACTCTATTGTTTTACATTTTATTTCATGCTTCTAGGAATTTTTATCTATTGTTTTACATTTTATTTCATGCTTCTAGGAATTTTTATCTATTTTTAACATTATGTCAAAGTCTTCGCATGTGCTGTCAGGTCTTTATGCATAGTTTTCACTTGTTATTCAATTTCCCCAAAAATTTCAAAATTTAAAAATTCTAACCTCCAACAAATTTTTGCTTCGATTCATGACATGGTTCTCTGAAAGTATATAGGCTGTCCAAGCTATGTTAGAAAAACGTGGGAAAGTTTTGATAAAATTGATACCGCCCTGACACCCTTAACCCCCTAAATATGCAAAATCAATTTGAGTACCCATTATGCCGAAACCTTAAAGCTCCAGGTTCTTGTAGTAATCCCTAAGTAGTCTATTTAAGCAGTCAGCACCATCGTAAACACACTAAGTAAGAAACTGATGCAAATAAGTGTATGATCTCTAGCGTAGAATGAGAAATTAAGAAAGAAAATAAATTATGAAGAAAAAGACATGTTCCTTCTAAGTTAGGTGCTCCTCACCCGAGCACTTTGCCTAACGGTACAAACTCTTTAAGTTCAATTGATGCTTATGCATATTTGCAGAGAAAAAATGAAATAGCATCGAGATCATAGTCACTAACAGGTTTACTTGCCATGAATGTGTATGGATAACGGGCTTAATGTGATTGCACTATAATGAAACGGGGTGAAAGAAAGCATGAGATATAGGTTGAGTTATAATGGCATGATTCCGATTGGTTTGCATAAGTAAGGAGTTTTTGAAATTGTGTCGTTACGGTATCCTTAGTATTGATATTTAGTACCTATTGATCTGACATTAACCTAGCAGCCACGTATGATTAGAGTCTCATCATGTTTTTGTTTCGAACTATGCTTATTTCTTTTTACCGTGTTGGTTGATTGCTTGAGGACAAGCAATGGTTTAAGTGTGGGGGTGTTTGATAACGCGAAATCATATCGTTTATTTGGCTTGATTTACATGTATTTATTTGTGACTATTATTAATTTATCTTGATTTATGCTCTATTATATGATTAATTTACTTTGTTTAGCAGATTGGGGAGAATTTAGACTAAAGAAAGAAAAGGAGAAGAAATGGAAGGAAAAGAGATGAAAAACAAATGAAAAACAACAGATACGGATTCTGCTTATATGACGATCGTCACAGGTCCATTACGACCGTCATGCGTGTGACGACCGTCACATTTCATGATGACCGTCACGCAGGCAAAATATCAGTACGTTCAAATCAGAAGAAGCCACGATCAATCTCAACTTAATTTCTTCCTACACTTTCTCCACTCACTGCCCACTAACTGGAAGTTACTCCCACTCCCTCCATAACTCACCCATGATCTCTGGAAGTTGAAGAGTGAATTATCTCCTATAAATAGGCCTTAGATTCACAGTTTAAAGGGGAACCTTCGATGTATCAAAGGGCTGCCAAAATTCCCATTGAAGCCAATTTTACTTTCCTGCATTATTTTCCATTTCTTTTCCTTTTATTTCATTTGTATCGCTTTATTTGTTCCTGTACCTTTTAATTCTCGCCAAAGTAGAATCCTGCCGACATTGTGGAGGACTACTCAAGGATTCGAGATCAGTATGATTTACAGGTTTTTATTAATTGAATTATTATTTTATTTCTGTCAGTATGCATATTATATTATTCTGCTGCCATTGTTTATTTATGTTTGCATTAATTATCATGTCTAGCTAAATTAGTTTTATCGGTATGTAACCGAATTAGTAGGACAGGATTCGATAGTAACCGGAATCTTCCCTTTTTACAAACAACCTTTCTGGCCGTAGTTTTTAATCAAAATTCTAAATAAATCTTTGTCACGACAGTGAGAAGCTATTTACGGTGGTTTTTCCACGACAGTGGGAAACCATATTAAGGTACAAACCAACAAGCGACAGCTGAGGCTAGAACCAGATAGTAAAAAGTAGGCATTGATTTTAGACACAGCGAAAGCGCTTTAAAAGAAATTAGAATCTATTTGTTTACAAAAAGTAGTTTTAACCCCGAATGGGACCGCGAAAGCGTACATTCGGCCCTTAGAATTATGACCCGAGTCAATAACCATCGTGAGGAGAAGGTCTTTAAACGAGTAAGTTCTCCTGAAAAGTGTTTGCAATAGACAAAAAGGCACTGGTAACCTGCCGAATTCCCGATAGCTAAAGCATTACATACCGATATTCCTTTACCGCATTTCTTTAAACCAAAAATCTTTATTTCTTGTGCATTTAATTTCATCCACATTTAACTTTCCAAATTCCATTAGCCTTAGATTTATGCCGTAGCGATAGATAACAGTAAATTGAAATTGGTCTCTGTGGGTTCGACAATCTTTTATATTACTTCGATATTTCCGTGCACTTGCGGACACATCACTGCGCGTGCAGGTTTGATGCTTGCAGAGATTCAAATTGGAGAAGAGATAATCTCCTCCGTCCGTTTGTGTGGAAAACTTGACTTGGTCCCTTCATCCTAGTGCTCTCGTTGAGCCACGTAAGCTGGCCCCTCAACGCAGCGTTTAATTTAAGTTGGAGACTCAGGCTTTGATTTTCGCTATGTGAACCAAGAACGTGTTGGTTCGAATCTTGGCATGTACACTTTTTCTTTTGATTAATTTGAACTGAAGTGAGCTGAATGAATTCACGCGCATGGGCCTTCACATTAGCTGCTATCAACACCCCACTCTGGGCCCAACCCACATTTTGAACTGGTTATAATTGCTATTTACCATGCTGGTTTGATTAATTTCTTATCTTTTCTTTATTTTTATCATTTCATATGGTTTAGAGAATAATTCACAAAAAGTAGGAAAATAATCCAAATTGATCCAGGTTTTTTCCCCTGACTCATGAATGAGTCTAGAATTTTAGGAAATTGAAATATTAGTAATTCATGCATTTGTGATTTTATGTGCATTTTTTACATTTTAATTGATATTAAAAACATTAGGGTTGATACCTTGTTTTGCTGAATTTTGTGTGATCAATTGGTGATGATTCTTGAGCTAATTTTTTGTGTGTGATTAGTTTAGAGATGAATGCTCCTCTAGTAATTTTCTCACTTTTTTGTGATGAAATTAGGTGGTAGTTTCAAGTTGAACTTTAGGTGCTCTAGTTTTAGGGTTTAAGCTTAGTACCTTGTGATTTAGGATTTATTTCTAGGACTTTGTGGACGATTCAACCCCTGGGTTTTGTATGGTAGATTCATGATTGAATTAGGTTACCATACTTATTTTTGTAGGATTTTACAATTGGTTTTAGTATTTTAGTTAGGATTAACTCTAGTACTAAGTTTTAGGTGATCCTAACTTGTTAATTCAACTAGGATGATTTCTTTAGTTTCCTTAGATTAGGGTTTTGCCTCTCTTGCTCTTGGATGGTGTTGAAGACTTATGTGGGCTGATGAGGAATGCTTGGAGAAGCTTGGATTTGAAGATTTCCCTTCTTTTGGTGTAGTTTTGTTTAGGTGCTAGGATTAGGGTTTGTAAGTAGAGCTTCTAGATAGTTTCTCTTCTTTCATAAACATGGAAGGTGTTGATCACTTCCATTCCTCCCTGTGATGTAAGGTCCCCTTGTGAAGGCCTCATCCCTCCTTTGGTAGGATGTGTGGCTCTTTACAAGTTGGTAGAACCTTTGAGGGTTCCTTTCTCTGATGATGGAGTGCTTAGTGGTGACCTTTGGTCTTCACTTTGCTTTCCATTATGCACACCTTGCTCTTGTTAGATGAATCTTTCTCCCTTGCTAGAGGATGGAATTCCTTGTTAGAAGATTGAAGATGCTAGAAGTTGTTACTTCCCAGTATTTAAAGACTGCCATTGGAGCTGAAGCTTGAAGACCAGGAGGAACAAGTTGACACTTGTGAAGGAAATCCTGCTGAGATGAAAGAAAGAGCTGAAGCTTGAAGAAAACAAGTTGATACTTGTGACTGATGCATTGAAAGCTTGAAGAAGCAAGTTGATATTTGCTATTGAAGAGAATAGCTTTGAAGAACAGTTGAAGACTGAGAACTGAACTGCTGTCAGAGGAGAGCTTTGCTGTGAAGCTGTGAAGGCTGTGGATCTGTTTTCTTGACTGTCTGTTTTCTTTCTGTGCAACTGTATTGATGTGACTTGTTTGATTTGCTTGATGCATTAGAATAAGTTCATGTTTAGATTGTGTTAAGCTAGGAGCATGATTGCATTATAGGTTGAGTTGCTCCCTCTGCTTGTATTTTTACTGTATGGCTTTGCTTGCGGGTATTCGGTAGAGCCCTGCTCCCTTGCCTATGTGGTTTGTTATTTGTCGGATGGCATTTTGCTTCTTCTGTATGATTGCAGTTATTGTGTTTGCTTGATAGCATGTTCATTTCTCCTTTATGATTGCAGTTATTCATACTTGGATTGATGTCGAGATGAGCTTGTGGAGGCTGATGCCCCACACACATTTCCTCCCTCACTTGCATTGCATGCATTGTACAGTCGTTAACTGTTTACTGTTTAAGCTGATGCTTTACCTGTTTCTGTATACCATTGACATGATCCCCTAGGAATCTCACTTCCTTTGATAAGGAAGTGATGATTAGAACTTTAGGTTGAAACCTATGCATGATAACTTCTAGGAGTTCCCTGTTTCAAACCTCAACCATAGGATGAATCCTTGGCATGACAACATTAGGACTTGATAGTCTCCCCTTAGTTGAACCTGCTCGTTCTCTCTTCTCATCTCAAAACAAATTAAAATACAGTAATAAAGGTTAACTGACGTTGTACGTTACGAGCCTTAAGCTATCTGAGAAAGGATTGTTGGAGAGTTTCTTTTCAACAGTCTGGATGTTTAGTATGGCACCCTTTGGGTGACATGCGATGCATTCACTCTCAGGTCATAGTCTCTAGTGCGATATTGGTTGCAAACATCCATAAAAAACAGTTCTTCCGTAAAAGACAGAAAACAAACTTCAAATCTTTTTGCCCCGTGGGCCCGTAATTCAAAGGAAAGCTTTTCTGAAGAAAAGAGTGTCGTTAACTCCTAGTTCCACCGCAAACGGTAACGCCTAAGTCTCCAAGGGTCGAGCTGCGTACACCAAACTGCTGGAACTGTTTGTTAACCCTACTCGAAAAAACAGATGAATCTGAATTCCCGTAATCCGTATTATCCCGAACTACGTAAGCTCTGATCTCTCATACCTATTGAGAGTACGTAGGCACAATACCGATGTATTGGTGAGCCACCTTCCCCCATCACCCGTAGTTAGCCGAACTACGTTGACTCTGATTTCTCATTCTCTGATGAGAATACGTAGGCATAAAGAGCAACGCTTTGCCGAGTCATTTTGTTTTCTTTTTTAAGCCAGCCTTGATAGGTAGATAGATAAAATAAACCCGTCAGATAAACATAACAAGCATGGATCCCATCGAGTACAATGGACGTGAGGGGTGCTAATACCTTCCCCTTGCGTAACCGACTCCCGAACCCAGACATTGGTTGCGATGACCTTGTCTTATACCTTTTCGTCAGGTTTTTCCGATCGTTTCCTTTCCCGTTCTGAGGGATAAATAACGAAAAGTGGCGACTCTTCTGTTTTGCCGGCACCTTATTTTCGCGGAAGCGACAGGTACATACGTGTTTCAGGATGACACATCTATTATCCTAAATAAGGTTATAGGTTTTGTTTCCTTTGGATCGACACATATGTCTGCTCAGGTCGGCACATGCTGTTATTTTTTACAGTATGTGACGACATATCCAACCTTCAGGCCGACACATACTAGTTAAGTTGGCCAATTTTTTTGCTCTTCTATTTTATAAATTTCCTCTTTGCTACTAATCTTCCAAAACTATAAACACATCATTCATGCATCACTCCGAACTGGTGATACCATAAAATTAGTTTTCATTTGCTCATCATCTTCAACCTCCATCATATGTCTACACGCTGACAAATCACACGTAATAATCTTTTTTTAGGGTGCCAGCTAGGTGAAGGTCTGATAAGGTCCAATTAAGTCCTTGTGTAACTGAGATATTGGGTTGAGATTAGCAGGGGTCTTCATCCGAAAAAACCGTGGGTTTGTCCTCCAAGATCGAGTGAAGATTTTAGGGTTTTCATGTAAGAAGTTCAAGAGAGGATTGCGAAGTTGTGAAATTCTTTGGAGATAAAGTATGCAAAGGACCCTTTGGAGATAAAGAACACAAAGGAAGTAGCGGAGAACAGCGAATCGAATTGAAGTCTTGTGGAATAATAGGTGCAATTGATCGTGTGCAAAAGCTTTGGAGACAAAGAACACAAAGGAGTAGCAATATCGACAAGTCAATTGGCATCCATTGTTGTCTTTGTCTTACTCAAGATCAAAAGAAGAAAAGGGGTTAAATCAACATCATAGTCGATTGTGTTTGTATGGTTGCTCTGAACACTTTTCTTGTATATCGACTTTTTGCATAGTAAGAAAGTATCATAATTCCACATTGGAAATTAGACGCAGACGTACCCTCACGCGAGGACGAAGGTGGAGAACTGTATGAACAAATCCTCGTGCGGATCTCTCTCTTATCTCTTTACTAGTTTTATTTTTCATTACACAAATTATCAAATAGCATTGATTGATTGATCGACTCGTAATAATTTTCCTGTGATCTTTCTGATTTAACTTGATTTTTGGTTAGCTTATAACCATTTTTTATTATAAGTGGTTTTCATATCAATAACAACACAAAGGAAATTCTGAAAATTCGTTCGCATACCAAGTGTTTGATAAATTGCATAATTCAATATTTTTGTTCATTATCATTGGAAATAGAATTACTACATAAATTAGTTTAAACGAGTAATAACGTGATACACGATTAAAGGTCTAATTTGATTATTGTGTTCGCCATTCCATACTTGGTTTTGCATATCCAAGTTTCTAATAAATTGGTTCGTGTAGACTATTTTTGTCGATCCATACCAAAACCTTCCGCACGCACTATTTTTCAAACAACTTTAAAGCCCAAAATTTATTTGGTGATTTTTAGATTGGTGGTCTGTTCATCCCCCCCCCCCTCTAGACAAGTCATCATCGTCTAACAAGTGGCATCAAGAGCCTGGTTCATTCCGTTCTTCGAAACTCTTATTAGAAAATGGCTAACGAACCTAAAGGGGATTATAAAAGAGCTCCAATATTTACGGGAGAAAACTATGGTTATTGGAAAGCTTGTATGCAAATTCATGTGAACTTTTATGATAAAGTTGTTTGGAAGGTCATTTAAAATATACCTACACCAATCACACATGTTGTGTAGGGTGTTACCTTACCTAAGCCCGAAGCATTATGGGATGACGAAGATAATAAGAAGTGGTCACACGATTGGAAAGCAAAAAGCATTTTGATGATACCCGCTCTCGGTGGCAATGAGTTTTATCATGTTTCTTATTGTGCAACTGCTAAGGCTGTGTGGGATGCTCTACAAGTTGTCCATGAGGGAACTAATGAGGTCAAACAAGCCCAGATTAATACACTTAATCAAGAGTTCAAACTATTTTGCATGAAGCATGGTGAAACCATTGCTCAAATGCAAAAGCGGTTCACACATCTTATTAATCATTTAAACTTGCTAGACAATCCTATTTCCAACGATATTGCTACTAACAAGGTTTTGAGATATCTTATTAGGAATTGGCAACCGAAGGTTACGACCATCAAAAAAGCAAACGATCTTACAACACTTGATCTCACAACTTTGTTTGGAAAGTTATAAGAACACGAGCAAGAATTAAATTGCTTGGATGAACATGAAAATAAGCTTGAGAAAAAGAAGAAAAAGGAGAAGGAAATAAATAAGGATGAAGTAATGAAGTCTAAAGCTCTTAAGGATTCAAATTCTAAGTCCTCAAAGGATGAGAATCTTTATGAAAATGATAGTAGCAAAAAATATGTTTTGGATGATGAAGAGGTGAATTTGTTTGTTAAAAAGTTTCATAAATACTAGCAAAAGAAAGGTGAAAAGGACTTAAATAAAAGAGGTATTAAGTCTAAAGGAAAATCTATATCCTCAAGGGAAGATAAGTCCAAAAGAATAAATACAATACCTTAATACTCCAACAAAATGAGAAGAGAAATCAACGTAAGCAACATGTCAAACCTAGGAAGGTCTATGTGGCTTGGGGAAGTGACATTGAATCCTTGAGTGATGAAGAATCTAAAGATGATGATGGATTATCCAAATTCTAAATTTCAACTCACATAAAAAATAAAAAGAAGAAGGAGTACAAACCACCAAAGCATGATGAAGTCTGTTTCTTCGGTCATTATTGTGAAGACAGGAAGAAGGACTATGAATCATCGAGATGTGATGAGATATGTCTCTCTACTCATCATCAAGGAGGTAAGAAAACTAAGGTAAACTATTCTCAAAATAAATATGTTGATGAATTGGCTCATTTAGAGTTACTTAATGCTTTTAAAGTATTACAAAAAGAAGCTATTGAAGCATTCAAAAAGTTGACCTCAAATAAAAAAATAAAATTCATAATTGGAGGCGAAAATTTCAGAAACGGAAAAGAAAATGAAAGCATTAAAGGAATCGTTAGTAGATGATCAAAATGTATATAATAATGGAGATGAAAATCCATTTAACTTTGGATGTGATACTTGCTATATTTGGAAAAAAGTGGTTAGGACTCTTAAGGCCAAGTTAATCAAGGCTCAACAACCAAAGATTACCTATGCTATAAATACAACAATGTTTAACAAGCCTTTAAATCCACTATATAGTAAGTAAATATTTGTTGAAAATAAATTGAATAGGAAACATGACATTTCTTGAAATATAACTTGTTATTGTTGTTGTATAAAAGGCCATACTATTGCCTAATACAAACTCAGGAGATCTTCAATTCCTGATGGCATTTCTCAATGGTCACCTAAATGAAACAATTGTGTTACTCACTATCAAGGACCCAATAAAGATTGGGTACATAGTTTATCTTATTTATTTTACAAGAAGAAGTGTCTTGATTCTATGAAGAAGTTATGATGCTTAATTTATAGTAACATCAAGACATTTGCTAGATAACATATTCAAATTAAATTAACTTGGTGTCAAGAAGAAGGAATTTGTTTTCTAGAAGCATAAAAAATAAAAAGCCTTTTGGTAAAATATATTGAGACAACTTAGAAAGGTGAAGATGAATGAAGATATGTTGAATAGATTTTGTTGATGGTACGGTTGGCATTTCTTAAAGCTCTTGTTCTAGAGCTTCTCATGAAATGCTTGTGCATACTCCGCTTGTGCAGTGAGGTTGTATCTTTTCATTTTCCTTCTAAAAGTAAGCTATGTATTTTATCCCATTTTATTTAAAAATATTTCAAATACATGCTGAATGTTATTTGGTATTGTGTTTACTTCAAAAATTTCTATTAAATATGTGTGTTTATAGTGACCTATATCAAATGATGCAAATATATTTGTTTTTGCCTTCTATTTCTTATCTATGCATGCTTATTTATCTAAATTGTTCAAATTCATAGTCTTAACAAATATGATTCAAAACATACATATAAGTTATTTTCAGTCATGCATGAGTCAAGTCACATGTATTAAAATATGTAAAATTGTGTCTCTTGGTATTTCTCTAAGAACCTACAAGCATGTGTCGACACATGATGCAGTCAGGTCGGCATGAGATGAAGTCATTTAAAGTTTTATGATTTTGTCTCAGTATGTGCCGGCACACAATGTTGACACATAAATTCATCTTCAACTTTGTTTTTAAAAGCTGGTTCAGTATGTGTCGACACGAAAGTCGTACAGTTCGGCACATAATGTTGAATTTTCTAAAAATGCTTCAGTACAGGTCGGCGCATAAGACACATGTGCCAGAATGTAATCAAGTCAGGCCGACACGTGTAAGAGTTTTATCTCTTTTCATCTTCTCTATCTTTTCATTATCCCTCTTGTTCATAACTTCAAATCAAATCTCTTTCCTCATAATAAATTTTTCGATCCAACTCTCTTCCTTCTTTTAATTTGGTCATCAAAGCTATTCAAACCCACTAAAACTCTTTCAATATTCCCTCTTTAATGTCATTCAAAAACCACTAGTGTGGTCTTTAATTTTCCCTTCTTCATACATTGCATCTTCATATAAAAATCCTATATATTGTGTATTCATTTGTTGTTTCTTTGCATATATATATATCTGATATAACAACATTGTTGGTTGTGGATTTACTTGAATCTCTCGAATTCCAACTGTTCTGGTTGGGACATTTTTTCAAACACCTTGTGTGCGTCTTCTGTTTGTGAAATTTCATCATGGCTCCTAAGCTTGCAAGAAGTAAGGTTGTTGGTAGAGGTAAAGACAAGGTTGGTTCCTCATCTATGGCACCAGAAAATGTTATTGATTTGGTTAACCAAGAAAATTTGGAGTTCTTTGAAGAAAAGTGTCGAGGCATGAGTGTGTCAAGGAAAAATTACTACAAGGTTCAAACTGCTGAGAAACTCCACACTCCTGAGGTCGTGGATCGCATTAATCATCAAGAAATCAATTCCTTTCTATCATTGAATCAATACTACATTGAAGACTTGGTTCGAGTCATTTATGTGGGGTTGCATAAGCGCAACAAAGCTGAGTTCAGTTTTCAGATCGGAGGTAAATCCTACACATTTACAAATGATTTATGGAAATTTGTCTTTGGTATCACAATTGGAAATGATCCTTTAGTTAAAAACAAAAATGTTCATTCCGGTTTTAAGTAAAGACTGCATTCAAATGAGCAGTTGAAAGCTCCAAGAGATGAGTATAATAATGAACAGGTCACTACGAGGTGTCTTAAGAAATTTCCAGGCATTCTCCATTGGATTGTTTCTCATGTATTGCGTCCCAAAAGTGGGGGTTTTCCAATGGTTGATAATATGGAGATTCACCTTGTTTATTTTCTTCTCAACAAGATTAAGATAAATTGGTTGTACAATTTTGTGCATCGCATATCCAGCATTCAAGCTTGCAACAAAGGGAGTGCTTTTTGCTATCCATTTATGGTTACCAAGAGTCTCAACCATTTCAACACCACCTTCCCAAACTTGGTCTATGTCTCTCCAAGTACAACAAATGAGTTCACTCAAAGGACTTTAACAAATATGAGGTATCATTGGGATTCCAAAAGAGAAGTGTATTACTATAAAGTTCCTTCATCAAAGAAGAAAATCTACAACTTTGATGATCCTTTTGAGTCTACTGAAGTAGGTGATGATCATGGGGTGGAAGGCTATGAGGAAGAAGTTGGAGATGATCAAGAAGATGTTTCTATGACTGGTTTGAATCCTGAGTGAAATGTAGCCTGGATGAGTGTTACTGCAAATGTTCAACAAGAGCATCAACTGACTTGGGAAGGTGATTGGAAGTAGAACTGTTGAACTACACAAGGTGTGAATTACAGAGGATATGAGTATGGATTTGGATCTCATGAAAACAGGTATGAATCTGATGCTGGAAATAACAGTGCAGTTATGGAAATGCTTCGACCTATGCAGCAGCAACAAAATTAGAGATATAATAAAGACCAAAAGTGGAGGGTGTTGCACCCTAAAATTTGACCACCGATTTTCCAACTTTGACTAGCTTTTGCTTCATTCTCATCTGCATATCATTTAGGTCGCATTTTGCCCGTGTTATCAACCAGATTGAGTTTATCGATTTTAGCCGTTTTGCTCGCGTTTTAGGCGATTCAAATCAATTTAAATGAGAAGTTCATTGTCGAAATCGAGCGAAAGTCGCTCTCTTCCAGATGATTTAACATGTGCTGATGATTTGGCGCATTTCGGTGCTCTCCCGTTTTCCATGGCATTTTGCATTTTTATTGATATTTTTGCTTCATTATTTATTTATTTAGAATATAGCTTAATAGGTTTTAATATTTGCTTTTAGAATATATTTTTAGTAATTTCTAGAAATAGTGATTTTAGAATTTATTTATTTTTAAGAATAGATAGTAGAGTTGTTTTATTAGGATCAATTAAGTCTTGGTTTAGAATTTAATTAGATTTAGATTGTTTTATTATTAGTTTTATTTAATTAGCTTTTAGTGTAGATTATATTAATTAGGTTTAGAATTAATGTTAATAGAATTAATTTATTTTATAGTCACTATTATTAGTTTAGTTTATTTCATTGGTTAATTAGTTATAGGTTTTATTCAGCATTTTAGTCAGCAAATTAATCATTTCAATTAAGTCAAAACATTTAATCAACAAACATGCCACGTGTCAGCTTTCGGACTATATAGTCCACTATTCATCATCTCTTACCCTCAAACAACCCTAGCCGCACTGTACATCCTTCATCCATCTTCCGGAAAACGAAGAAATCACTCACCAACATCTCATCTTCGCAAAACCAACCACAGCAACCCGTCTTCCACCATTTCCATCGAAACCTCATCCCCTTCATTCAATATTTCCACCACCAGTTCTCATCCCAACAACATCACAGCCAAAATCAGCCGTGTTCCGCCGTAACTTCCTTCTCACCTCCAAACGAAACTCGTTTTCTTCTTCACTATTAATACAAACAAACCCATTTTTCGCCATGGATTCAAAACCTCAAAACAGAACCACACGAAACTCTCTCAATCTCCATTTCCTTCGGAAACCGCGACGACCCACACCCAATCACCATACCCCAAAACCTCACTCATCTTCAACCCAGAACAGACATGAACAATCCCCAATAATGAATCTCCACCTTCATTCTCCTCTTCAAAAATTGACCCAGAAATCCTTCAGCAACAAACGACCTCACTCAAATCGCGCCTCCAAACTTCTTCCAAGCTTCTTCATCGTTACCCAGATCTATCTTCTCCACTTGCAAACCCCTTCAACCCGTGGAAACCCATTTCTCCATTTCCATCAACACACCTTCAAACAACCATCAAACAGAAACCCAGTTGGATCAAACCCATAAGCAAACCCATTTCAACGAATGACTGTTCAAGCCTCCAACTTAACCGTCCATATTTCGTTACTTCCTTATACACTGACATGATTCAATCGAGAGTTAATCCTCAAACCTACACGTTTAATCTTTTGCTTCAATCCCTTTGTGAGTCTAACGCTCTTGACCATGCCCTCTAACGGTTTGATAATATTTCTGAAAAAGGATGTCACCCTAATGAGTTTACGGTTGGGATTCTTGTTCGTGGGTTTTGTCGAGCAGGGAAAACAAAAGAGGATTTGGATTTTGTTGATAACAAGTTGTGTTTTAATGTTAATAGGGTTGTGTTTAACACTCTTGTGTCTGGCTTTTGTAAACAGGATATGAATGATGAGGCTGATAAATTGGTTGAGAGGATGAGAGAGAAAGTGAAAGCGGAGGAAGTTTATGTGGGTCGAAGGAAAAATATGCAGAGGAAGTTTTCACTTTTTATTTTGTTTTTGTTTATTTTTCTACTGTTGCTGTTGATGGGCCTAAAGCTCGTGTCCTATCGCAATCTGCACCCCTCTGTTTCTATCACACACCCCTCTGTTTCTTTTTTTAAATTATTTATTTTGTAAATCATTTTGGTAAACTATTTTGGCTATTTATATATATATATATATATATAGTTTATATTATTTTCTAACAGTTTGGTTATATATATATATATATATATATATATATATATATATATATATATATATATATATATATATATATATATATATATATATATATATATATATATATATATATATATATATATATATATATATATATATATATATATATATATATATATATATATATATATATATATATATATATATATATATATATATATATATATATATATATATATATATATATATATATATATATATATATATATATATATATATATATATATATATTTATATTTATATTTTATATGTAGTTTTTGAAATTGTTAATATATTATTTTCTTTTAAGTTTTATAAAATTTCTTTTAGAAACTCTTTAGTATTTTCTTTAATTTTTGGATTCTATACTTTTTAGAGTTAGATGTTTGTCTCCATTTCTTGTTGGGCATTTTATTTCTTTTTTTTCCTTTTTGGTCGATGACGACATTTCCGTAATTCATTACCATTCAAATTATTGATGGATAATGTTGGATCTAAGACCACCTCTTTCTCTCCTCATTTATCTTCTTCTTTCCAATTTTATTTTGACTTTCTTGAATCGATGAAGTCTTGTATTCGTAAGACGAGATCCCACTGTTTTTGGTCCGTGCGACACGATTCAATTGGAGAATGATCCTCAATATCATTTCTCTATCTTGTCCTTAGCATGGATATCAATAAACAACCTCCTATAGTTTGACTTCCCTTATAAGTCGAGCTACGAAGGTTTATCGTCACATTGGCTCTGATTCGAGTTCGAAGCATCATCGCCAAGGATCAAAGAGGAGGAGAAGCTTGGAAAGGAAGCTTGCACGCAATGTCAAGGGTCAACGGAACCACTCCATTCGGTAACATTGTTTTAATTTCATCTTTTATTCAACCTCCGAGTGTGGTGAGCCGTAAGCAATAGATACGTGGGAAATGACGAGTGGGAGACCTTCTCTCTCTCGTCTAGAGTGTTTAGCGTATGTCCTTTGGACGATATGCGACGCATTCGCTCCTACGTCTTAGGATTTTTCGTGTGGGTCCGATTCCTTCCCGTTTAGGCGCTTCAGGCCTAGGATCCCTTTCTCTCGCCCCCATGCGATTGAGACTCTCTTTTTCACTCGCCCCCGTGCGATTGAGACCCGTTTCCGTTCTTGGCCGAACTACGGCTGCTCTGATCTCTCATATCTGTTGAAAGTACGTAGGCATAGGATTGCGATAATCCTAGCGAGCACTTTTCCCTCTTTCCTGTAGTTAGCTGAACTACAACTACTCTGATTTCTCATGCCATATGAGAATATGTAGGCACAAGACGCGATGTCTTGACGAGCACACTAACAACTAACTTCTCTTTTCTCTCGCTTCCGTGCGATCGAGACCTTCCCGCTAACGACTAATATCCCCTTCTCTTGCCCCTGTGCAATTGAGACTAGCCTGTTGTTCTAAACCTTTAGGTAACGCGTACCTTTTAACCCGTGGACATGCTACATCCATTCTATCACAAACAAGTAACGCCTACGTCTCCAATGGTCGAGCAGCAATACACCTAACTGCTAGAATACGTGCGCTAGCATCGTCTATCTTTTCTCTCGCTCCCCGTGCGATCGAGAACACCCTGTTTTCCCGTAGTTATCCTGAACTACGTTTGCTCTGACTTCTCATACCATATGAGATTACGTAGGCACAAGACGCGATGTCTTGGCGAACAATCCCCCCCGGTAGTTTCCCGAACTACGTTGACTCTTACTTTCCTATTGCACGAGGGAATACGTAGGCATAGGGCGACGATGTCCTATCGAGTCAGTTCTTTCTGTTTAGCAGCAGTAGATAATTTATTTTTCACCCATAGACTTAGACAACAAGCGTGGATCCCGTAGAGTACGACAGACGTAAGGGGTGCTCATACTTTCCTATTGCACCCCAAACTT